>CP092868.1:23748986-23826940 GCA_030710605.1 Cordylochernes scorpioides
TTTCATCACCAAAAATACATTTTTTTACTTATTTAGCAACTCTCTGGTAAGAGGACACCTCTCCCTAAAGGACACTTTAGGCTCTGCAACTAGGTGTTGTCCTTTACAGGGAGGTTCTACTGCATCACAGAAGACACCTCTATATAAAGGACAGTTTTCATCACCAAAAATACCATTTTTTACTATTTAGCACCTCTCCAGTAAGAGGACACCTCTTCCTAAAGGACACTTTAGACTCTGTAACTAGGTATCCTTTACAGGGAGGTTCTACTGTACCTCCATGAGAGGACACTTACGTTAGAGGACACCTCTCTATAAAGGACAGTTTTCATCACCAAAAATACAATTTTTACTATTTAGCAACTCTCCGGTAAAAGGACACCTCTCCCTAAAGGACATTTTAGGCTCTGTAACTAGGTGTCCTTTACAGGGAGGTTCTACTGTACCTCCATGAGAGGACACTCACGTTAGAGAACACCTCTCTATAAATGACATTTTTCATTACCAAAAATACCATTTTTACTATTTAGCAACTCTCCGGTAAGAGGACACCTCTCCCTAAAGGACACTTTAGGCTCTGTAACTAGGTGTCTTTACAGGGAGGTTCTACTGTAGAGGGCACTCACGTTAGAGAACACCTCTCTATAAAGGACAGTTTTCATCGCCAAAAATACCATTTTTACTATTTAGCAACTCTCCGGTAAAAGGACACCTCTCCCCACTTTAGGATCTGCAACTAGGTATCCTTTACAGGGAGGTTCGACTGTAGAGGACACTCACGTTAGAGAACACCTCTCTATAAAGGACAGTTTTCATCAGCAAAAATACCATTTTTACTATTTAGCAACTCTCCGGTAAAAGGACACCTCTCACCAATTTAGGCTCTGCAACTAGGTATCCTTTACAGTGAGGTTCTACTGTACTTTTAAAAAATCAACAACAGCCATAGATATTCACTACAGGTATTCCAACACTAAATTGAAACCAATTTATTTACAGATCTTGATGGAAAAATCGTACTCCTTATGTCCATGGCTACGTCAAAAGGTGATTGACTTTTCAGGTTGGGCATCTTAGAAAAACTCATCCCCGCATCAATCATAGGATGAAAAAAGGAATGGAAATCTCTAAACCCAATGTTTTTATTTATCCTTGTAGTTGTAAATATGCTCCCATGGCATGCCTAATCTAATATATTATCCCTTGCCTGGTGCGTACTCTTGGATACTGCAAGGTATTCCATATTCCCTTCGCATGTCCAATGTAGATTCTCTTATAGAGCATGATGATTAGAAATGATATATTTTATATTGATTTGTGAATGTATTTTTTAATCCTTTTTTTGTTGTTTTTATCTTTCTCTTTTGAAATTGTTAGTGTTATTTGAAGAAGAGTTGAGGAAATGTTAAAAAATATGGGTTGGATGATGTGTTTTAGGAAATAATCAGACCGGAGTATGAATCAAGTGTATTCACCTATCGTCTTAATCCTGTTACAATGGTGAGTTGACTGCAGTGCTATGGAGGTATGGGGAGTGCTAGCTGTGGATGTTCAACAGGCCTTCGAACCCTACTTGACCCTCTGGCAGAAAATTGGCAGGATGGTGGGTTCGAACTCTGTCGTCCTTTTCATGGTAGGTTTTACTTTTTGTTTCTTTCTACCTTTATATGTACAGATATGACAGAATTGGAGTTTTTATTAGAGATATTTTGTTACTTTTTTGCTTTCAACACATATATCACCCATCGAGTTCGCATCGAATCGAAGCTTTGCTGGGCTCTGCATGAATCCTCAAGGAGAAACATTGTCTGCCTTGTGCCCAAAGTTCTCGGTAGCTGTTGCCGACCAATATCCTTATCTACGGCGATCTTCAAAATCGTATTCAGCGTTCTTCTGGTTCATCTGTGACGCCATCTGCTAACCATCATGCCGGATTGCCAGACATACGCCGTTCCGGGGAGATGTCCTTCATGGAACATCGTGTGCATGTCTGATGAGGTGACTCAGTCGCCGCTGGCAGTCATCTCCACCGACCTACAGTCCACCTTTGATAACGTGGACCAAGAGTTCCTGGCCTTCCAGCTTTGCTCCATTGGCCAGCCTCCGCCCTTCGTGGAATGGCTCCACCTTCTCTACGTGGAGGCCGATGCTACCATCACCCGCCCATTCAGAATGCACAGAGGGCCTTGGCAGGGTTGTACCTGCAGCGCAGCCCTATTCTCCATCTTCACCGGTCCCCTCCTGCGCCACCTGGAGAGAGTTCTTAGATTAAGGAACGTCTTAGAGTAGGCCGATGATATTCTCCTGCTGATCCACGAAGATCTCCAGTTCAAGAAAGTCAAGAGCATCTTTGATGAATTCCAGGCATGCCTCAGGAGTAAAACGGGAATTTCCATAAAATGGAATATGTACCATAAGCTTTTATTATTATTTATGGAGAAATAAATAGTATTATAGGGGATCTTCCAGTAATATGCAAAATCCAAATGTGTATTAATTGTTTTGCAGCTCTGCTTAGTCCTAGCAGCAGTATTCGGCATCATCGTGTACCGCATCGCCATTGTGGCTACCCTGTACGCCAGCGAGAAAACTCTCTGGAGAACCAACGCCAAGCTCATTACCTCATCCTCCGCTGCCCTTCTTAACTTGATGGTGATCATCATCATGGACAAGGTAATCTTTTTATGCATCTTATCCCAGTACAACATTTGTACTATTTTTTTCACATTGTGTCGCGGTCTCACGTAATTCTGGCCTTAACTACCCGTTTCATGATTTTTAGTATGCCTTAATGACCAATTTTTTGGTCGTTGAGGTACAGCTTGCACCACGCTGATGAGGGCCAACAGCCCGAAACGCGTCCGTGGTTAGCTTTTCTTTATTAATCAAGAATGGGTATTTGGCTAATTCTGGAATAATTGAAAATCAACGAGAATAGTTGATATTTATTCCGATAGATGGCGTAAGCCATCAGCAACTTTCAGTTTCACGATAAGGAGAAGCCTTTTCTTAATTTATGTACCTTATCCCAGTACAATATCACATTTGTACTATTTTTTTCACAAGGTAATCTTTGGTTTCTCCATTCTTCTCCACAAAGGACACTATCCCTCTATACTTGCACAGTAGATATTCTCTAGTTAGGATCTAGTCAGAGGACCAAACATTCTTAAATCTAAGAAAAAGACATCTGATATTACAACTAAAAGCCTGCACCATCTGTAAGAAATAAATATCAACTAATCATTGATTTTTTTATTATTCCAGAATTGACCAAAATATTCAAAAATATAAACTATATATGCGCATATGTTTCTTTTATGAAAATATGTAATTTTTCCTACTGATCTATGATATATGATTTGTCTGAAAAGATGGTAACAACGCTGTTACCGAAACGTCACAAACTATTTATTTGGATTTGGTTTTATTACCTTATGCTTAGGTCTTATTTTCTTGTATTTATAATCCAAACTAGCCGAATGACCCGGGCAACGCCCGTGTTTTACCCGATTGAATGTTTTTATTCAAATACTATTTGTTACAATTATAAATTGGCGCCTTAAATAAATGCATATATTAGTTAATAACTATAGCCTATGTGCTTTATCTGTCTATGTACTGTTGGCTTCCGTAGGCGTCTCATACTGGGAAAAGAAAGAGAGGATTCCATTTAGTTATTAACTAATATATGCATTTATTTAAGGAGCGACCCGCTCCAACACAATAGTTACAAAAACGAAAAAGCGAGTGGGGGAGGCATGATGGGGGGGGGGGGGCAAAGGCCAACCAATAGGAGGGCGCCATTCCAAAAAAAAAAGCAAACGGTGACAGAGTTGATTAGGAGATGAGGAATGACGCTCGTAACTGTATATAGAATTGGGCTTTATCAAGTTATGAAATTATTTCTTCGCCCCACAATATATAATTGTTGTGTCTAGGTGTACCGTGTGTTAGCCACTTTCCTAACCAACATCGGTGAGTCCCATTCCCACTGGATTTCTCCAATTCCCATGTTGATGGCTGGTGGTCTCCAGAACAACCCCGGACCCAGCGCGAATATGAAGATAGCTTCACCTTCAAAATGTTCCTCTTTGAATTCATCAACATGTACTCATCCCTCATCTACATTGCTTTCTTTAAAGGAAGGTTAGTTGTCCTGATGGCTCTTTGTCTTCTTTATCATTATCCCTAGTACACGTGGGCCATGATAGTCATGGTGGGTAGAAGTTGGAGACTGCTTTTACTGCAAGTGTACGACATATCTACACATGTGTAAAGCAGCTTGACTTAGCACTTACAAATGTACCAGACCCCCGTTTGATTACTTGCACTCGCTGGTGGGGTTGGACTTTTGCAAGAATCGGGGGCCATTGGAGCATTTTATTATTAATTATTTAAAAAAAAAGTGCCCAATGCAGGATTCGATCCTGGGTCGTAGCAGTCAGAAACCAGCGGTTTAAACCAACTTTCTACCCCCTTTATCTACTTTTTTTTTACAAATAGTCTTCTTTCTTATCTCCACTCAATCATATTAGGGTATCAAGCCTGTAGAGCTTGTTGAACATCATGACTGGGTGAAGTAGTAGCGTCTACTTTTGTCATTAAGACTGGGAACACTACTCAGTAACAGGCCGACTTAGCTCCAATATGAAATGTCCGCCTCAGACATGAGGAACAGACGCCATGTACAGCCGCTCCTAACATGAAGTACAGATCATCCTGTATGCCTGAAGCCCTTACGGGGTACTATCAGTCGCGCCAGCTGAGCCCAGGATTTTTAGTGAGCTTGTTACTGCTCCTCCTCCTCCTTTTTCATCCTGCTTGGAACCGGCAAAGGCGGAGTTTATAAAAGTTCATGAGATCTGTAAAGACAGGAATTTTTAGTATTTAGAATTTAGTAGTACATAATCAAACACCAAGGTTCCTATTAAACTAAGGAGAAAACTGTGTTTGATATTAAATTCAATCAAAGTATAAAAATAGAGCTTTCAAATATTTAATTTCTTATATACATTCATGGACAAAACTTAAGGAAGTTGTACCTTTTAGCATGTATATCAGGATTCAGACAATAACTCTGAAAGACATTACAGTGACCTTTATTGAAGACACACAAGTTAACCAAGTGTGAACAAAACTTAAGGAAGTTTTACCTTTTATCATGTATATCGGGATACAGACAATAACTCTGAAAGATATTACAGTGACCTTTATTGAAGACACACGAGATAACCAAGTGTGAACAAAACTTAAGGAAGTTTTACCTTTTATCATGTATATCGGGATACAGACAATAACTCTGAAAGATATTACAGTGACCTTTATTGAAGACACACGAGTTAACCAAGTGTGAACAAAACTTAAGGAAGTTTTACCTTTTATCATGTATATCGGGATACAGACAATAACTCTGAAAGATATTACAGTGACCTTTATTGAAGACACACGAGATAACCAAGTGTGAACAGAACTTAAGGAAGTTTTACCTTTTATCATGTATATCGGGATACAGACAATAACTCTGAAAGATATTACAGTGACCTTTATTGAAGACACACGAGTTAACCAAGTGTGAACAAAACTTAAGGAAGTTTTACCTTTTATCATGTATATCGGGATACAGACAATAACTCTGAAAGATATTACAGTGACCTTTATTGAAGACACACGAGATAACCAAGAGTGTGAACAAAACTTAAGGAAGTTTTACCTTTTAACATGTATATCGGGATACAGACAATAACTCTGAAAGATATTACAGTGACCTTTATTGAAGACACACGAGATAACCAAGTGTGAACAAAACTTAAGGAAGTTTTACCTTTTAACATGTGTATCGGTATTCAGACAATAACTCTGAAAGATATTACAGTGACCTTTATTGAAGACACACGAGATAACCAAGTGTGAACAAAACTTAAGGAAGTTGTACCTTTTAGCATGTATATCGGGATTCAGACAATAACTCTGAAAGATATTACAGTGACCTTTATTGAAGACACACGAGATAACCAAGTGTGAACAAAACTTAAGGAAGTTGTACCTTTTAGCATGTATATCAGGATTCAGATAATAACTCTGAAAGATATTACAGTGACCTTTATTGAAGACACACGAGATAACCAAGTGTGAACAAAGACTTTCCACTTGCTTATGTTTTGTATATGAATGTATTTTATATGAAGGTGTTCTCTGTATACATTTCTTTGTGTTGTTCCAGATTCTTCGGCCATCCAGGAGATGCCATTACATTATTTGGTTTCCGTCAAGACCAGGTTAGTATTGTAGTAAGGTTTGTTTGTTTATTGTCAAACTGGTGGAGAAAGAAAAATTATAATTACAGTAGAACTACCTCCCTGTAAAGGACAGCTAGTTTCATAGCCAAAGTGTCCTTTAGAGAGAGGTGTCCTCTTACCGGAGAGTCGCTAAATAGTAAGCCTGGTAATTTTGGCGATGAAAACTGTCCTTTGTAAAGAGGTGTACTCTAACGTGAGTGTCCTCTCATGGAGGTTGTTCTACTGTAGTAGGTTATTCTCCCTTGTATGCGGAACAAACAAAATAACTTAAATATTAGGGGACAGCATGCCATCTATACACCAATACCTCGCTTTGCGTCGTTTCGTTTTGCGTTTTTTTCGAAGTTGCGTCGCTGCTTAATTTTTACTGATTTTCACTGTGCGTCGTTAGATTTTCGAAGTTGCGTTGTTTTGAATTCGAGTCTTTAATTTTTTTATTTTATTTTTGAAATTTTTTCCTAAAATATGGCAACACCTTTGTTTTTGATTGCGCCTTCACATATTTTCATTTGCGTCGTTTCAATTTGCGTCGTGTTTTTTTGGAACGTAACCCCGACGCAAAGCGAGGTATGGGTGTATATAGAAATTAAAACTTTTTTTATCATGAATATTTATTCTTTTAACACAAAATATATCTCTATTCATTTTACTGCAATGAGAAAACCTGAATACTGGGAAGGTTTGTCAGTGATGAGACAGGCCCTTCCCAGTATTTTTCTCTTTGCAATAAGGCCAGTAGGAAATTGTTTTTAAAAAATTTAACATTTGGAGGAAAATAAATTCTAATTCACTAATTAATATACTTAATTAGGATAATATTGGACTTAATTTGCATATTCTGAGGTCAAAACTATGGTCTTTACAGACGTATTTCTATATTGTTTTAAAATTCCAACAAGATAGGTCAAAAATGCCCGCAGAAAAAACAAACATTTCATATATAGTAGAACCTCCCTTTAGCAGACACCCCGCTAGCGGACACCTCTCCACAAAGGACAGTTTTAATTTGCAAAATTACCATTTTTACAATTTAGCAACTAACTCTCCGGTAAGAGGACACCTCTCCCTAAAGAACAATTTGGCTCTGCAACTAGGTGTTGTTCTTTACAGGGAGGTTCTATTGTATATGGTAAATTCGTCAGAAGTCTCCACCGTACTTCGCCCTACAGAGCAGTCCCTTACTTGTGCTACTTCTTCCTCCCGCCACGTAGAGGTGGACTTCTGGGCAGGATTTGGATTTGGTCTTATTACCTTGTGTTTATAAACACACACACACACAAAAACCTTTATTAAGACACACTGGTCTTACAGAGGATTCTCCTTGGGGTTACAAAACGGAGAAACCTATGAAAGTGGGAAATATACAAAGGGGTAAAAAATGGAGAAAGATTATATACACATGATAGATATATACAGATTATTATTTGAATGATCCTATGGAAAATAAGAATATGGATTTGTGTTTATAATCTATAATTCAAATTGTGCCTTATTGAAATCAAATGAAAGGAATTGTGGTGTTGCAGTGTGAGCTGGGAGGATGTCTCTTCGAAGTGTGCATCCAACTAGCCATCATCATGGTGGGCAAACAGATCATGAACAACATCACTGAACTCTTCTATACGTAAGTACTTATACAGGCACCTGCAGCTCCAGAACACATTTTGGCTTGGATTAGATGTACTAAACAGGACCTTTGGAAGAGGCCGCTGCTTATCATAAAACAACTCGAGGAGCATGAACTCATAGAATTTGTGTAATCTTTACACAAGGGGATAAGAAACAACAACACTTATAAGGCAATAACGTCCATTCTATATACAGTATAACATACTCCATGAGAGAACACTCCCGCTAGAGGACACCTCTCTACAAAGGACAGTTTTCATTTACAAAATTAACATTTTTATTACAGTAGAACCTACCTGTAAAGGAAACTTAATTGCAAAGCCAAAATGTCCTTTAAAGAGAGGTGTCCTCTTACCGGATAGTTACAAAATAGTAAAAATGGTAATTTTGTAAATGAAAACTGTCCTTTGTATAGAGGTGCCTTCTAGCGTAAGTGTCCTCTCATGGAGGTTCTACTGTATTTAACAACTCTCCAGGAGAGGACACCTCTCCCTAAAGGACACTTTGACTCTGCAACTAGGTGTCCTTTATAGGGAGGTTCTAGCCTCAAAGCATGAATGTTTCTTTTAAACATTAAAAAAACTTCTACTGTCCTTACTGCCATGAAAAAATATATTGGAGGGGGCTTGCTACATCAGTGGTGAATACTTTTAGCGGTTTCGCCCATTTAATATACCAGACCGCTTCTCTTAGAGCTCTAATACTGTATTATACCCATATATAAGCAGAATCATTCAATGCATTATTAGAGCTCTAAGAGAAGCGATCTGGTAGATTAAATTGGCGAAACGCTGGGAGGGTTCACCATTGATGAGCCAAGCCCCCCGCCCAATATATTTTTTCATCGCAGTAAGGACAGTAGAAGTTTATTTTATGTTTAAAAGAAACATTCGGGCTTTGATGCTTCCATAACTTATACCTACACGTAAGTACACTCAGAGAACATTCAATATAGTACCTACAGTGATAAATATGTTTTAATTATGGAATGATTAAAAATCAACGAGAATAGTTGATATTTATTCCGATAGATGGCGCAAGCCATCAGCAACTTTCAGTTGCACGATAAAGAGATGCCTTTTTAATAAATATGCTTTAGTTAGCTGAAAAAGGGATTGTGCACTGAAGCTTCCTTTAATAAAGTAAATAAAACGAGTTGAACTAGGGTCCTTTTTTGTTGCTGATTTTTTTTGTTATATACTCTTGAACAAAATTTGAGAGGGGAAAGTCTTTAATATCCTTAGCTGTTTATTTTTTCAAGAAGAAGACAGAGACAATTTTGCTTACGCTTTGTTATCTCATGTATCTTCAATAAAGGTCACTGTAATATATTTCAGAGTTATTGTCTGAATCCCGATATACATGCTAAAAGATAAAACTTGCTTAAGTTTTGTCCATGAGTGTGAGTAATAAACAAGGTTATCTTGAATCAGTATTTGTTCATTTCAAACCACTATAGTAGTTCTTCTTCTTTCTTGTCTTCACTCAATCACATCAGGGTATCAAGCTTGTTGAGCATGCCGACTTAGCTAAAAAAAAAAAGGCCGCCTCTGACATGAGAAACAGACGCTGTATGTAGCCACTCCTAACATGAGGTACAGACTCATCCTGTATCCCTGGATTATGAGTCCTTACAAGATACTTTCAGCCGACCCAGCTGAGCCCAGGTTTTTTTAGCGACCCCTTCTCACCCCGACTCCCCTTCCTCCTTTTTCATCCGGGCTTGGGGCCGGCAAAGGCGGAGTTCTATAGTAGTTGTTGAGAGAGATAGTAGAGGATACGACAGAGTACACATACAGTACATGTGGTGTATTACAGGAAGATCATGAATTCTACCATTGATCAAAGTAGAGGAGAAGACAGAGTACACATACAGTACATGTGGTGTATTACAGGAAGATCATGAATTCTACCATTGATCAAAGTAGAGGAGAAGACAGAGTACACATACAGTACATGTGGTGTGTTACAGGAAGATCATGAATGCTGCCATTGATCAAAGTGGAGGAGAAGACAGAGTACATATACAGTACATGTGGTGTGTTACAGGAAGATCATGAATTCTACCATTGATCAAAGTAGAGGAGAAGACAGAGTACATATAAAATACATGTGGTGTGTTACAGGAAGATCATGAATTCTACCATTGATCAAAGTGGAGGAGAAGACAGAGTACATATACAGTACATGTGGTGTGTTACAGGAAGATCATGAATTCTACCATTGATCAAAGTAGAGGAGACGACAGAGTACATATACAGTACATGTGGTGTGTTACAGGAAGATCATGAATTCTACCATTGATCAAAGTAGAGGAGACGACAGAGTACATATACAGTACATGTGGTGTGTTACAGGAAGATCATGAATTCTACCATTGATCAAAGTAGAGGAGAAGACAGAGTACATATACAGTACATGTGGTGTGTTACAGGAAGATCATGAATGCTATCGTTGAAGTAAAGGGATAGACAGAGTACATATACAGTACATCTGGTGTGTTACAGGAAGATCATGAATTCTACCATTGATCAAAGTAGAGGAGACGACAGAGTACATATACAGTACATGTGGTGTGTTACAGGAAGATCATGAATTCTACCATTGATCAAAGTAGAGGAGACGACAGAGTACATATACAGTACATGTGGTGTGTTACAGGAAGATCATGAATTCTACCATTGATCAAAGTAGAGGAGAAGACAGTGTACACATACAGTACATGTGGTGTGTTACAGGAAGATCATGAATGCTACCATTGATCAAAGTAGAGGAGAAGACAGAGTACATATACAGTACATGTGGTGTGTTACAGGAAGATCATGAATGCTACCATTGATCAAAGTAGAGGAGAAGACAGAGTACACATACAGTACATGTGGTGTGTTACAGGAAGATCATGAACTGGTGGAGACAATGGTGGAGGGCCAGAGAAGGTCCCCAGAGGGACGCCACGACCCGCTGGGAGCTGGATTACAATCTGCAGGAGTGTGACAGCTTGGCTCTCTTTGATGAGTACCTGGAGATGGGTGGGTGTTATCTTTCTCTACAACTGCACTAGATTTCTGACACTTAATTATATTTTGGAAGACAATATGGTATATAAAAATAAAAAAGGCATATATCCTGACCAGTATATATAATATGGTAATATGGTATATATATATATATATATATATATATAATAAATATTCATCCCTTATTTTACACTTACAAAATCAATAAGGAATCTATTTCATTTGTAAGTGCAAATTCTAACTGCTTTTCACCTGTGTAGTCAGTCATGTGGTGCACTTACAGTAAAAGCAGTCGCCAACTTCTACCCACCTTGATTATCATGGCCTGTACCACGTGTACTATGGATAAACAAAAAAAAGGAATCTAGGGTTTAGTTTCTTTTTACAATTCTTTTATTTCTCAAGCTTTCAGGCTAATATGTCCTTGAACACGGAGATCCAGAAGTACTAAGAGAAGTCCATGCACTTCTCACCATACACTTCCACTAACTGACGGTGAATTTCGACCGGAGAATTATTTTTCGCATTTAAAAAGCGTATAACTGAGCGCAACTCGCACTTGGCGGGAGAGCTAAGGGGAAGCTCCATCGCGAATGGCTGCCAGACAGCGACTGAGCGTCCCAAGATCACCGGGAAGGTTCTAGACGGTAGAGGGGGAACCAAGGAAGGCAGCGGTGTTGTCGGATTTCACCTAGCAACGCGCGTTCGGAAATTATCTCGTAGAAGACCTTACTTTTCTACTCACCCTCGTGCCAGTAGTGGTATATAACATCAATTTTTGAGGGGAAAAGGGTGATATTTTATAAATACAGTAGAGTCTTCATAAAACGAGGTGTTATCAAAGACTATCATGTCGAGCCCAGTTACAAGGCATCGTTTCAACCGAAACAGAGCTATTGTTGAAAGACCATCTCCATTAGAGACTGGCTCTATCCATGTTTATAGGTGATCCCTCATGAGAGTCTTCTACTGTACAATATACACTCATGGACAATACTTAAGAACGTAGAAAGTCTTGGACAACAAAATAAAGTCCAAAAAATATATTTCTTATCCATTGGAAGTTAAATTATGTAACGTCCTCGTATTTGTTAGTTGACGTTAATCAGCAAGAAGTATTTGGAAGTTATAAAAGAAAAGTCTTTATTTCTTTTAGGCTAAAATCAGACATAATATAAATTATATCAGACATAAGTTTACATGTGGATATATATTACAATAAGACAACTCCACAGAGTACCATCAGTAATGTGCTCACTGATAATTTACTATATATCCTGTATCCAGCTGCCGTTACAAATTAGATCATTAATTCATTCTCAAAGGTTTGTGGATTTCAACAAATTACAAAAAAGGCATAAGACACTGCAACTATTTTTATTTACTTGATTAAAGAATCTTTCAGGCAATCCCTTCTTCAACTAACTAAAAAGTTTTAATTTTCTGAAAAAGAGCTTGTCCGAAAGCTTTCTTTAATTAAGTAACTAAAAAGAGTTACAGCGTCTTATGCCTTTTTTTGTAACAGATCATTAATGTTTATCTTTAAAAAAAGTTGTAACTCAGAGAGGTTGCCTCTCATGTGAGGTTTTACTGTGTTTCCAATGGCATGAATGTGCTGCAGTGATCCAGTATGGGTTTGTAACCCTGTTTGTAGCTGCCTTCCCCCTTGCGCCATTGTTTGCGTTGCTCAACAACATTGTGGAGATCCGTCTGGATGCTTATAAATATGTCACCCAGCTCCAGAGGCCGGTCTCAGCCCGTGTACCAAACATTGGTAAGTGGGGGCTGCAAACTTGTACCTCAGACTATATAAACTGCAAGTGGAATTTGAGGAATAATGTCAACAATATTCTCCATATTCTGTTGGATGTGATCATCTTTATGTTAAATGTTTAAACTTTCATTGTCTTTATTAAATGTTAAAATCTTTATTATGTGTAAATTCCATTGTTTAAAAATTTGTATTTTTAATTTTGTATATTTAAAATATTGCTTGTTGAAATCCAAAAGTTATATATGTGAATTCTTGTGCCAGATTGATCTACAATAGGTGTTTTTGCATATGTCTTGTAGGTTAAAAAGAGAATAATAGTTTTTGCTGAGAAGCTAGATGCTCTCAGGTTAGTTGTTTTCCTGATTTGTAAATATGTTAGGAATAATATCTTTGGCAGAGCTGACTACTACAGGGCGCGTCCCCAGGTGGAGGATAGATGAACGACCTTCAGATATGAAGGCCAGCTGTGAAAAAAGCAGGATAACTCTGACGAATAAGCAGTCGCGGACCAACAGCAGCATTGTTAGAAGAGGAGTAGACCTCTTTAAAAATCCTGAGTTCAACTGACCCGGTTGATAGACCTCAGCAAAGGTCCCACTCCAGGAATACGGAGGAGCTGCGTCTGTACTCATGTTAGAGTCGGCAGCAAAGGCGTCTGCTTCCATGTTAGGAACGGCCTCAAATTACAGGCAAAGTCAGACTTTCATCAAAGTGTGCCTGAATCATGGTGCCATGATCAACGAAAGCTGCACCCCTACACCCCATTGCTCGAGAAGCATGAACTCATGGAATTCGTGTAATCTTTACACAAGGGGATAAGAAACAACAACATAATATATTTAATTTTTCTGCTTTAATTTCATTATTAAAATAAAATAATTTCATCATAAAAGTAGATTTATTTTTCTCTTTACAAAACTTCAAGAATAAATAGAAAAGATTACAAAGGTACTATCTCTTTCCTCCATGCACCCAACATAGTCTCTATAGAAGAAGAGATACAGGTCAGGGAGAAGCGATTCTTTCATATAAGAAAACAATCGGACAAGCTTTAGGGCAAGACACCCTTTCTATGGTAACAGAAATCTATGACCATAGACGGGTGTCTTGCTCAAAAGCTTGTCCGATTCTTATATAAAAAAGCTCTTATAATCTATAATCCAAATTGTGCTTTATGATTCTATTTTACAATGCCTCAGTAGAGTTTAAGTGAGACACACCAGGACGTATGTGTTCAGGGGCCTGGCAGACCATTCTTCATTCCATCTCCATCTTCGCTGTCATCAGTAACGTAAGAACATCCCACAAGTTACCAATACCACACACATACACTCAATGTTTGGCATCTCCTCATCGGCGAAGTACGCAATCTACGTATTATTCGTAGATCGCGAAAAACATGGTGTCGCTGGAGACCCATTGGCGATTCTCTACTAAACTCTGCAGTGGTAGCAGAGGCGCCATATTCATTGTACATAGTGTATATAATGCATATTATCTTTTTTTAAATAGTGCAGACTGTGCACTTTGCATGTATTGACAAGATGTCAATAAAATTAATTTAATTGTCAATGTTTGGCAGGCCTTCATGATCGCCTACACCAGCGACTTCATCCCCCGCCTGGTGTATATGTACGTCTACAGCGAGCATGGCACACTCTGGGGCTACATCAACAACTCCCTCTCCTACTTCAACACCTCTGACTTCCCGGCCAACGTCATGCCGGAGAACCAAACTCTGGAATACATCAACTCCGTCAAGATTTGTAGGTCAGTTTATCTCTTACTTTCTGGGAATACCAGTTTCTTATCTTTCCCCTAGAGAGAAAATAGTGGTAACCCGGGCTCTCTCTCTCTCTCTCGGCGGTACATATACTAAAATTGGAACGATACAGAGAAGATTAGCAATGGCCCCTGCGCAAGGATGACACGCAAAATCGTGAAGCGTTCTCTCTCTCTCACCTGGTGTGTGAAATCTCTCCCCTATTCTACAATTTACATACTTTTAAACCTGTCTATTGGCTGTTTTTTTTTTTTTAATCAACTTCCAACCAACAAATGAACTTCAAAAATGTTGGTTATTTGATGTAATTCCATGTTTTAAATAAGGATAGCTTGTTCTCATTAAACTGGTTCTGAAAGTTTCTTGTCACTAACTTTTTTAAATGTTACAAAACCTATTTTGTAAATAGACAGAATAACCTATCCTCATAATTTGTAAATACAGTTAAACCTTTCTATAACGTCCCCCTCTAAATAGCGCCTTCCTCTCTATAGCGCCCGATTTTATATATGTACTACGATGCGATTTACATTAAAAGTGACCTGTCTATAGCACCCCCTCTCTATAGCATCCTATTTTGGTGAGTCCCAAGAGGGGGCGCTATAGACAGGTTTACTTGTATTTACATAGTGATAAAGCACAATTTGGATTATAGATTAGAAACACAAGGTAATAAGACCAAATCCAAATAAATAGTGTGTGATGTAGCAACGAGTAGCAACGCTGTTACTGAAGAATCACACACTGTTTATTTATTTGGGTCTTATTACCTTGTGTTTATTTACATAATATTGTCACGTATAAAATTAGGAAAAGACAAACCTCAGAATGGCACGGCAATATATTTAATGTGAAAAAAAATAGTACAAATGTAATATTGTACTGGGATAAGGTGCATAAATTAAGAAAAAGGCATCTCCTTATCGTGCAACTGAAAGTTGCTGATGGCATGCGCCATCTATCGGAATAAATATCAACTATTCTCGTTGATTTTTAATTATTCCAGAATTGGCCAAATACCCATTCTTGATTAATCAAGAAAAAATCAGCAACTTTCAGTTGCACGATAAGGAGATGCCTTTTTCTTAATATATTTAATGTAAGAACAAATCAACATTTATAGAATACCAGAAAGGCAATGAGAGAAGTTTACAGAGTAGGAAAACATAAATATAAAAATTAACAATCTATACATAAAATGATAAATATTTCGCTACATAGTTCCTTCCCTATGGGAATTGTGACTCACAGCTTCCAATCTGACATAGATCTGACATGCCTCTGTCAAGGATATCCTTGGAGTCTTGAAACTTTGTCCCTAGTACCTTTGCGTCTTCTTTACTGTAATGTGAAGTGCGGCTTTGTTGTCTTATGATCTATAGGGACATTGTCTTCTTGGAGGGAAGTCTTTACTGTAACACGGCAGTGGAATTCTGGAGTCAGTCATGGAAAAAATGAAGACTACAACCCCCATGGCCTAAAGTTCAGCTCGGAAAGCTTCAGTTTGTCTTCCTTAAACTACCCAACATCTCCACCAAAATATAACAGAAGATTAGGAAAGACAAACCATCCTTGGTTGGATGTAGTCCCTGATGGAGCTATTTCAGGTCATGTCAAAATCTCATGATAGGTTTTACTCTATGTGAAGAGAAACAGTAGAACCTCCCATGAGAGCCCACCTAAAATACCTGAATACGCCTATTCTCTCTTGAAGGTGGTCTTTTATTGGAGGTTTAGATATATCAAGTCGTACAGAGGTGTTTGCTCTTCACTTCTCTTTTTTATCTTCATGGCTGGCTGAAGTAGAATGCATCTGCTATTACCATTAAGACAGGGAGCACTACTCAGTAGCAGGTTGACATAGCTCCAATATGAAATGGACACCTCTGACATGAGGAACAGACGCCATATACAGCAGCTCCTAACATGGAGTACAAACGCTGCTCATCCTGTATCCCTGGATTAGGAGCCCTTACAGGGTACTATCAGCCGGGCCAGCTGAGCCCAGGTTTTTTAGTGAGCTTGTTACTGCCCCCCCTCCTCCTTTTTCATCCAGACTTGGGACCGGCAAAGCAGAATTAGTCGGTTACTAAATAGATGGATTGGTCATGGAAGGTTTTCCGATAGTTTACTCCAAGTAAATTTTGAGAGGAGTGTCTGTGTGGATCCAGGTACCAAGACTACAGGCTCCCTCCAGAATCTGAGAAGAAATACAACCTCACCATGGAGTACTGGCACATTTTTGCCGCCCGCCTCAGTTTTGTGGTGGTCTTTGAGGTACGTTCTCAGGATGACAGAACTGAGTTAAACAATCTATAAGTAACAATTTTTAATTTTTATGTGAGATGTTCCAGCAATAGCAGCGTTACCATCTTCAGACTAGGGTATTTTGTGTGGATGGTAGAAATTCTGTAATCGGTGTTGTGTTCTCTACCTAACAAAAATAGCACTTGACGAACACTATAAGGTATAAGCCATTTATTTCTATAAATAAGATACTTTCACTCTCCTCTTACACTCTATATACATCCAATCATTTTTACATATTTAATTTTCTATCAGAAAATTAATACATATCTACATATATGCTGCATTTTTTCTTTAAGAATAAAATTTGCATATGGAATCATTACAATCGGAATATCACAAATAGAAGGTAAAGAATATCATAATTATAGGTTGGATTTTTATCATTTTGTAGACTCCATTAACCTTTTTTGAAAAGTTTTTGTCCTGACATTTCGACAACCAAAGCGGTCTTGTAGATTAAATTGGCCAAACTGCTGGGCGGGTTCACTACTGATGAGCCAAGCCCTCCCAATATTTTTTCATCGCAGTAAGGACAGTAGAAACTTGTTTTATGTTTAAAAGAAACTTTCGTGCTTTAATGCTTTCATATATTATATCTAGATGGCACCTTATCGTTTTATAATTAACCAAAGAATTGTATATATCTGCTAATAAGTTTCCCATTTTAAAAAGGGCGATAGAAGGGTGTTTAGTGTTCCCCTATGTACATGAATAATCATTGTATGTGAAGGTCTAGGGAACAAAGTTGGCTGTGGTGTTTGCAGCACCTGGTGTTCTTCATAACAGGAATGTTGGCCTACCTCATCCCAGACATTCCCAGCTCAGTGAAACAGAAGATCCTGAGGCAGAGGTTCCTGGCTCGGGAGGCCCTCAACAGGGTGGAGTTGGAGGAGAATCGCAGAGCTCTGGTGGACATGGGGCTGCTCACAGGGCAGGACAACAACTTCTAGCTAGACCTTCTCAGCCATTTATACCACCTGTTTATAACATGAATCCGCCCCTTTTATAACATGGCTGCGCCTTCACAGTCTGTATGGCTCCGCCCCTTTTATACCATGATCCGCCCCTTATAACTTAGCTCCACCTCCTACCTGACATGACTCCGCCTTCTTAACCTGTATGGCTCCGCCCCTTTTATACCATGGTCCGCCTCCTTATGACATAGCTCCACCTCTTACATGACATGACTCCGCCTTCTTAACCTGTTTGGCTCCGCCCCCTTTTGTACCATGATCCGCCCCCTTATAACATAGCTCCTCCCCTCTCACTCTTATGCAGTAAAACTTCCACATAAGGACCAACTTTTAAGTCACAAGGAAACTAGAATTGAGAGGACCCAGAAAATATTACAGATGAAAAGTAATACCTAATAGGGTAAAATATGCATAGAAGCAAACTATTGGGATAACGGCATTGCAACCAATTATTAGAACTGGGAGTACTGTCATGTAAAATATAGTTTACCTTTTTGTATTTAGCCAGTTACATTTGTTTTTCGGAAAGAGCTTCAACAAAACCTCCCATGAGTGACCTATTTGATGGATAACCACATTGGTGAAATTGGACTTCTTTGATCTATTCCAATGTGAATCATTACCTCCTGAAGAGACACACAAGGAATGTTCATGTTTTATTAAGGTTTCGCCTGAAAGAGTATTTTTAATGGAGAATCTTTAGAGATGATGGAAGTTTTACTGTGAATGTGGAACCTGCTTAATTTCATCATTGAATCAAAGACAGTTTGCCAATCATTATGAATACGTGATTTTACAATGTGTATGTAAGTTTTTAATGGCCAAAACTTAAGGAAGTTGTACATTTTAGCATGAATATCGGAATTCAGACAATAACTCTGAAAGATATTACAGTGACCTTTATTGAAGACATGAGATAACCAAATGTGAACAAAATTACCTCTGTCTCCTTCAAAAAAAAATTGATGACTGGCAACATCAAATGTTAAAACTTCCTTAAAACATAAAACTTCCTTAAGTTTTGTCCATGAGTATATATAGCTATTATTAAGTTATTCTTCAATCTGTTATGACATAGTATTATTAATGTTTATCTGTGTTGAGACATTGACCTGTTGACTCTAGCACCTTATTTCTTGACACACAAAGAACCAGTTCTTTTTATTGCTAATTGGAGTTGTTGGATTCATATGGCAATAAGACCCAATTAAGGAAATGTTTGTGATGTTTTTTGGTGATTCCAGTTCCAAAATAACTTTATTAAGTACCGCTCAAAAAGAGAAACCTAACTTATCTTATTTACAATAAATAATATAAGCAGGCTCTTCACATATAAAAAAAATTGTACAATGCGGGATTCGATCCTGGTTCATAGCTGTCGTAAACTTAAAGTTTATACCGCCCTCACCAACCTTCTGTTTTTGGGGCCGGTTCAAAATCACTTTATTAGGTACCGCTCAACAAGAGCAACCTAGTTTATTATAATTGAAACAGGGAATAATATGTGAAGTTCACATATTAAACAAAATGTTAACGTGGGTTTCAATCCCGGTTCATGACTGTCGGGAATCGAGGGTGTTACCCACTCGTCCACCGACTTTATTTTTATTTATTTTTTGGTGACAACCTTATTGCCATAGCATTACAAACATTTCATTAATTTAAATGTAGTTTTGTTACCTTATGTGTGTTTCTAACCTATAATCTAAATATACCACCAGCCACCAACTTTCCGTTTTTATGACAACCCTATTACCAAAGCATTACAAACATTTCATTAATTTGAATGTAGTTTTGTTACCTTATGTTTTCTAATCTATAATCTAAATATGTAATCTTATCTTTGTTGGCCTCACTATCACCTTCTACGTAACATTTTTTGAAGAAAATGATCTAGATTTATCCAATGTGATCACAAATTCTCAGAACATTATGCAAATACAGTAGAACCTCCCTGTAAAGGATACCTGATTGCAGGGCTAAATTGTCCTTTAGGGAGAGTTGTCCTCTTACCGGAGAGTTGCTAAATAGTAAAAAATATATAATTTTGCAAATGACAACTGTCCTTTGTAGAGAGGTGTCCTCTAGCGTGAGTGTCCTTTCATGGAGGTTCTACTGTATATAGATATTTATAAATTTAATTTCCATCTATCAGTTAAATTTATAACAATAATTTTTGGCAATGTTTCTCTTTTTTCACATGTATATCATCAGTAGAGATATTTGATGATTTATGTGAAAAGAAACACATTGCCAAAATACCTGGATCCAGGTATGCCCTTTTATATAAACTTAATTGATGGATCGCCTTTTGACTCAAATATATAGATTTACATTACACCCTCCCATTAACAACCCATGTGATGAAACTTGGTTTAACCTCCACTGAGACACCTCTAATAAGAGACCATCTCCAGGAGAGACTAAAAGTATCCTTGTTATATTAAGGAGTTCTCAAGGTAGGTTGTTCTACTATATTAGAGAAAATTAACCAAAAAGAGAAAGGATGACAGTAAATAGGTATATATATAGTTGATTCTCCATTTAAGACTGATATACATCACTAGAAATTTCATGTCTTAAACCCAGTATGTATAGTACAAAAGTGAAATTAACACAAAGCAATAACGCGCCATCTATACATATAAAATGAAAGGACCTAAAAGCACGAATGTTTCTTTTATACATAATACAAACTTCTACTGCCAACTTCACCACTGATGAGCCAAGAGCCCTCCCAATATATTTTTTCATCGCAGTAAGGGCAGTAGAAGTTTGTATTATGTATAAAAGAAACATTCGTGGTTTTAGGTCCTTTCATTTTATATGAAAAATGAAATTGTACTGAGATAAGGTTGTTGAATATTGTAAAGAAAAAAATCCAGCCATCTGCTGGAATAACTATCAACTAATCATGGATTTTTTTTAATTATTACAGAAAGTTGGCGCTTCTTGATTTATCAATAAAGGGTATTTGGACAATAAATCATGAAAATAATACATTTTTTGGATTTGTTTGCTTGTTATCTTGTTTCTAATAAAGTAGAACCTCCATCTAATTGCAGAGCCAAAGTGTCCTCCGGAGAGTTACTAAATAGTAAAAATGGCAATTTTGCAAATGAAAACTGTCCTTTGTAGAGAGGTGTCTTTTAGCGCGAGTGTCTTCTCATGTAGGTTCTACAGTATATAATCCAAATGGAACCTTACATCATATGAAGCCCTCCCTAACTCTGTTCTTTATAAAAGTCCATGAGATCCTGAAAGAGCAGATTTTTAGTTCTTTAAATAAGATCCTTCTTACTAATTTCTCAAATCAGATTTGGTTTTAAACATGATAGATTCTTAAGTATAAATACAGTAGAACCTCCCTTTAGCAGACACCCCGCTAGCAGATATCTCTTCACAACAGACAGTTTTCATTTGCAAAATTACCATTTTTACAATTTAGCAACTCTCTGGTAAGGGTACACCTCTCCTTAAAGGACACTTTGGCTCTGCAATTAGATATTGTCCTTTACAGGGAGGTTCTACTGTACTAGAAAATATTGTTCTCAAAGTTGGTAGGTCTTAAATGGAGAATCAACTATATATCCCTAACTTGGACACCACTTACAAACTCTTGACTTCATGAGATCAAGATCTGTAGTTCTCCTTACTTAGCACTAACCTACAGTACCTGATTTTACTTCCAATGTTAGAGATTGTTATCAAATTTTATTGCTATATTATTAATATTTAGTAGACTTGTCTTTAAAGGTTTCATTATTCTCTGAAACATAATAATTTGTTTAAAATTCTAATTGAAAGTGTACCAGCATTTCTATTACTCCCTGAATATAATACCATCCTCTAAGGAAACTGGGTTAAATTAAGACTACCTTCCAATACATCTATGGGGGTAGTGCACTTACAGTAAAAGCAGTCGCCTACTTCTACCCACCATGATTATCTTTGCCTGTACCACGTGTACTAGGGATAAGCATAAGACTACACTCCACTACATCTATTGGGTGTAGGGGTGCAGCTTTCATTGATCATGGCATCATGATCCAGGCATGTGATGAAAGTCTGACTGTAATTTGAGGCTGATCCTAACATGGAAGCTGATGCTTGCCGACTCTAACATGAGTACAGATGCAGCTCCTTCATATCCCTAAAGAGTAACCCTTGCTGAGGTCTATCAACCTGGTCAGTTGAACTCAGGATATTTAAAGAAGTATTTCTCCTCTTTCTAACAATTCTACTGTTGATCTGCAACTAGTTATTTGTCAGAGTTATTCTTCTTGTTTCACAGCTGGCCTTCATATCTGAAGGTCGTTTCCCTATCTGCCACCTGGGGACACACCCTGTAGCAGTCAGCTCTGCCTAGGACTACTACAACTAATCTAGATTATACCACCTCTCAAATTTCACCCTTGGTTGCTAGATGGAATTTTTCAGTGTGTTTAGTAGCTTGATCTTCATTTTCTACTTTTTCTGTCTTACCTAGCAAAACTCATTTATCTCTGTAAGAAAAAAAAAACAGTACAAAAGTGAAATTGTACTGGGATCAGGTGGATAAATTAAGAAAAACAACAACAACAACAACAAAAGCCTTTATTTAGGGCATTCCACCCCATATAGGATTCGCCGTATTTACACATCAACAAGAGGAGAGGGAAGAGGAAACATTTACAACAAAATAAAGTTTGTCTCACATTCAGTTAACTATTTACAGATAGGTCATCCTCCAGTATCCTTTGCCCTGCATTCTTTCTCATGCGCCCAGCTTCTGTGCAGAACTTAAAGTATCTAACAATCAGTAATTCATCATCCAGAGCTGAAGAGAGATGTTGACATATGGATTGGTATCTAGATTGACCAAAGTTAGGGCTTGGGAAAATTTCAGTACGTTTTTCTGTTAAGAGAGGGCATTGGAAGAAATAGTGAACCAAATTATCATCCATGAGATCCTTACAAAGTAAACAGTTCCGGCCATTTTCTTTCCAGAAGTCTTTTCTTTCTTCCCTGAAAATAAATTAAGAAAAAAAAAAGACAGCTGAAAGTTTCTGAAGGCTGCAAGGATCATTGGAAGATTGTCTTTTGACCCCCTACTGGAGATATACACTTTGAAGAATAAAGGGAGAGGTAGACCAACGAAGAATTGGTTGATGATAAACACAAGGTATAATAAGACCAAATCCAAATATATAAATAGTGTGTAATGTATCAGTAACAGCATTGTTACCATCATCAGACAAAAGTATTAAATGATTATAAACACAAGGTAATAAGACCAAATCCAAATAAATAAATAGCGTGTGACATTTCGGTAACAGCTGTTACCGAAATGTCGCACGCTATTTATTTATTTGGATTTGGTCTTATTACCTTATGTTTCAGGATTAAGTACTTTTGTCTGATGATGGTAACAATGTTGTTACTTAAATGTAATACACTATTTATTTATTTGGATTTGGTCTTGTTATACCTTGTGTTTCAGGATTAAGTACTTTTGTCTAATGTTGTTACTGATACATTACACACTATTTATTTATTGGGATTTGGTCTTATTACCTTGTGTTTCTAATCTATAATCCAAATTGTTTGCTTTATCCTCTGATTTGATGATCAAATAGAATGATCAAAATTAGAAGATATAAGAGGTGGATTGGGAGGGGAAAAATGTCATTCCATGATGGATAACTCTGTATCAAAGATGAGGATCAAAGTTTTCCTATTTTGCTGATCAGGGCTATAAGATCAAGTTTTTCTTCTCCTAGCTGAACTATCAGTTCTGAAACTGCCTCATGATACTAATGATTTAAGAATTCACTCAACAGTTAACGGAGATTGTTCTGTCCATACAAACCTCCAAGTTTCAAGATTAAAATCACTAAGCTAAGAAGTTAATTTTAATCAAACTTCAAATCTAATTGTGCCTTATAATCTAAGTGAGAAAAAAAAAGCCTAATGTGAAATACAGTAGAACCTCCCTGTAAAGGACAACACCTAATTGCAGAGCCAAAGTGTTCTTTAGAGAGAGGTGTCCTCTTACTGGAGAGTTGCTAAATAATAAAAAAGCAAATTTTGTAAATGAAAACTGTCCTTTATAGAGAGGTTTCCTCTAGCGTGAGTGTCCTTTCATGGAGGTTCTACTGTATAACTGAAGCTTATATAGGATAGTTCTATAATTATAATGCATATGTGTACATATAAAGTAAAAATATAATAGACCCTCTCTCTAAAGGAGAATACCTAGTTTAGAAAAGCCAAAGTATTTTTTTAGAAAGAGGTGTTGATAAGGCACAATTTGGATTATAGATTGTAATATAAGAAAATTAGACCTAATCCAAATAATTTAGTAGTGTGTGACGTTTCGGCAACAGCATTGTTATCATCATCAGACAAAAGTGTGAGACAAAAGTTGTCTGATGATGGTGACAATGCTGTTGCCGAAACGTCACACACTTATTATTTGGATTAGGTCTTATTTCCTTGTAGAAAGAGGTATTCTTCTCAATTCAAGGTGTTTAATTAGTAAGAATGATAATATTAGTGTTTTAATTTGTCCTATGTAGAGAGATGTCCTCTAGCAGGAATGTCTTCTCATGGAGGATCTATGGCATAGTGTTCGACTGTCAATATTACTTTCTCAATCTATTTATATTACAGTTTTCCCTTTATTAAGGTCAAAATTGCCAGTCCAACTCTTTATTAAGGTCAAGATTTCCAGTCCAACTCTTTATTAAGGTCAAGATTGCCATTCCAACTCTTTATTAAGGTCAAGATTGCCATTCCAACTCTTTATTAAGATCAAGATTGCCATTCCAACTCTTTATTAAGGTCAAGATTGCCATTCCAACTCTTTATTAAGGTCAAGATTGCCTGTCTAACTCTTTATTAAGGGCTCAAATCCCTGTCCCCTTTCTCAATACCATAAACCTTTGCAGACAGCGAATTTTTTATACTTAATTCCATTCAAGAGGACCAACAACATTTTGCCATTAAAATGTGGATATGTTTATTTTATATTGTAGAAAAAAGAGATGTGTATTTATATATGGCAATACAGTAGAATCTCCTTGTAAAGGACACTTAGTTACAGAGCAAAAGTGTCCTTTAGAGAGAGATGTCCTCATACTGGAGAATTGCTAAATAGTAAAAATGGGAATTTTGCAAATGAAAGCTGTCCTTTATAGAGAGGTGTCCTCTAGTGTGAATATCCTCTCATGGAGGTTTTCTACTGTAATATATAACTTATTTTATAAATACAGTTAAACCTGTCTATAGCGCCTTCCTCTCTATAACGGCCAATTTTAAACATTAAAATGTAAACATTTTACATTAAAAGTGACCTGTCTATAGCACCCCTTCTCTATAGCACCCTATTTTGGTGAGTCCCAAGAGGGGGTGCTATAGACAGGTTTAACTGTATTGTGAAATTGCCTTAAAATAGTTTCTTTCTAAAAAAAGTTTCTCCTTTAACAATATGAAGAGATTTCATAAGTTTTAAAACATCTTGTAGCATTTAAGCTCAAATGATTATAATATAGGTAGGAGATTTTTTATTTTTCCTCTCCTATGGATCACAAACCTTAGTCCAACATCCCTAGAAAATCTCCCAAGAAATAAATCTACATGACGTAACCTCAGTAATTGGACTTCCACTGACATTGTAGATAAAACCAAGAAGATTGCTTCTACTGAAAAATCACAAATAGATTACTTATTTGGTATTATGTCCATATGCTCGAAGCATATTATATATTTATAAATATATGTAATTTCTTGTCCTCAAAGCTTATGTCCATTGTTCTTCTAAAATACCCATTCCAAGAGTCTATCAACAGTATCACTATAAAAGAAAGTTCCAAAAATGCAATATAACAGCGGTATGGTAGATTAAACTGGCGAAACCGCTGAGAGGGTTCACCACTGATGAGCCAGGCCCTCTCATTAATTTTTCCATTGCAGTAAGGGCAGTAGAAATTGTTCAAAAAGAATCTTACGCCTTTAAAATAGCTTTGAATTTTGATAACAGATGGCGCGCTAGTGCATCATATTATTTGGTCTTGTTACCTTACAATAAAAATACATTTAGATTATTTTATTAATGCTAGCTTAAAAATTTCAAATTTGATTAAAGGTGAATTCACTCCAGAAGTTCAAAGCATGCATTCCCAGATAGATAGCCTCTCCTTACTTCAATCAATAAAGAAAGTTAATACATTAACACAGCATATCTTATAAGAATTTTAAACTACAGTTAAACCTCTCTATAGCACCCCCTCTAAATAGCACCTCCCTATCTATAGCACCCGATTTTAAATACGTAGTACAATACGAATTACATTAAAAGTGACCTGTCTATATCCACTTTTTTTTTTTTTTTTTAACAGTTGGGAGAGACACGCCATATCCACAATTTGGACAATTGCGTGTATATTTTAAATTATATACAATTACTACAATTGAACATTGGAAATCATTAAAATTAAACGTTCGATGTCAAATTTTACAAATAGTAATTATAAATAGTAGCTTGAAATATGTACAGTCAACACTTTCGCCTCAAAATATACATCCTGCAGAATCTATTAAACTTGATGTATTGGTCTTTATTGCAAGCAGCTTGTTTTGTATTAGTCAGGTAAAGTTGGTTTTCTTCCCTTAGATCAGAAGTCAATGGACAATTTATCAGGTGTTCAGGGGTTTGTTGTTCATTTCCACAAGTGCATGCAGGTGAACCAATTATATATCCACTTCAGTGTTAAGTGGGCAACACTAAGTACGTTTCTACTCTTTTTTAAGTTTAATTTGAATGTTTGCAGTGATAGCTTCATTAGGTTGTGCTAAAGTTAAATTAACATAGTCAAAACTAAGGATAAAATTGTACAACTGCCAACAATCAGCAATATAGGGAGATATGTTTTACCACCAAAGCTTTAGCCTTAGTGAAGACATTTTCAAATCATTTCAAATTTGATTTTAGAAAGTCGGGAGACAGTTGTATGCTCCGTTTAAAAACTTGTATAATTGTATTCAACAATTCTCCTTTACTAAATTCACTTCAATATGAAATATTGTATGTAAGTAACCTGTCTATAGCACCCCCTCTCTATAGCATCCTATTTTGATGAGTCCCAAGAGAAAGCGCTATAGACAGGTTTAACTGTATTTTCAATGCTATAGACAGGTTTAACTGTATTTTTTAATGTGTATGATTCTTTTTGAATATAAACAAGTTTCTACTGTCCTTAGTACAATGATAAAGCACAATTTAGATTATAATACAAGAAAATAAGACCTAATCCAAATAATTTATTAGTGTGTGACATTTCGGCAACAGAATTGTCATCATCATCAGACAAAAGTGTGAGACAAAAGTTGTCTGATGATGGTGACAATGCTGTTGCCGAAACGTCACACACTATTATTTGGATTAGGTCTTATTTTATTGTAGAAAGAGGTATTCTTTTCAATTCAAGGTGTTTATTTAGCTTCATTAGGTTGTGCTAACCTAAAGTTAAATTAACATAGTCAAAACTAAGGATATTTTATCTTAGGATTATTTTATCGTTCCAATAAGAGCAGTAGAAACTTATTTTAATATAAAAAGAATCATAGACATCGTAAATAGTTTATATTTATAAGAAATGGAAGCATTTAAGTACAAATTTTTCTTTTTAAATATAAATCAAACTTTTCTACTGCCCTTACTGTGATGAAAAAAATATATTGGGTGCAGCCACGGATCATGGCGTGTATGGATTTGTACATCTCCTTGATATCCTGGTAGCCGATGCCCTTGGCGATGTACTTAGAGAACTGTTTCTTGTAGGCTCTGTTGAGGAGGGATTCGATATAGTTGGCTACGTGGATGCCATAGATATGGTTACGGTGTACCTGGGGGTTGTACTCCTTCTCATATCCTGGGAACCTCTTGTTACTGTGGCTGATATGAAGAACCCTCTCAGCAGTCTGGTAGATTAAATGAAACCTCTGTGAGGGTTCACCAACCAATAAGCCAAGTCCTCCCAATATATATTTTTTTTAATTGCAGTAAGGGCAGTAGAAAATTTTGTTTTATACAGTTAAACCTATGAAAAACAATAGAAAAAAATAAAAGATAAGTGGGTCAGATGTTGATATTTAAAAATAAAGAAGGCATCTCCTGACCACGAACACATGTGCTTTTTGGAACCAAAAATCTTTTTGGTCGCAGTGGTTACAGCCTTCTCCATGCTGACGAGCGCCAACAGCGCGAAACGCGTTCATGAATGACTTTTCTTGATTTATCAAGAAATTGGGTTGGCCAAATATCACGGAGCAAGCTAAATAAACGTTTAGTTTATTTTTGCTCCACTAGATGGCGCTCTGCCATCTAAAAAGCACATGTGCTCGTGGTCAGGAGATGCCTTCTTTATTTTTAAACCTGTCTATAGCGCCCCTTCTTGGGACTCACTAAAATAGGGTGCTATAGACAGGTCACTTTTAATGTAAATCGCATCGGGCGCTATAGAGAGTGAGGCGCTATTTAGAGGGGCGCTATAGACAGATTTAACTGTATTTGAAAGAAACATTCATGCTTAAATGTCTTATATATAGATGGCATGTTATTGTTTATATTTCTAATAAAGAAAGGGTTACTCATTTTTCCAACATCAATCAGTATTATATCTGGGTCTCTTTAAAAGGATTTTTCTAATAATTCTGTTCTTTTATACGATATGTAAATGAGTATAGATAGAATAGAACCTTACTGTTACACATAAATGTAGGATTTTTTCATTTAGATCAACATTTTTGTTAACTTCAATTGAATTACACACATTTTTTTCAATTTGAAACCTGTTTTCCAGAAATTTTTCCTTTTTAATATAGAACATTTTTGTAAAACATTTGAAAATATATTGTATTATAGAACATTTTTCCCTATCTGATTTAAATGACATTCATAAGGCCGAACTCATAGTATAAATTTTTATAAAGATTATAAGTCAAAGTTATTAATTTTTTTTTTTCATTGAAACCCATTTCTAGGAATAATTTTTTTTTTTATTATTTTGAACATTTGCCCCCTTCTCAGATTCAAATACTCCTCTTCTAACAATGCTGCTGTTGGTCCACAACTGCTTATTTGTCAGAGTTATTCTGCTTGTTTCACAGCTGGCCTTCATATCTGAAGGTCGTTCCCCTATCCGCCACCTGGGGACGCGCCCTATAGCAGTCAGCTCAGCCAAAGGGTCAAATAAAATTCATAAGAGTATAAAAGACATAAATGTTATATAAAGGTTACAAGTTAAGATTTTATTAATTTTTTAAATCATTGAAACCCATTTCTAGGAATAATTTTCCTTTTTATAATTTTGAACACACATATTTTCCCCCTTCTCAGATTCAACTGACATTCATAAGATAAGAGTATAAAAGACAAAAATGTTATATAAAAGGTTAAGATTTTGCTCTTTTTTTTTTATCATCGAAACCCATTTCTAGGAATAATTTTCCTTTTTAATGTTGAACATTTTTCCCCATCCGATTTAAATGACATTCATATGAACTAACTCAGTATAAAAGACAAAATTACTGAGATTCCTTTAAATAAATATAATTACATTCCAAGAGTCTGGGTAACCCATATGTTACTACTTTGAAAATATAAATTTCCTTATATTAATCCAAAAATATATAAGAATTTACAAGTATTAGTAATGTTATGATTGTGTCTAGTCATTGTATTTACAGTATAACCTCCCTGTAAAGGACAACACCTAATTACAGATCCAAACTATCCTTTAGAAAGAGAAGTGTCCTCTTACCAGAGAGTTACTAAATTATTATTCTTTTTCTTATCCTTTTATTAGTCTAAAATAGACAAGATCTTTTAGGTCGTGCTCATAAAGAAGTTCAAGAACTCTTCTTGGTTCTCTGTACAGGGATGGATAAGGCACAATTTGGATTATAGATTATAAAACAAGGTAATAAGACCAAATCCAAATAAATAAATAGTGTGTGACATTTCGGTAACAGCGTTGTTACCATCTTCAGACAAAAGTACTGAATGAGAAATTTTACCACAGCATGTTTTAAATAGCTACTTGTTTACACACTTGATAACAGTAACTATTTAAAAACATGCTGTGGTAAAATTTCTCATTCAGTACTTTTGTCTGAAGATGGTAACAATGCTGTTACTGAAACGTCACACACTATTTATTTATTTGGATTTGGTCTTATTACCTTGTTTTGTACAGGGATCCTTTGTCCTTTCCAATAGTAAATTGTAAAAAAATGCTAATTTTTCAAATGAAAACTGTCCTTTATAGAGAGATGTCCTTTATAGGGAGGTCCTACTGTATATTATTTATATGAATGTGTTTTTTTCATAGTTTATCAAAATATGGGTTCACAATTCCATATATTTTATCTTTTTTTGTTGTTATGGAGATGTGAACAACATAACAATTTACCTACCAAACTTAGTATTTATTCCACTTTGTATATAAACAACAACAAATGTTTGCCCTCTTATAGACCATGTTTCTCTTTAGTTCTATTAAAGAGAAAACTATATGTAAATAAATATATATATAATATATGATTATGTATGTATAGCAATGTTGATTTTATAATAAAATTTTTATTTTTAAAAAAATTTGGTTCAATTTTTTTTTTTATGAATCATACATTACAAAGTTGTTGCGTCGCCTTTTTAGAATACACTTTTAAAATATATAGCAACATATAAATATATCAAGAAAAAACTCCAACCCCACCAGCGAGTGCAAGTAACCAAACGGGGCTCTGGCATATTTGTAAGTGCAAAGTCTAACTGCTTTTCACATGTGTAGACATGTGGTGCACCTACAGTAAAAGCAGTCGCCAACTTCTACCCACCATGATTATCATGGCCACATGTACTAGGGATAAGCAAAAATATATATATATCAAGAAAAAGGCATCTTATTATGCAACTTGAAGTAGATGATGACTTAAGCCATTTATCATAATAATATCAACTATTCATTTTTAACAAATTTTTGAACAAAATACATAGGGTAATCTATATATAAAGTTTACAGGATCTTTGGGAGAGGCCGCTGCTTATCATCAAACAGCTTAAGGAGCATGGACTCATGGAATTTGTGTTATCTTTGTACAAGAGGATATTTTTTTCTAGGTCAAATATAAGTTGCCTCTCCCAGCAAAATAGATGCCAAACCTAAGAGCCATCTATTGACTTTTGCAAACTAGCGGACTCAGGTCAATGATAAAGCCTTGACACCAGCTTTGGCAAACAGAAGCATCTAGCTATAGACCATGGTTTTGGGCTAATGGCTCTCATCACTCTAGGGTGAACTGCACAAGAGGATAAGAAACAACAACATATAAAAAAGATTGAAAACTATTTTGATCTATATCCTTTTAAACACAAGGTATAAGACCAAATCCAAATAGTGTGGGACATCTCTGTAACAACAATGTTACCATCTTCAGACAAAAGTACTGAATGAGAAATTTTACCACAGCATGTTTTAAATAGTTACTGTTATCAAGTGTGTAAACAAGATAGTTAATAGATAACTATTTAAAACATGCTGTGGTAAAATTTCTCATTCAGTACTTTTGTCTGAAGATTGTAACAATGTTGTTACCGAAACATTATACACTATTTGAATTTGGTCTTATTACCTTGCGTTTATAATCTATAATCCAAATTGTGCCTTATCATTTCCTTTTCTTATAATGTTGTAAACTAGGGGATTGGTGGTGGAGTTAACCCTCCGTTGATTGTATCCCACATTGTATTTTTTTCTGAAGAAAGAAGTTTCTGCAATGATCCCTGATTCTTGCAAAAGTCCAACCCCACCACCAGTAAGTACAAGTAACCAAATAGGTTGTGACAGAGTTGTAAGTGCAAAAATTGAACTGGGGTTTCTAGATGTGTAGACATGTGGTGTACTTAGAGTTAAAACATTCAATAACTACTATCTACCATGATCAAAATCTACCTCCCCTTGGCAGAGCTGACTGCTATAGGGCGCGTCCCCAGGTGGCGGATAGGGGAACGACCTTCAGATATGAAGGCCAGCTGCGAAACAAGCAGAATAACTCTGACAAATAAGCAGTCGCGGACCAACAGCAGCATTGTTAAAAGAGGAGTAGACCTCTTTAAAAATCCTGACTTCAACTGACCCGGTTTATGGACCTCAGCAAGGGTCCCACTCCAGGGATACGGAGGAGCTGTGTCTGTACTCATGTTAGAGTCGGCAGCAAAGGCGTCTGCTTCCATGTTAGGAACGGCCTCAAACTACAGGCAAAGTCAGACTTTCACCAAAGTGTGCCTGGATCATGGTGCCATGATCAACGAAAGCTGCACCCCTATACCCCATTCCATGAGATCAGATGTTGATTTGCATGCTGCATCGCCCGTCGCGCAGAATAAACAGGGGCGTGTTCAGGACTTAGGTAGAGGGTTCTGTCCGATAAGTATAATAGTCTCCACAAACTTCACACTTTGCAACTTCCAAGCAACTGAGCATTCTGCAGTGCAACATAAATGGATTGTGCTCAACAGCAACAAAAATAAAATTAGAAGAAATAATGGAAATAGCTGAAAAACAAAAGATACAAATTATAGCCCTACAGGAAACCAAATTAAATGAAAAGTACAATCTCAAATATAAAAACTACAATATCCTCAGAAAAGACAGAAATAAAGAAGGGGGTGGCCTTGCATTTTTAATCAAGAATTTGTACTATGAAGACATAGCCATTAATATTCCAAACACATCAGACCTCGAAGCCCAAGGTATCAAAGTCTACCTCAATCAAAACAAAACCATCAACATATTCAATATGTATCACCCACCAAACAATAAACTTATTGACGATGGAACAATGGCTCAATTTCTTACAGACAACACTATTATTGTAGGAGACCTTAATGCCAAACATCAACTATGGGGATGTTCCACGCCAAACCCAAGAGGCAAAATACTTTCAAACTTATTTGACGACAATGCCTTCATGTGCTTAAATGATGGGAATCCTACCCACCATTCCTACAGCTATAATACTGCACAAGCACTTGATATAAGTTTCTCCAGTCCTGACATTTTCCACAAATGCAAATGGCAAATATTAAAAAGTATTGGAAGTGATCATTTGCCTATTTTGATAGAAATTAGCACCAAGACCAAAACCAGCTCAATTAAAGAAAAATTCTGGAACTTCAAAAAGGCTAATTGGAATCTTTACCAGCAAAACACCAATGAGGACTTTAGAAATATACCCACTAGAATAAAAGATCTGGAACAAAATTGGATATCTTTCAAAAACACCATTATTAAAGCAGCCAAAGTTTCAATACCAAGAGGTAATATTAAGAAATGGATTCCAAATTATACACACCAGGCAAAAGATATTCAAACACTTATAACTAAAAGAAATGAACTACAAAAAAAGTGCACCCAAAACCAAACAAATTGTAGAACTGAACTGAACATTGTGAATGCAAAAATAAAAAGATTATACGTAAATATGAAAAGGGAAAAATGGAAACAAACTTGTGAAAACCTGAACCCAAGAAACCCAAATACAAAACTTTGGCATTTGGCAAAACAAATTGACAGAGCCCAGCCACAAACTGAAAACACAAATATGATTAAGAATACAGATGGTACCCCAGCAACTAATGACAAAAATGCTGCTAATCTTTTAGGTAATTCATATCAAATAAGTAGTAAAATCAAATTTGAAATAAAAGATAAGAAAGTTGAAAAAAAGGCCCGAAAGATTATCCATGACTGTAAAAACGTCACTAGCACTCATAATATTTTCCATGAAAAAATCAATATGAAAGAGCTAGATTATGCATTAGAAAACACTGACCTGAACAAGACTCCTGGGCCAGATGGAATCCATGGCCAAATGATATCAAACTTGGGCAAAAATGGCAAAGAAAAACTTCTTGATATTTTCAATAACTCCTGGAAAACTGGAAAATTGCCTCAAGACTGGAAAACTGCAACAATAATTCCTATTAAAAAACTTGACAAATCTGCTGATGACCCAAAAACTACCGACCTATCTCCCTCACAAGTATTTGCTGCAAATTAATGGAAAAAATTATACTCAGACGACTCACCTACCACCTCGACACAAGAAATCTCTTACCAAAAGAACAATATGGATTTAGGAAAGGACATGGGACAATAGACCAACTCTTATTTTTCACACAAAAGGTAAAAGATGCACAAAACAGAAAACCAACTAACCACACAATAGCTGCTTTTTTAGACCTTACACAAGCTTTTGATAAGGGGTATGGAAAAACAAGTTAATTACAAAATTATACAAACATTTCAAAATTGATGGAAAAGCTATCACTTGGATAAATGATTTCCTTAAAAATCGATACATCAGGGTCAATTATAATGGCACTCTATCTAAAACCTTCAAATTGTACCAAGGATTACCACAAGGATCAGTCCTTAGCCCAACTCTCTTCACCCTATTTATTGCAGGCATAGAAGAAAAAATTTCACATAAAACCAATATTGGACTTTTCGCTGATGACATTATTCTATGGAGCAGCAATACTAACTGGAAAAAAGCTGAAAGAGATTTGAACAAGACTCTTTTCCACCTAGAAAAATTTGCTAATAAACATAAATTAGAATTTAACCCCCAAAAATCTGAAACCTGTCTTTTTACTACCGATAAGAAACTATACAAAATAAGACCAAAAATTATTCTGAAAGAACAACAATTGCAATATAATAAACATCCTAAATATCTTGGCTACACCTTGGATCCAGAAATTAACTCCAGTAAACATATTGAAGAAGTTATTAGAAAAGGAAGAGACCGACTAAAAATCCTGAAATATATTTCAGGAAGAGAGTGGGGAGCCGATGCAACCACACTAAAATTAACTTACACATCTCTAATTAGACCTATCCTGGAATATGGATATCAAATCTATGGTACAGCATCTGAAACAAATCTAAAATCACTGGAAAGGATACAACTAAGTGCAGCTAGAATTATTACAGGTCTTCGAAATACCTGCCCTAACGATATTGTACTTTACGAGGCAGACATTATGCCCTTAAAGGATAGAAGAAGCTACAATCTGCCAAAATATATAAACAAAATCAAGAGTTATGGAAACAAACACAGAACTTCCAAGTACATACTTAATTGGGAATCCAATTTAAGACTCAAAAAAGAAGGCCCTATACACCTGGCCAAAAGAAATGAATTTTTAAAATATAAAGTGGAAAAAAATTATTTAGCAGAAAAATTTCTCCATGCAAACCACTACAAAATGTTATTTTTAATGCTACTTTAAATGAACCCACCAACAAACAATACCAAAATCCAGAATACTTAAAACAATTATCATTAGAAATAATTAATAACATTCCTAAAAATGCAATAACTATCTATACCGATGGTAGCAGAGACGAGCTAGGACACACTGGCAGTGGCTGTCTCATTAAAACCACAAATGGCATTGAGAAAATGAACAGAAGAAACCCAGATTTTTGCTCAGTCTTCAGATCAGAACTTATAGCCATCTATGAAGCCTTAAAATCCATCAGAAATACTAATTATCAAGATATCTGGATTCTTACTGATAGTAGAAGTGCCATACAACACTTGAGTCACACAGGGGAACTTAGAGACAAAGTAAGCAGGAACATAATTGGTTATCTCCAAAAACTCAAAAACCTCAAAAATTCACCTTCAATGGATACCCTCACACGTTGGCATTGAAGGCAATGAAGCTGCTGATGTGCTAGCGAAAAAAGGCACAAAAGAACCCTTGCCACAGAAAAATAAACTTACTTTTAAAGAAATAGAAACAATAGCCAAAACAAAAATAAACAAGAACTGGAGGATCCCACCTAAGCACAGTTGGTACAGTGGAGTGAACCCAGGAGGAACTCTGAACATCAGAAATAGACAGCATCAAACAACACTAACAAGATTTAGAACAGGCCATCTCAAGCCATTGAAGATAGAAAATAATAACAAAATTTATCCCACTTGCCCAAAATGTAGCTTGGCACCTGCAGCTCCAGAACACATTTTGGCTTGTATTAGATGCACTAAACAGGACCTTTGGGAGAGGCCGCTGCTCATCATAAAACAGCTCGAGGAGCATGAACTCATGGAATTCGTGTAATCTTTACACAAGGGGATAAGAAACAACAACAACAAAATCTACCTCACTTGCCCAAAATGTAGCTTAGCACCTGCAGCTCCAGAACAAATTTTGGCTTGCATTAGATGCACTAAACAGGACCTTTGGGAGAGGCTGCTGCTTATCAAACAGCTTGAGGAGCACGAACTCATGGAATTCGTTATATTTTTATACAGGGGGATAAGAAACATGATAACCATGGTAAAACGACATTTGAAAATTATCCAGCATGTGTTTCTTTTAAACGAAAAATTAAAATATAAATTATTATTTTAAAGGAGAAATAACGACTATTTCTAACCTTAAAGATGAGGTATGAAAGGGTGAATTGTGAAGAGTAATGATAAACAGAAAAATAAGTGTCCAGGGATGGGAATCGAAACCACAATTTTCTAAGGTTCGAAATCATTATTTCTTCTTAAAAATAAATTTAGATTTTTCATTTAAAAGAAACACATGCTGGATAATTGTCAAATGTCGTTTTACAATCACAAGCCGCATTATATTGTATTATAAATCATGGTTTGTGTTGTGTCATTTCTTATTCCCTTTTGCAAAGATAAATTTCATGAGCCCATGGCTCCTCAAGATGTTTAATGATAAGCAGTAGCCTCTCTCCTCCTCAAAGGTCTTAAAACATATTAAAGGTGTACTTGGGGAAATTGAAAAAATATATGTATACAGATAAAAACATTAAAACCATGCTAAAACAAACCAGGGATATAGCAAACCCTTCATTATAACAAACCTGAAATAATCCCATTTTTATGATACAATGAACTATGGCTATTGTGAACCATGGCTATAGTGAACTAAGGTTATAATGAACATGGCTATTGTGAACCACGGCTATAATGAACCATGGCTATAGTGAACCATAGGTTCAGTCCCATTGAGGTTTGTTATATTCATGCTTATCCATCTCAAATGTTTTTTTAATACAAAAGTACCATTCCTTTACTCAGCAGTTTCCATTAATCATTTAGAATATATTATAAACCACTTTAAAAAAATCCATGTTTCACACAAATCTTGTATATTTAGCTGTGTAGAAATTTAATGGTTATATTGTTCCAGTATAAAATGTGCTATTCAAAAACAAGCTAAAACACAAGGTAATAAGACCAAATCCAAATAAATAGTGTATTAAGTTTCAGTAACAACGCTGTTACCGAAACTTCACACACTACTTATTTGGATTTGGTCTTATTACCTTGTATTTAAAATCTATAATCCAAATTGTGCCTTATCAAAAGCTAAAGCAATATTACCAAAGTAGTATACCAAATTGAAGATAGCTGTTCATCCAGTGTTGATCAGCCAACAAACCTATGGTGTAAAATCATTCCAATCAGCAATGGTAGCCTAGAGACAAATTCACAGTTTTACTAAAAATGTCAATTCCCTCTTAGAACATATGCCAAAATTAAAGCTTGTTATAATAAAATTGTGTGCAGGGGGGTCGGTAGAAGGCTGGTCATAAACCTTTTGGTTTTGGACCACTACGACCCGGGTTTGATTGCCGCATTGGACATTTTCTGTTAAAAAAAAATGCTCCAATGGACCCCGATTCTTGCAAAAGTCCAACCCCACCAGCGAGTGCAAGTAACCAAACAGGGCTATAGCACATTTGTAAGTGCAAAGTCGAACTGCTTTTCACATGTGGTGTGCTTACAGTAATCCATGGCCTGTACACCACACGTACTAGGAATAAGCAAAAAAAAAAATTGTGTGCAAACCACACATTGAAACTATTTCTAACAAAGTATAATAAAGAACAAAGAAGTTAACTAAATGTGATCCCATTTAATCAAATCAAGGTAGTGTGAGGACATAAGATATATACATGGGCCCATAGATGACACTGTTTATTTAGAACTGGATCATCTGTCCCTTGCGTTTCCTGTCTCCACCAATCTCGAAGTGCTTGCAGCGTTTGATGGGGAGCTGCTTGCGATACTTGCACTCTGAGCACTCCATCCTTAGCACAATCTTCTTGGTTGTCTTAGCCTGTACCACAACACATGCAGACACTTTAGTTGATACTCATTGTTGACAAACTACCATTTCATGATTTTACAATCCGCATAACCAGATTAATAAGTAAACCCAAGTCAGATAATTAAAGTGTATTTTAATGAATGGTCAGCTTATCTAGTAAACCAACTGCCATCCAAAAAAAAGTTAATTTACCTTCGGTGTGAAACATTGTGGTTAGAAAAGAACACACAATGTGCTTATCGAAGGTTGCAATATACAAAACATTGAGGTTAGAAAGGAACACACAATGTGCTCCAAGGTTGCAATATGCAAAAGGAACACACAATGTGCTCAAAGGTTGCAATATGCAAAAGGAACATACAATGTAGTCAAAGGTTGCAATATGTAAAAGGAACATACAATGTAGTCAAAGGTTGCAATATGCAAAAGGAACATACAATGTAGTCAAAGGTTGCAATATGCAAAAGGAACATACAATGTAGTCAAAGGTTGCAATATGTAAAAGGAACATACAATGTAGTCAAAGGTTGCAATATGCAAAAGGAACATACAATGTAGTCAAAGGTTGCAATATGCAAAAGGAACATACAATGCACTCAAAGGTTGCAATATGCAAAAAGGTTTATATAGTAGTGTATTTTAATGAACGGTCAGCTCTAACCGTAACAACTTAAGCAGCCATCCAAAAAAAAGTTAATTTACCTTCGGTGTGAAACATTGAGGTTAGAAAAGGACAAACAATGTGCTTATCGAAGGTTGGAATATGCAAATGAGTTTATATAGTAGTGTATTTTAATGAATGGTCAGCTCTCTAGCAAACCAACTGCCATCGAAAAAAAAGTTAATTTACCTTCGGTGTGAAACATTGTGGTTAGAAAAGAACACACAATGTGCTTATCGAAGGTTGGAATATACAAAACATTGAGGTTAGAAAGGAACATACAATGTGCTCAAAGGTTGCAATATGCAAAAGGAACACACAATGTGCTCAAAGGTTGCAATATGCAAAAGAAACACACAATGTGCTCAAAGGTTGCAATATGCAAAAGAAACACACAATGTGCTCAAAGGTTGCAATATGTAAAAAGGTTTATAAAGTAGTGTATTTTGATGAATGGTCAGCTCTAACCGTAACAACTTAAGCAGCCATCCAAAAAAAAGTTAATTTACCTTCGGTGTGAAACATTGAGGTTAGGACACACAATGTGCTTATCAAAGGTTGGAATAAGCAAAACATTGAGGTTAGAAAGGAACACAATGTGCTCAAAGGTTGGAATATGTAAAAAGGTTTATATAGTAGTGTATTTTAATGAATGGTCAGCTCTCTATCAAACCAACTGCCATCCAAAAAAAAGTTAATTTACCTTCGGTGTGAAACATTGTGGTTAGAAAAGGACAAACAATGTGCTTATTGAAGGTTGGAATATACAAAACATTGAGGTTAGAAAGGAACATACAATGTGCTCAAAGGTTGCAATATGTAAAAGGGTTTATATAGTAGTGTATTTTATGAATGGTCAGCTCTAACCTCAACAACTTGAAGCAGCCATCCAAAAAAAAAGTTAATTTACCTTCGGTGTGAAACATTGAGGTTAGAAAAGGACACACAATGTGCTTATCGAAGGTTGGAATATGCAAATGGGTTTATTATATTGTAGTGTGTTTTAATGAATGGTCAGCATACCCGTGACAAAGGCAGCCATCCAAAAAAAAGTTAATTTACCTTCGGTGCAAAACATTGAGTTTAGAAAATAACACACAATGTGCTTATTGAAGGTTGCAATATGCAAAAGGAACATACAATGTGCTCAGAGTTTGCAATATGCAAAAAGGTTTATATAGTAGTGTATTTTAATGAATGGTCAGCTGTGGATCAAAAAAAAGCAGCCATCCAAAAAAAAAGTTGATTTACCTTCGGTGTGAAACATTGAGGTTAGAAATGGACACACAATGTGCTTATCAAAGGTTGGAATATACAAAACATTGAGGTTAGAAGAAATGTTTATATATTGGGCGAGGAAAACTCACCTTCTTCCTGAAGATAGGCTTGGTCTGACCACCATAACCCTTTTGCTTCCTGTCGTAACGCCTCTTTCCTAAGGACAACACACAAGTAGGATTGTTTTTCTGTTGCTATTTAGAACCAAATCATCAAACTAATGTTTTAGATTGTTGCCCCAAGTACAGTAGGGAAGTGTACCGGCCACTATTGAGTCAGGTGCCAGGTGTGAGCACCTTCCTCACCCAGCAGCGGTTGACTGTTTACTTTGCTTCCAGTTGACGGCCACAATGACCATGTATAGGCACATTGGGTGCTTTTAGGAAGGGCAATATGTCAAACATAGGGGCAACTACAACACTTCAGTTCAATTAAAACATTAATCCAAAGGGACAACAAAATAAATGGAAACTTTAGATCCTAAACAATAACTTTTGTTACTTTTTTTTACTGATTTTACGAATAAAGAAAAAGCTACTTGAATTATTTTAGATACTTTATACAAAGACTTAAGAAGCACAAGGTAACAAGAACCAAAACCAAATAGTGTGGGACATTTTCTCATCAACAGCATTGTTATTACCAGAGATAAAAGTACTAATAAAAAATGAGGGTAACAATGCTGTAACCAAAACACACACCACTTATTGTCTTAATACCTGTATTTCTAATCTATGAATTAAATATCATAACATTTTATCAAACTATGTTTTCCATAAATTGATTGTTGCCCCAAGTACAGTAGGGAAGTGTACCGGCCACTATTGAGTCAGGTGCCAGGGTGTGAGCACCTTCCTCACCCAGCAGCGGTTGACTGTTTACTTTGCTTCCAGTTGACGGCCACAATGACCATGTATAGGCACATTGGGTGCTTTTAGGAAGGGCAATATGTCCAACATAGGGACAACACTTCAGTTCTATTAAAACATTAATCCAAAGGGACAACCAAATACAATTAAAAATTTAGATCCTAAACAATAACTTTTGTTACTTTTTATTTACTGATTTTACTAATAATAATAATAGTCGAACTGCTTTTCACATGTGTAGACATGTGGTGCGCTTACAGTAAAAAGCAGTCGCTAACTACCCACCATGATTATCATGGCCTGTACCAAGTGTACTAGGGATAAGCAAAAAAAAAAAAAACTAATAATGAAAAAGCTACTTGAATTATTTTAGATACTTTATACGAAGACTTAAGAAGCACAAGGTAACAAGAACCAAATCCAAATAGTGTGGGACATTTTCTCATCAACAGCATTGTTATTACCAGATACAAAAGTACTAATAAAAAATAAGGGTAACAATGCTGTAACCAAAGCACACACACCATTTATTAATTGTCATAATACCCTGTGTTTCTATAATATTTACTTTGGATTTCATACTTATGATTGTAGTAGTAACATGCCACAAATTATGATTGCTTGTATGGTTAGTCCTGCAAATACTTGGGTAAACAGTAATGCTACAAAAAGGTATTAGGCTTTTAGGCATAAAAGCTTTTTTATCAGCTTATTTAGTTTTTTTTTTTTTTGATTATCCCTAGTACACGTGGTACAGGCCATGATAATCATGGTGGGTAGTTAGCGACTGCTTTTACTGTAAGCGCACCACATGTCTACACATGTGAAAAGCAGTTCGACTTTGCACTTACAAATGCCAGAGCCCCGTTTGGTTACTTGCACTCGCTGGTGGGGTTGGACTTTTGCAAGAATCGGGGGCCATTGGAGCATTTTTTTTTTAAACAGAAAAAAGTGCCCAATGCGGGAATCGAACCCGGGTCCTAGTGGTCGAAAACCAAACGGTTTACCCAGCCTTCCACCGACCCCCCGCTTATTTAGTAAATTTAATGACTGCTTTTCACATGTGTAGACATGTGGTACACTTACAGTAAAAGCAGTTGCTTACTTCTACCCACCATGATTATCATGGCCTGTACCACGTGTACTAGAGATAAGCAAAAAAAGATTGTTTTGATATGAAAATGCTTTAGGGGTAAACTTGCCATATTAGTTTTACTGCACCAAACCAAATGATATTGTGGCACTACCATTTACCCTTTGGTTCCAAATTTGTCTCCCAAGCTACTGAGGCTCGTAGCCTTTTACAGCTTCCAACCTCAGCCAGCCGGGATTTTACTCTAGCTTCATTTTGCCGGCTGTGGGGCACATGGGGGCACCACACAGTGTATTCAAGAAGCTCTGGAACCTTGTTATACACACTGTAAAATGCTTTTTTTAGCTAAACCGCTGTTCTAACATTGGAAAACATTACTAACTATTTAAGAAAATTCTGAGATTTTTTTTTTATGCAATACCCTTGTCTGATATTGGTAAAAATATTTACACGTGGTTATCTTTTAGTTGTTGTGAGCAACATTTTTAGCTCTTCACTCAAACAACATAACCCTATACTATTCATGATAAAGCAATATTTAGATTATAGATTATAGCTAAAAGACCTAACAGCTCGAGGAGCATGAACTCATGGAATTTGTGTAATCTTTACACAAGGGTAAAGAAACAACAACAGAAAAGACCTAATCCATATAAAGTGTATGACTTCCGGTAACAACACTGAGCGAAAGTCACACTATTAATTTATTTGGATTAGGTCTTATTTTGCTGTAGTTATAATCCAAATAGTGCTTTATCATCAATAGTATAGGGTTATGTTGTTTGAGTGAAGAGCTAATGTCGCTTACAACATAAAATTGAGAATTACAAACATAATACTCATAATTTACAACACATTCTGGCAAAAAGATCACATGTAAATCTTTTTGCCCATAAGTTTTTACCACCAGGCGGAAGGGGTCTATGTATTCCTACAACTTTATAAAACATGGTTATTTATTATGTCTATTCAAAAATAAGAGCAAAATTGGCAAGCTTGCTGACTAAAGTTGTAAATATGCTAATATGAAAATAAGTTTTTTCCAATTAGGATACGTTTGGTTTAGAATACCAGTAAGCTTGTCTTTAAGTCCACCCCATGAAATTCTTTTTAGTTAGGTCAGAATTTAAAAATTTTAGATATTGCAGTGTGTGTGTGCTTTTGGCAAAAGATAATAACAAGTTTAGTTATTTTTTATAAAAACATTAGTTTAAATAGAATGAAAATAAGAATATTATTCAGCATTTTACTCTTTTTTTACAATTTTTACACATTTGGGAAGTCTCTGGATCAGTTCACATGTTTACTAACCCTAATCTGGCTAGTGTTTACAGGTCTTATGTAAGCCTAAGTTAAGAGTTAGAAAACATGGGAGAGATCCAGATCTAAATTGTTTGTTAAAAACAAGTTTTTTTTTTCCACTGCAATATTTTTTACATGAACCATACTTAATTTGTTAGTTCATTACACATGGTTATCTTTAGCCAAGCTTGATTTTCCAAGATAATTACCATTCTGGTTCAATATAAGAGTATGTATAGAAGTAAGCTTTAAAAACACATGGAAGAATTCTAGAAAGCAGTTTTTTTTTAAATATATATATATAATGAACTTACCTTGGGCATAGATGGAATCTTTTCCCTTCTTGTACTGTGTCACTTTGTGAAGGGTGTGCTTCTTGCACTTTCCCTTGCAAAAGGTCCTACGAGTTTTTGGAACATTCACCTAGACAACATAATTTCAAATAAGTTCCTTATACTTCCTGTGAAGCCACCTATATGAAGCTTTTACCAAAAAAATATTAAAATTGGGTGTCTCATTCACTATCGAGGCGATACTAAATGGAAATATAGCCACCTCACCCAGCGATGAGTTTTGATATACTTCCACTTGACGGCCAAAACGCATATAAATGCATTTGGTGCTTTTGGGAAGAAATGATTTTTCAATTTGTTTTATATAAATATATATTTGATAAAATGCTTATGAATATTTTTCGGAAATTTAACAATTCAACCAAGTTCCTAAGTATTTGATGAAAACAATTTGAAATTTTAATATATATATATAGGGATTTCAAAATATGCTTTATCTTTATATCAAGTTGAGATATATTTTTCCAAAATAATATTTAGTAGCTTACCATTTTTAATAAATGGGTGATTAAATACGATTAGTAAAAACTCACCATTTCGTAGTAGAAGTAAGAAAAAGACAATTTGAAGGGATAGTCCTTTTGAAAATTTAATCTCAAAACAAATTCTATGAAGTGCAATTAAACCACAGAATAAAGATATTCAAAACTAAAGGGGTTTAATTCAAAAGCTAATTTTCAATTTTATCTTTATTATATATTTATGATAAACTTCAAATGAATACTTTAAAAATACTTTCTTATATATTAAAAGCTTCAGATAATTAAAAGGTATATATTGGATTGAATGCATTTATAAAGTGCAAAAATTTATTTATTTATTTGTTTGATTTTTATTTTATGTTATAGGCTTTGTGCACTTTTAAGACAACATTTTACACCATGATGACAATATTTTACACTTTAATACCAGGATTTTAATTTTTAATTGCTATTAAACGATTTTATTAGGAACTTGAAAAATTAAAATATTGATATTTTTCATTTTAATAGAAGCACTTAATTTTAATTGAAAATAGCCTAATTTAAATATTTTATATACGTTTTTATCAAGCAATATAAATAATGCATTTAAGATTTCTCTCAAATAAAGTTAATTTCTTGGAGTGAAAGAGTATAAAATTGAAATTTTACTGACACCAGATTACAAATTAAGAAAAAAAAAGGCATCTCCTGCTCTTGCAACTAAAAATTGCTGATGGTTTGCGTTATCTGTTGAAATAAATATCAACTAATCATCGATTTTTTATTATTCCAAAATTGGCTAATTCCTTATCATGACTAAACAAGAAAAGCTTGATTTTCCTCTATACCCTTGATTTCCCCACTTCAATATGCTACCTAAATTAACCTTTATCCATTTTATTATAACTGTGTTTTTAATATATTGATACATAAATGAAATTTCCCATAGTTAGCAATTTCTTTAGAGTTCCTAATTAATTAAATATTTATTCAAGATCCATTTCATTCAGAAACTAATATTGTCAATCGAAAATTAATAAACATTTTCAAATTTGGATGATTTTATATTAACTATAACATTAGCTCCTAGAACATAAACTGAGAAATTCTAGTATATCTAAACCAAATTGATAAATTGTGTGAAGTTTCATTCAACTTTTTTAAAAAAGGTATTTAAAACAATAGTCATGAAAATAGCTGAAGTTTAAGCTGGCAAGATCTATTAGCAACAATATAGGGAAAATCAATGCAAATTGAGCAGTGAAAAGTTATTTGAGATAAATCTCAAATGCACTAGTTTTCGAGATATTTACTCGATTTATTTTTTCAGGGCCATACAACCAGGGTAAAACAGAAAACAGCTGTTGGCCTCAGTGGGAACACAATGTTGACTAGCGCCAGAATTCAAGCTCTCCCTATCCTTCTTAAGCCTTTGGTCCTAAAGGTCCCCTCCACAAGGCCTGAACTTTTATTTGGACGTCTTCGCCATGTAATACTGATAATAAATAAATAAATAAAATTTTGCACCTATCATCTTAAGTTATTACCAATTTTATTGTGAATAAGTATAGAATAAAATTTCTCCCCAAATTTGGAGATATTTTTGAAATGTTCTTAAAATTTTTGATCAAAATGTAAATTGTCTGGCCACATACACATACACTCGACCTCATATTAAAAAAAATAATAATTCAGCTTTAAAATAATAATTACAGTGGATATATCCCATACAATAAAACAAATGGATGGGTTAAACTGTTTATTTGTGGCATTTTAACAATACAGAAAGTCTTTAACCATCATAATAAAATTGATGGCTTTAATATCCCTTTTTAAACTAGAAATCAGTATCATACTGTAACCATTCATTTTATTTTAAGTAGTTTTTGATTTATAATTAATGAAAATTTAATGATGTGATTATAATTTACTAGCGGATGTACCCGAGTAAAGGTTTAAAGGTTTGTCTAACGAACATTTGTTAAAACAATTCGCTATAAACTTATAAAAAAAGATATATTTTGATAATTTTAAACTCGTAAATTTGAATCTCTCGATAAAGTGATCATTTTTTCCGGTCCCTGTGTGTCGTGTCATCCTGAATTTTGTCTTTCCTAATTTTCTACTTTACAAAATCATCGTTTTATCTAGTGAACATTTTCCCCCGTCCCTTGAAAAATACTCGATAAGTTGAATAAAATCATGGTCGTTTATGGAAGATGGACGAAGTTCCCCGATGTCATCTTGGGCAAGCCCCCGCGAGGCTTTTTTCTTGTCTACTTGGCACAGCTGTGTCACCAACTCTGCCCCACGCGCCAGGACCTCTTGACCCCTCTGATTGGTCGGTGGGTACTTGGACTGTCCATCCAGCCGGCGCCTGACGATTACATTCTCTCGACAGGGGGTGGGGAAGACCTAAGCCTATCTCCGTCGCAAGGTGGCGCTGCTTGCGAGTTAAAGCTACAAATCTGCAAATAACTCTAAGGATATTCAAGATATTCAAGAAATTATTTTTCGAAAACCTTTCCGGGGATATACCTAATAATATCCCAAAATTTCACGGCGATTGGATGTATGGTTTTTGAATCTATAGAGTACACACAGACAGACAGACATTCATTTTTATATATATATATAGATAATCACATAATAATAATTAATTATTTATCATTTTGAACTGCTCATTTTGGTATCATATAAACTCTGGTATCATTTGAGTTTGGGAAAAAAAATTTGTTGTGGTACATATTATTTTTCACACATACATTATAAAATTTTTAAATATTATATATATTCTTATAATTTTAAGACAAAACATGAAATTTGAGAATTACACTAACATATTTCTAAAAACATTTTTAATTAAAGTATTGTCCTTTTTAATGATGCCCTTAATCAGTTAACTTCTCAGGAATTGAAAGATCCAAGATAAGAGCTTCCTTTTAGAGTATAAATTATGAAAAAAATAGGGAAATATATACCATTGTATTTATCCCAAGGTAAAAAAAATGTTTGGCATTGAAACCATCCTAAACTAGATGCTCTTGTGGTGTGTCGATTTATTAGTCCAGCAATGGCACAGAAAGTATTTCAAAGTTAGTGTTTTATTGGTATTACTTATTAGCTACATTTTCAGAGGAAGACAAAAAGGACAACACCCTAGAATGTCTATTCTGGTTCTCCCAGGCTTCCGCCAATATGCCGCGCAGCGGTGGTCATCTCCTATTTCATGGCGCCGCTTGTATGTTTGCTGACGGCTTGGTCTGTCATCCCAGCAGGCTGGAAGGAAGTCTTTTGGCTCCCACACTCTCTCTTTTGATTCTGTTAAAGTTCACAAATAATCCTGGTGGGTGTGGATCTTGAGGAGTGTATTTCTATCATATATATGACAAGCTTATATAATGAATTTTAATACAACAACAACAACAAAAAAGCCTTTATTTAGGGTCACTGACCCTATACAGGATTCACCAGAGGTATGCATAAGAACAAAGCAGTGAGACAAAGGAAATAACGATATATACAGAGTAAAAAGAAAAAAAAAACAAGAAAAGGAAAAAAAAATAATAATAAGAAAGAGGGAAGCAAGAAATCAACACAAAAAGAGTAGCAGTAAGAAAGTGAGGAGTGAGTATCACTTGGCCTTCTTCTGAGATATGGACTTGTGGAAACCATAAAACGCCGTAGCAATATACTTATTCTGGGTCATATTGTCAATTATTGATGGAAGTGAAGCACAGAGTTGCCCAGTTTTGAGCATAGGGGTTCTTCTTTCTTCTTTCAGAGCAGAGCAATCAAAAATATAGTGAGTGATTTCATTTTTTAGTTTTGAATTACAGAAGGTACAAGTCGGGTCCTCACCGCAGAGCATCTTGGTGTGGTTTTCTCTAAAAAAACTTGAAAGTATTCTAACTTGTGCGAGTAGTCTTACAACCGGGAAAGGAAAATCCCCTAAAAGGTATCCCTCCGTCATGAAAGATATGTGAATGTCTTTGTAGTGAGAGTATAGCTTAGATTTATCCATTCTTGTGAGGCCGTTTTGTATAGATTGGTCTGCCGCTGTTTTTAAGAGCCCTGTAATCGCGCTCCTCAGCGTTTCAGGGTCATCACAGGAAACAAGTGCAGGGGATCCATTATTGTTAAGCAGATTGGTGAGCTTTTTAATGAAACCGATGCCCGAAGCATTAGACAGTTCCCGTGTTCTATTAAAACATATACGTGGCAATCTAATGAATTTTAATAAATAATTTTAAAATTAAAGAGAGCGAGATAAACTTTTGTCTATTTTTATTTATAAAAAAAGGGATGGAATGAACCTATTGTTCTGTACCACTGACTGGAAAATCTCCAAGGAGCTTCTTTAAAAATCTGTTTATGGGCCATTGAGAGCAGCCTTGCTGAGAGAGTTATGAAAAACCAAGGGGTGTGCACAATATTAACAACATTTTTCTTATGGTTCCATTTTATTTTATAGGTCAGTAGATCAGTCAGTAGATCCTGTTTAATCAATAGATTCATGATGTACTGCATAAACATTAAGGTAAGGGGAACAAAAGGGTAATTTGGGTACATAAGTGAGGTTCAGCCAAATTCAGACAGGAATGCAAACTGAAGCCTCGAAAAAAGAGGAGTAGTCGGCTGGCTGCTTTCACAGAATTTGATTCAAGGTTCCAGATTAGAGAGTGCACACATCCTTACCAAGAATGCAGATTTTTTTGGATAGGTTCTCGAGTTAGGATAACAGCAATATCTGGTACCCGCGCTGTTATGCTAGTATAATGCAATGCCATCTTTTGCAATCATTATATTTACCCTAATTAAAAAGTAGGGTTGTTATGATAAGAACAACTAAATAGAATTGTATAAACAAAAATAGTTTATTACAAGTAATATAAGGTGATTTCCTTCATCTGGGAGAAATTTAGTTGAAGTTTCGCTTTTTGATGTTATACTGTAGTGTACCAATCGCTGTAATATCTTATGAAGTTCAATGTGAATATTCGAAACTATTATAGACGCGTAAGGGAGGGTTCACCACTGATGAGCCAGGCCCTCCCTTTAATTTTTCCATTCAGTAAGGGCAGTAGAAATTGTTTAATTTTCAAAAGAATCATATGCGTTTTTAATAGTTTAAAATATTCATAACAGATGGCGCGCTGATGCATCACAATATAAGAGTTCAATGTATGCACGCCCTCAATATGTGTATAACTATTCTGGATGAAATTTTAACAGGACAAAGAGTTATGTTTGGAAGAGGCTTTTGTCACATTTTCAAACTGTCAAAATAAAAATTACCCAAATACTAGGCAAAAATACTTATTTTTTATTCCTAAAATGATTATGACAATATTTTTGTATCATGTTTGATGGTTGGAAGCTAAATTCTCTTGGGAATATTCACTAAAGCAGCCCACAAACGAAAAAATATATAAATATTTATATTAAAAATAAAAGAGGCATATCCTGACCTTGCTCACATGAGCATCTCTAATTAGCAGAGCGCCATTTAGTGGAACAAATATATATGTCATAATATATACTCTTCCAGGAATAATAAAGCCAACCTACAGACAACCCAGAGAGAGATGGGATGTAAAGTCTGGTCACTTGAGACAGCAGCGACATTCCAAGGGGCGGCAACTGGGACCCGTCAACACCTTGGGACTTTTAAGACAGTTGGGGATTGTGTGCGACACGAACGGCGGTGGCAGGCCCGTCTCTCTCTCTCTTCTGGTTGTCTTGGGCCCTCTTTCAAATTCTGATGTCCTTATTTCTCGTCCCCACCACATATTACCACATATATATACAGTATAAATTAATTTTATATATGAGTCAATATTCATTCATATAAATTTTCATAAGAAACGATTTTCAGTTAAGAGTAGATGTTTGCTCGAAATTTTTAAAATCAAATATTCATTAGGGAAACTCACGGGGAAAAATCCTGATGAAGCTGGGTATATCCACTAGTTTTAAATAAAATAGAATGATGGCATATTTAATTTATTATATATATAAATAATAAAATACTGTGTCAAGTTAAATAACATTTGTTACAATTATATATTTTGATTCTGCTTCGCCCAAGTTTTCCCTGAGAGTGAATGTTTACACAATTAATAATGTTTCAACAAATATTATTTATTAACTAGCGGATGGCTTCGCCCGTTTTTTTTTTACCCGAGTAAAGGTTTGTCTAACGAACATTTGTTAAAACAATTCTCTATAAACTTAAAAAAAAAAGATATATTTTGATAATTTGAAACTCTTAAATTTGAATATCTCGATAAAGTGAACATTTTTTCCGGTCCCTTGAAAAATACTCGATAAGTTGAATAAAATCAATATTAATTGGTTCCCTCGGTAATTGGAAGTTAAAGGAATAGTATCATGCCTTGGAATTGTATCATTATTCTTGTCTCAAATAAATTGCCGTGTCATCTTGAATTTTGTCTTTCCTAATTTTCTACATTACAAAATCATCCTTTTACTATTCTCCCAATATATATATATATTGTAGATAAATGATAAAACTAACTTTGAATTGTGCGGAATTAATAGGTAGAAAATCTTACTTTTGATAAATAATCTTTAAGATAATAAACTTAGTGATAATAAAACTTATAGATAAAAAACTTGTTATCATCGTCGCAATGGGGGCGCTGCTTGCGAGTTAAATCTACAAATCTGCAAATAACTCTAAGGATATTCAAGATATTCAAGAAATTATTTTTCAAAAACCTTCCCGGTGTAATAAAATCCCAAAATTTCACGGCGAATGGATGTATGGTTTTTGAATCTATAGAGTACAGACAAACAGACAGACAGACATTCAATTTTATATATATAGATTAAGAAAAAGGCATCTCCTTATCATGCAACTGAAAGTTGCTAATGGCTTGCGCCATCTATCGGAATAAATATCAACTATTCTCGTTGATTTTTAATTATTCCAGAATTGGCCAAATACCCATTCTTGATTAATCAAGAAAAGCTAACCACGGACGCGTTTCGGGCTGTTGGCCCTCATCAGCGTGGTGCAAGCTGTACCTCAACGACCAAAAAAATTGGTCAATAAGGCATCCTGAAAAATCATGAAACGGGTATTTAAGGCCAGAATTGCGTGAGAACGCTACACAATGTGAAAAATTAGTACAAATGTAATATTGTACTGGGATAAGGTGCATAAATTAAGAAAAAGGCATCTCCTTATCGTGCAACTGAAAGTTGCTAATGGCTTGCGCCATCTATCTGGCCTTAAATACCCGTTTCATGAGTTGCTCAACAATGGACAAAAACGATAATCCACCCAATATTTAAAAATGGAGATCCGGACAACCCGTCAAATTACAGAGGAATATCCCTGATTTCTAACCTATCGAAATTATTTACATCTATCTTGAAGACAAGATTGAATGATTGGATGGAGAGAAAGTCAATTTTGGCAGAAAATCAGGCTGGTATTAGAAAAGGCTACTCTTGTCAGGACCACATTTTCACGCTCGTATCATTAATTCAAATGACCCTTAGCCGTAGAAGGGGAAAGTTATATGCCTTCTTCATTGACCTAAGGAAGGCCTTTGATACTGTGCAGCACCATCTACTTTGGAAAAAATTAGCATTAAATGGTCTGAGCTGTCGATTTATTAAACTAATTAAGAACTATTATACCCAAATGACGGCAACAGTCAGATGGCGGGGTTCCTTCACGGAGGCTATCAAAATACAAGCGGGAGTATTGCAGGGGGAGCCGTTGTCACCTTATTTATTCATTCTCTTCCTAAACGATCTGGTACCCCAATTCGATGAATCAGAATTGCCAGGCATAAATCTTGAGAATTATGGAACTATACACCTTTTACTGTATGCAGACGACATAGTGATCTTAGGAGAATCGAAAATAAATTTGCAATTGAAGATTAACTTACTTAAAAAGTACTTAGAAGAGAACTGCCTAACGTTAAACCAAAATAAATCTAAAATAATGGAGTTTAGAAACGGTGGAAGAACAGCTCGTTCCGAGACATGGTTTTGGGGTCAGCAACCCCTGACAATAGTAGCTAAGTATACATATCTGGGTTACCCTCTGACTACAAAAATCTCGACCCAATATGCTTCCCAATACTTTAGAAACAAAGCACTGAATGCAATTAATGCACTTTGGAGAATCCTTACAAAGGCGCGAATAAAGTCCTTTACCTCAGTGATGAAACTTCTTGACACTATTGTTCTTCCTACTTTACTATATGCGGCACCAATGTGGGCAATTAACCAGCTGAAGACAGTCAATAATACCCAAGATGCATTTCTTCGTCGTCTCTTAGACTTACCAAACTTCACACCAGGATATGTCCTCAGAAGAGAATGTGGAAGAATATCAACTGAACTTAATGCTCTAAAACTCACATTAAAGTTTTGGGTCAGGATTTTAAAAATGGAGACGAGCAGATTACCACATGCTTGCTTAAACTATCTCTGGAAAGTCACAGCGAAAAAGGAAATAGAAAACAGTTTTACTCAAAATTTAATAAAAATTCTAGACTCTAAGGGATATTCCTTTCTTAAGGGCTGCGAAGACTACTTAGCCATACAGAAAGAATTGCCAGGCATAATTAGAACTACCACAGACCAACTAATTCAAAACGATCAGATGAAAATCACTGATTCAACCCACTTTGCTCACTACAAATTTTTGAGTGAATCATTCATGACAGAGGAGTACCTACGATTAAATATCTCGCTTCCCAACAAAAGACTAGTTGCACAACATAGAGTTTTATGGCAATTTTTCAGGGAAGAAAGAAAAGACTTCTGGAAAGAAAATGGCCGGAACTGTTTACTTTGTAAGGATCTCATGGATGATAATTTGGTTCACTATTTCTTCCAATGCCCTCTCTTAACAGAAAAACGTACTGAAATTTTTCCAAGCCCTACCTCTGGTCAATTTAGATACCATCGCATATGTCAACTTCTCTCTTCAGCTCTGAATGATGAATTACTGATTGTTAGATACTTTAAGTTCTGCACAGAAGCTGGGCGCATGAGAAAGAATGCAGGGCAAAGGATACCGGAGGATGAACTATCTGTAAATAGGTAACTGAATGTGAGACAAACCTTATTTTGTTGTAAATGTTTCCTCTTCCCTCTCCTCTTGTTGACGTGTAAATACGGCGAATCCTGTATGGGGCGGAATGCCCTAAATAAAGGCTTTTGTTGTTGTTGTTGTATACCCGTTTCATGATTTTTCAGGATGCCTTAATGACCAATTTTTTTGGTCGTTGAGGTACAGCTTGCACCACGCTGATGAGGGCCAACAGCCCGAAACGCGTCCGTGGTTAGCTTTTCTTGATTAATCAAGAATGGGTATTTGGCCAATTCTGGAATAATTAAAAATCAACGAGAATAGTTGATATTTATTCCGATAGATGGCGCAAGCCATTAGCAACTTTCAGTTGCACGATAAGGAGATGCCTTTTTCTTAATTTATGCACCTTATCCCAGTACAATATTACATTTGTACTAATTTTTCATATATATATATATCCCTATATATAGTCACGACCGTCTTTCCTCATCGGCCTCAGTCACGGATGCGCGCGCATCATCATTATGATCATTATCATTATCTAATGATAATAATAATAATAATTATTAGTATATTATTATTATTATCCCTATATATAGTAACGACCGTCTTTCCTCATCGGCCTCAATCACGGATGCGCGCGCATCATCATTATGATCATTATCTTCTATAGAAGCTTCTATCTTTATAATTATGTATATTTACAAAAAGTCAATTCGCTCGCGCCTCTAGCGGTGAAAATGAGGGGTAATACCAGCTGACCTAATGTACATGTAAAGTTTGGAGCGGGACGTTTCACAAGAGTGACATCCACGGCTCCAATTTATAATTGTAACAAATAGTATTTGAATAAAAACATTCAAACGGGTAAAACACGGGCGTTGTTAATATATAGTCACGACCGTCTTTCCTCAATTCCTCATCGCTGTCACGGATGCGCGCGCATCATCATTATGATCATTATCATTATCTAATGATAATAATAATAATAATTATTATATTATTATTATTATTATTATTATTATTAATATATAGTCACGACCGTCTTTCCTCAATTCCTCAATTCCTCATCGGCCGCTGTCACGGATGCGCGCGCACAGGGAGGTCACGTGCTCGCCGGCAGCCAACGGGCGCGCGCCGCCGGCATTACGTCATAGATTATAAACACAAGGTAATAAGGCCAAATAAAAAAATAGTGTGTGATAAGGCACAATTTGGATTATCTACTTATATAATTGCCTTATTCTGTCTGTGTGAAGTTCACTGTGTGAAGTTCACGGATAGATTTTGGTCAGAATGGATAAAATAAAAAAAGTGTCAAGGGATGGGAATCGAACCCACGACCTTCCGCTTACCGGGCAGATGCCATGACCACTAGGCTACCCTGGACATATTTTTCCGTTCACATTTTTATTTTTATATTTTCAAGACACACACAGTTTGGGGCGGGACGTTTCACAAGAGAGACATCCACGGCGCCAATTTATAATTGTAACGAATAGTATTTTAATTAAAACATTTTTAAAATATATACGCACTCGGGTAAAACCCGGGCGTTGCCCGGGCCATTCGTCTAGTAGATGTTATAATCGGGAGGATTTTATATATGTTTTTACGTTGTTGTTAACTTTAAATAAACTATTTCCAGATCTCTACATGTCCAAATATTCGGGCCCAGTGGCTGCAGAAAAGCAGACCACAAATTTATTCATCTATGGCACATGTAGAGACCTAAAGCTGTGCCGGCTAGCAATAGATGTTAAAGGGGAAATTAACCAATACTTTCTGGTTAAACATATTTTAATTTTAGACCAATAAAACTATCTTCCAATGTACATCAGAGTTATTTATTAAACACAAATAAAAATACTTAATAGAATCACGCACATATATAAAATTTTAAAAACTATATATAAGGTTAAAATAGGGAGGAGTTTAATATACATATAAATATAAACACACACAAAAAAGGCCTATCATGCCAAAATCCCCAGATTATCCCCACCTACCTTGACATCCAGCCACCCAAGTCCAGGATTCGATAAAGGGCGGCTAAGACCGCAGCCAGCGGCCTGAGCCCTCAGCAACTTCCAGTCCTCAGCTTCTCAGGAAAAAAAATCAAACTCCAATTAAAAAATATATAAATATCCCGCTTCCTCTTGCCCCAGTGTTGCTGGGCTCACCCCCAAGGGTATCATCATCTCTTCTCTCTCACAGTGAAAAAAATTATATAAAAAAAAGTATATTTAAAAAATAATAAAATCTATATCTATATATACACTGCGTGACATTGAAAATGGAACACCAAGAAATAGTGGCCAGAAAGTGATGAAACTCGGCAGACAGAGAGAGACAGGGACGAACAATAAGTGATCTTTATTTCAAAATGATAGTCATAATACAGAGCGAGAACGGCGTCGGCTTAGTAGCAAGTAGGACCACCGCGGACGGCGATGCACGCAGCAACACGTCTAGGTAGAGAGTCAATCAGAGTACGGATGGCGTCCTGAGGGATGGCTCTCCATTCCCTCTCAACCATTTGCCACAGTTCGTCTTCTGAACGCGGCTGTGGCAAGGCATGCAAACGGCGTCCAATGATGTCCCAGACGTGCTCGATTGGTGAGAGATCAGGAGAGTACGGTGGCCAGGGAAGCATCTGTACATCTTGCAGAGCTTGTTGGCTAATGCGAGCAGTGTGCGGTTGGGCGTTATCCTGCTGATAAAGGGCATTGGGTACCCCCTGAAGGTAGGGGAGTGTCACCGGTCGCAGCACATCATCACGATACGTTTGGCCGTCATAGTGCCCTGAATACGAAGTAAAGGTGACCTGGAATCATACGCGATTGCGCCCCAAACCATGATTCCACGTTGTCGCACGGTGGGGCGTTCCACAATTGCTGCCGGATTGGACCTTTCTCCACGTCGACGCCACACGCGTACACGGCGACTATCACTGGACAAGCAGAAACGCGACTCATCTGAGAACACGACCCTGTGCCATTCCGTCATCCACGTCGATCTAGCCCGGCACCATTCCAAACGTTGGCGCCTATTCGGTGGGGTCAATGGCAGTCTTCTTAGCGGACGGCATGAGTGCAAGCCATTAGCAACCAATCGACGGGAAATGGTTCTGGTCGAGATGGAATGATCTAGGGTGTCTTTCACATGTTGCAGGATGGCGGTACAAGTGGCTTGTGGGGCCGCCACTGCTTGTCGAAGGATACGCCGATCCACACGTGCTGACGTCACTCTGGTTGCACCGACATTCCTATAAATTGCCACATTTCCTTGTTCCAACCATCTTCTCCACAGTCGGTGCACCGTGGACGCACCAAGGTGTGTATCAGCTGCGATTTGACGTATGGACCAACCTGCCCTTTTCAGTCCGATCACCATGCCCCTCGTAAAAGCGTCTGTCTGCTTAAACTGCCTCCGTTTACGATGACCTGGCATTCTCTGTTATTACACGTGTCTTTTGACACAAGAACAAAATTTCTACAATGATTTTCCTTGAAGAAATAACGACACGAATACTGTTCTTTCTGCAAGTTCCTTCCCTTATATCTTACTCCATGTGCGCACGAGAGCTGCGCATTTTACATCATTTGCATAACTCGGTTAGGCGCGTCTACCCTGAAATTTGCATAATTTTCTGGCCACTATTTCTTGGTGTTCCATTTTCAATGTCACGCAGTGTATATATAATTGAATGTCTGTCTGTCTGTACTCTATAGATTCAAACACCATACATCCAATCGCCGTGAAAATTTGGGATATTATTAGGTATATCCCCGGGAAGGTTTTTGAAAAATAATTTCTTGAATATCTTGAATATCCTTAGAGTTATTTGCAGATTTGTAGATTTAACTCGCAAGCAGCGCCACCATTGCGACGATGATAACAAGTTTTTTATCTAAAAGCTTTATTATCACTAAGTTTATTATCTTAAAGATTATTTATCAAAAGTAAGATTATCTCAGGATGACACGGCAATTTATTTGAGACAAGAATAATGATACAATTCAAGGCTGTTGAAGTTTGAGATTGAATCAAGGAATAAAAGGATTATTTATTAAACAAAGTAACTTAAAACAAGATGTTAAAGTAGCAAAATTTTAAAGGCAAGTATATGTATAAAGGCGAGAGACAAGGACTATATATATTGACGTCGACCGCAGCGCCGCCGCGGCCGTTGATTGGTCGATCCCCCCAATGCTCCACGCCAATTTTGATCGCTTATTCCAACACTCCCTCTCGATCCAAAATGTTCAGTAGACCTCTTAAGTAGTGGAATTTGTTTCGTGGAAGAGGTTTAGTCATTATATCAGCTAGCTGTTCTGAGCTGCAAACATGATGCACTTTAAGTTCACCTTCTTCATGTTTGGATCTAATGAAGTGGTAGCGAACATCAATATGTTTCGTTCGTTTGTGGAATACTGGATTTTCAACAAGTTTTATTGCTGCTTGGTTGTCGATATAAAGTTCAGTTTCTTTAGTAATATCACAGCCGATGCCCTGTAGAAGTCTTCTGATCCAAATCAATTCCTTGGCAGCACTGCAGGCAGCGATGTATTCACTTTCGGTGGTTGAAAGTGCGATAATTGGTTGTCGTTGGCTTGCCCAAGAAACAGTTCCTCCGTTCATCATGAAGGCATAACCAGTCGTACTTTTTCTGGAGTCAACATCACGAGCAAAATCACTATCAGAGTAGCCAACAAGTTGGTCTTGTCCAGTGAAGAGAATTCCCATGTGTGGAGTGCCTTTCAGATAACGGAAAATATTCTTCACTGTTGTACAATGTGCAGGTCCTGGATATTCTAGGAATTTACTCACTTGTGAAACTGCATAAGTGATATCTGGACATGAAACACATGATGCAAACATAAGGGATCCAACAGCTTCTCGAAAAGGGAATTTAGGCATCTTTTCCTTTTGTTCTGAAGTAGGACAGTCCTGCTTTGTTAAGATGACAGATGGATCCATAGGCACCGAAGCAGGAATACAGTCAGCCCATATTAAATTTACTCAAAATTTTGTCAATATATGATGACTGGTGAATGAAAATACTTGCCCTATCTTCTGACTGCTCTATTTGTAGCCCAACAAAAAAGTTAACACTTCCAGATGTAATATCAAATGCGTGTTCTAACTCATCCATTATAATAGCTATTGCCTCTTTATCTTTAGATAGAATAATTCCATCATCAACATAGAGAGTTAAGATAACATTTGAATCATTGTGTGTTCCAATGAAAATGCACGGGTCGGCGTCTGATGTTTTGAAATTATGGCTATACAAAAAATTGGCAAATTTCTTATTCCAATTTCTAGAAGATTGTCTCAGACCATACAGACTTTTATGTAATCTATAGCAGCTATTATCATCTCTCTTGTAGCCTTCTGGTTGTTCAAGATAAACAAGTTCCTCTAATTCGCCATTGAGAAAAGCTGTCTTTACATCGAATTGCTTAAGAAACATCCTTTCAGGAGCAGCGTGTGATAAAAGAATGCGTAACGAATCATACCTGACTACTGGGCTAAACGTATCGAAATAGTCAACATTTTTGATTTGAGAATAGCCTTTTGCAACTAATCTGGCTTTGAACCGTTGAATTGTACCATCGGACTCCGTTTTAATTTTATAAACCCATTTACAACCGATAGGTTTATGACCATCTGCCAGACGTTCTAAAGTCCATGTTTTATTTTTATTTAATGCATCAATCTCTTCATCCATGGCTAATTTCCATCTTTCTGAATCTGAACTTGTTATTGCATCTATATAGTTACTGGGTTCATCAGCGAGCGCAAAGTTACATTGGCTATCCAAAACTTTAGAGCGTGTTATCATTGGATGGGAACTGATATCGGATACTGGCAGCATTTCCTGCACTGGAAGTTTGTTGTTGCAACTGGTGATTCATCCGGAGCGCTGTCAATCTGAAATATTATTTCTTTCGGTTTGGTAGATTCTCTATCTGAATGTGGAGTAGCTTTCTCATCGAATGTGACATCTTTAGAAATTCTTATTTTTCTAGTTTTCCAATCCCATAATCTAAAATTTTTGCTTGTATTCTCATAACCTAAAAACATAAGTTTTATCGATTTATTATCCCACTTTTTACGGTTTTCTTTGGGAATATGCATATAAGCATTACAGCCAAATATTTTATAGTTAGCTACATTAGGCTTTGTGCCAAAGAAAAGTTCATAAGGTGTCGTTCCAGGGGTTTGCTTAGTCGCACTTCTATTTAGAATATAAGTTGCCGTGTTACATGCCTCAGCCCAAAAAAATCCTGGAAGATTTCGTGAATTTAGCATGGACCTGGCTGCTTCCACAATCGTACGATTGTCTCTTGCTATACGTCCTATCTGTTCGTGCACATAAGGTGCAGTGAACTCGTGAATTATCCCAAATCTTTTACATAAATCTGCAAAATTATCGCTTTTGAATTCTAGCGCATTATCAGTCCTAAGAACTTTTATCTTATTTCCAGTTTGAGTATAGATTAGAGTAGCATATTCTTTGAATATATCTAGCACATCTGATTTGTTTTTAATAAAATAAATATGGCGATAACCACTAAAGTAATCTTTAAATAAGCAGAAATACAGATATTTACTTAATGATTGAGTCTGCATTGGGCCACAAATATCAGCATAAATAAACTCACCTAGCTGGTAGTTTTTGCCGTCTGAGGGATAGCACGACTTTCTATGGGCTTTTCCAAGTTGGCATCCTTCACAGAAGAAAAATTCTCCCTCTAAATCTTGAGGCTGCAGACCATCCACCAATCCTTTGGTCGCCATCTCTCGAAGTGTAGCAACTGGAAGATGCGCAAGTCTCTCGTGCCACAACTGAAGCTTGTTCTCGCTGGTGATGTATCCTTGTGATGATGATGACGTAACCTTGAAGAGCATCCTGTAGAGGCCGTCATGACGCACTCCTACGGCTTTTAGGTCATTATCCATGAAGATCTGTAGCTTGTCATGTTTGATAATGACGTTGAATCCTCTTCTTGTGGACGTAGAAAGGCTATACAAATTTTTCTTTAGTTGCGGCGAGTAGAGCACATTTCTTATGTTAGTAAATTAAATTTTATTGCCATCTATCATTAAATTTTTACACAAATAAATTTACTGGCAATGTGTTTCTTTTTTTAAATATCATCAAGAGATAATATTTGATGATATTTAAAAAAAGAAACACATTGCCAGTAAATTTATTTGTGTAAAATTTTAACATTTCTTATGTACGTATTGTACCATCCACCGTCGACGTAGGCTTGAATCTCGATGTCTCCCATGCCTTCTGCAAGTAGTGTCGAGTTGTCTCCCAAGTAGATTGGATGATCACTGGTGAACGGCGTGTAGGTCTTGAACCACTCTCGTCGAAATGTCATGCTGCAGCTTGCACCGCTGTCAGCATACCAAATATCATTGGGCTCTACTTGATTATCGCACAAAATAAGTCCATAATCACTTGAACTTCCTTTTGAATCATGAAGATTTTTGGATTTATTTTTCTCATTAGCTAATCTTTTTCTACATTCGCGGCTCCAATGTCCAATTTTGTGACAATAGTGGCATTTAGTGTTCTTCTTGGCATCTTGAAAAGAACGTTGTGTATCTTTAGGCTTCGTTCGTGCTTGCCTGTGTAATAAGGCCTCATCTTGTTTAGAAGAACCGCTTTGTTGATTCCTTGTTTCTTCAATCAAAAGTCTTGCAGTTAAATTGTTAAGAGTTTGAGCTTTCGGATCTAACGATTCCCACGCTGCAACAAAGTAGCGCATACTCGAAGGCAAAGTATTTAAAATTTTTGCTACCTTTTGATCTTCCGTTATGGTTCCGCCCATTTGTGAAATTTGTGCAGAAATATTTTCAATTTTTGCTATGTAATCACTTATTGTTTCCGATGTCAATCGTGCATCGAAGAATTGTTGCCAAAGTAGGCCAATAGTAAATTCGGATTTTTGTTCATGAATAGCAAGTAATTTCTGCCACATTTGTGAAGCGGAAGTACAGTTCATCAGGGGCTGAAGAAACCTTAATTCGATTGCCTGTGATAACAACATCCTTGCCTTAACGTCCTTTGATTTCCAATTCTGTAGTGAACTTTCAGAGTTACTGTCGGAGGAAACAACATTCGGCTTTATTTCTAAGCCTTCCAATAATTCTAGTAATTTTTGTTGTTCCAAAAGAAGCCTGAATTGGAATTTCCATAGTGAAAAGTTTTCACCATTAAAAACTTTAATCCTTGAAAGACAATCTTCGCTCATCTTCTTTGTCTTGGAATCGGCCAACGACAAAAAGAAACTAGGGTTATGGTTGGCGGTTGACGCCTAAACTTCAAGCAAAACAAAGGCTTACTCACTGCTGGCGGTTAATCCTTTTAGGCGCAGTGGAAGCGTGCTGGGCCCATAACCTGTTGAAGTTTGAGATTGAATCAAGGAATAAAAGGATTATTTATTAAACAAAGTAACTTAAAACAAGATGTTAAAGTAGCAAAATTTTAAAGGCAAGTATATGTATAAAGGCGAGAGACAAGGACTATATATATTGACGTCGACCGCAGCGCCGCCGCGGCCGTTGATTGGTCGATCCCCCAATGCTCCACGCCAATTTTGATCGCTATTCCAACAAAGGCGAAGATACTATTCCTTTAACTTCCAATTACCGAGGGAACCAATTAATATTGATTTTTTATTCAAATTATCGAGTATTTTTCAAGGGACCGGAAAAATGTTCACTTTATCGAGAGATTCGTTAGACAAACCTTTACTCGGTAAAACCCGGCGAAGCCCCGCTAGTTAAATATAAAAATTATTAAACAAAATTTAACAAAAAATATATAAAAATTATAAAATATTGAATTTAAAAATAATTTCAAAAATCTATGTTTTTCCATCGCAGTAAGGACAGTAGAAATTGTTTTATTTTAAAAAGAATATTACGCCTCTAAAATAGTTTTATAATTTGATAATTAGTAGTGTTGGATCTGGGCATCTTGGGGTCAGCTTGGGAAAGGTTCAGGGCTCGTGGTGGAGCTGGTGTTCTGCATGAAGATGGTGATTATAACACCCAACATGGGCTTGTGGCTTGCCCATAGGCATGCTGGAGTCTGCCTTGGTACTGGTGGAGTCAAGTCAAGCACCATAGGTGAGTGGCTTGACTACAGAGAAGGGGCGTCTGAGTCCATCTTGGACTCTGGCTTGAGTTCAAGTCTGCCACCAAGGGACATGTGGTTCGACCACCAGGAAGGCGTGTCTGAGTCCATCTCAGACTAGCTTGGTAGGGCCAGGTCATCCATCACAGGTCAGGTGGCTTGACCACAGGAAGTGGATCTCAGTCTCTGGCTCGGTGCTGCCAAGGCTAAAGGCGGCTTCAGGCTCCATCTCGACACCTCGCAATCACCAGAGGTTTGTAGCTTAGATGGACAAAGGTGGGATATGGTTAGGTTAGGTGGGGTTCTGGCTTATTTTGGCATGATATGGTCACGAGGTGTCCTAACATTAAGATTATATTTTTAAGATACTATAGTAAAAGAAATCAAAAATAAAATAAATAAATTTTGTGTTAAAATGACACTCAAAATGAATATGATGATAATAATAATGATATATTCATTGGAATCATCAAGGCTACTGTTAAGAGTTTTAATAATATAATATCATAATGAATATACCATTTGTTAAAACAATATTTATCTGGCAAATATTGTTTATATATGGAGTTAGATTGTTTGTTTTCTTGAATTGAGGTGTATCATTTTTTTGAAAAAAGTGTCTGGTGTGAGGTTGAATAAAGGTTAGCAGGAACGTGGTTCTGCTATGAATTATTATCCTTTGAATATATATATATGATGCACTAGCGCGCCATCTGTTATCAAAATTCAAAACTATTTTAAAGGCGTAAGATTCTTTTTGATATTAAACAATTTCTACTGCCCTTATTGCAATGGAAAAATTAAATTGCTCGAAGCATATTATATATTTATAAATGTATGTAATTCTACTGTCCTCAAAGCTTATGTCCATAGTTCTTCTAAAATACCCATTCAAAGAGTCTACCATTAGTATCACTATAAAAGGAAGTTCCAAAAATGCAATATAACAGCAGTATGGTAGATTAAACTGGCGAAACCGCTGAGAGGGTTCACCACTGATGATCCAGGCCCTCTCATTAATTTTTCCATTGCAGCAAGAGCAGTAGAAATTGTTTAATATCAAAAAGAATCTTACGCCTTTAAAATAGTTTTGAATTTTGAATATATATATATTGAATGTGTCAGAATGATGTAACAACAACGTCCAAAGGTGGCATAAACCGTCCACCACTTATGGACAGGGAGAGGGGCAGACGACCAATCTGGAAGAAGCTCAGCTGGCGGCACTCAATTCTATGTCATTCTTGTTGAAGGCGTTATTAGATCATTCTCCATGTCACTTTATTACTTGATTGTTCTCCATAATGCACATAAGTGAACAAGAAAAAGTCAAAAAGATAAATAATATCGATCCAACGTGCTCATTTGACCATGTTGATACAGTAGAGTCAATGGCGCAACAATAGGAAGGATCCTACTTTGTTTGCATGTTGGCTGGCTCGAACCGTTGAAAGCGATGTTCTTGTTGTAGTGTTTAATGTATTTTGTGTGACATGTGTTTGTACAGTATCGTTTACTTAATTGAGGAACTGATTAAGTCTGTTTATTTTTTCACTATAATCATAACTCCGCCATTGCCGGTCCCAAGCCCAGATGTAAAAGGAGGAGGGGGAGCAGTAACAAGCTCGTTAAAAAAAAACAGGGTTCAGTTGGCACCCTGTAAGGGCTCCTATCCTTGGGTTACAGGATAATCAGCACCGTCTGTTCTCCATGTTAGGAGCGGCTGCACAAGGCGTCTGTTCCTCATGTTAGAGGCGGCCATTTATTTATTTAATATTTTTATTTAATAATACAAGGTCAAAGTCCAAGTTACACCTCTCTGTAGGTGACCTCGGGAAATGCTGGATAAAACCAGCGCTTTAATGTAACTGGCATATAACCTATATGGAGTCGTGAGGATAAGAAAAAAAAAACTATAATCATACAGGCCTATGAAGTAGCTTGTCATTTGGATGATAGTATATCTTATCGAGAACGAGATTTCTTGGTTAAAATTTAGGTGTTTTGTTGCGTTTATCGAAGGGATATTTGTGTCACAAGTGCTTGTTCTGGGTCCGTTGTATGATTGGCAGTGTCTACATCCTGGTAGCTTTACTTGGTTGGATTATATGTAGAATATGTATCGCAATTTATTTATTTTAATAATATTCGGATTTGTAAAGAGAACTCTTTCTCTCTCTGTGTGGTAAATGGTTAAGAATTCTGCATTTATGATGTTAGGTGTGACGATGTATATGATGCAACAAAATGAATGTTTGATGACACATCAATAATAGAATGAGTTGAGTGGTTAAACTATAGATTATTGAATTATTATTTGGCAATATCATATTGTCGCGTATATGGGCCTGAAAACACCTACAACCCCCGCCAATAGATGGCGCTTTCGCCTTTTTCCAGTCTGGAACTAGTGTAGGAATAGCCGACTGCTGTGGTCCAATTTCCGGGGGGGTAAATTATTGTAAATATCCATTTTTATTGGCCCTGGGGTATGGAATAGTGCAAATACACGTTGATTAATATTGCCACGTGGAAAATTAGGAAAGACAAAATCTTCAGGAGGGGACAGCAATTTATTTCAGGGAAGGACAAACTAAGAATTGTAAACAAAAGATAGGCCACGAGGGAAATTTACAGAGTAGCAAGATATAAACATAAAAAATGACCACTCTGTTAATAAAAAATAATAAAATTAATAAATACTATGTTACATAAATAAAATTAATAAATACCATGTTACAATATATGAGTTTTATATAATGTGTACTTAAGATGACAATAAAAAAAGGGAGAAGTGTTAGAAGTCCTTGTACCAATTTCTGTTATGACTCTCTCGCCGCTACTCTTCTGGTAAGTCTCTCGTGTCACCCCACCAGTGGTAAGGCCGAGAGATACTGCCAGAGAAAAGGAAATACACTCGAGTAATTGTTCTCGGAGGTCTTTGGGTGGTCTGCAGGATAGAGCTACAGCGGGAGCCCGGGGCAGATGATCCACGAAGGAGGAAGCGGCGTAGTCACGAAGAACCAGAGGGGTCAAGCGCGACAATATCAAATGGAGAATTAATCGAAATTCGAACTCGATTTGATAGAAATTAACAACAAAAACAATTGCAGAATATTTATTAGATTCATATGGTCTGCAGTAGGTATGCTCAATCGATAAAGACAATTTGTTAGTTTTAAAACACCCAGTTAATAAGGTCACTAGAGGGTTTATCACAAGTATTTATTTCTGCTGTAAACAACCACTTTGTTTCGAGGTTCCTGTTGAACATCTGAAGGAAGACCCAGTTGCAATCTTGGAGCTCTCTTGTCTATATACTAGTCCTAAAGAGATTGGCCTTGCTGGTGTATGGCGAAATAGCCTGCATAGGTCAAGTCGCTTATCGATGGGTGAAAGTTCATCAAGGTCTGTCTCGTCTGGATATAGTCCTGAGCGTCCAGCTATAGCTGGCGAAAGTACATTAGCGACTGCTTGTTTAGGAACTACAGTAGCCAGTGGTGTCTATCAGAGGCATCTAGTCCAGCCAGTTCTGACTGGTTGTTGAAATAATGGAAAAAACTCTGAACTTTTTTAGCAGGTAGAGTCCAACTGTGAAACCTCCAAGATTTGAGGGTGTCTTGGGTGGAGACTTTATAGAGAAACAAAAAGCTGGTTGACCAAGTCTTTGGAAGCATTTAAAGTAGGAATTGGCTTGGGCTTCAAACTCTTGTTAGCCTGGTCTTATCACTGTTCCTCCAGTAGAGTTCCATTTTATGAAATATTGTAATATCCCGAGGGCTGTACACTTATTTGTAATATTATGGGAATGCACTTGTAGATAAAATAAAAGGGCAGTAAGCACATGAATATTAAAAAAAAGGTCATGTACAACTCCATCATAATAAATTGGAAAAGATATTTGAGAGGCAGATATCAAGTCATGGCTGGTATCGTTTGTGTTGTTAATTGCGGATCAGGGAGAAAACTTAAAGCATAATGATCCTCACACAGTTATACCATATCTTATATAAAAACAAGAAAAATATAACTTGTATAAGAAGTAGACATCAATGCCCTTAATAATTGAAAATATTTCTGAATACTCAAGGAACACACACCTCTCTTTAACTAAATATAATAATAAAGTACTTGAATTAAATTAATAAAATTGTTAATATTTCATATATTTTAATATGAATTTTCATTTCTTTTACAATACACTTTCTTTTTCAATAAGGATATTTTTAAAATGTTATTCATATAAGGTAATTCAAGTGTAAACAAGGTTGATGAAAAATAGATATGAAATGTTGCATAATAAAGAATGTTTCAATATCATAAGTGCCAATTGAAAGTCAAAATATTATAATGTAATATCAAAATGTTGTGATTTTAAAATGTTGCTTTCAAACTTTACATAAAATTTTATTTTACACGAAAATGTGTGGTTTTAAAACATGAAATATATTTAATTAGCTTAAAAATACTGCATTAAAACTGCAAGCTTATATGCACAAAAAGATCAAAATGTCTTTATAATAAAATCAGAAATGCCATTGTGTATGTGCGTGAGGAAATTAAAATGTCCTTTTCAAATATAAAAAAAAAAATCAAAAATGTATATATTTTAAAATACAATATAAAAATGTATATAGTCCACACAACGCAATTTTTTCGCATATTTTTCAAATTGTTGAAATGTGTTTGTCATCAATTTATTTTTTTGTATCAATAAACAAATTTACCTTTAAATATAAGGAATTAGCGCGCCAACTGTATATGAGAATTGAATTTTTTAGCGCGAATTTTTCTTTTTGAAAAACAAATAAAATTTACCTTTTCTGTAGACATGTTATTAATTAAAAAAATATAGTAAAATGTAAATATATATTTCATAATAAAGGCAAATTTTCAGTAAATATATATTATCAGAAAAAAATCTAATTTCTCTCTTTTATATTTTAAAATATTGACTTTAGTATTTTTAAATAGAAACACTTCCACTCAAATTTATACATCAAGCTATACAAAATTATTCATGAGGCCACTATCTAAAAAAAAAATTAAAATTTAAAATTGTAAGAAAGAAAAAAAAAAGTGATCAAACTAAAGCATACAATTTAAAAAATATAACACAGAGTAATTCAAAATTAGTATCTGATAACACTGGAATACGTTCTTGTAATTTTTCCTTCTTTCATTCGCGCGTCAGCTTTTTAAAGGTAGACAAAAGTCTATTATTTCCTCACGTATTTGACAAAATGAGTGCGGACAGTAAATCTGAAGTTAAAACTAAAGTAGCAGATGAAAAGGTAGCAGAAAAAGAAAAGGGTGCAGGTGATACAACACCCCATAAAAGATCTGCATCGGAGGTAAGTTGAATGATAAACGGCTTCTCTTCAATGTGCGCGTCTTTGATCGTTTGGCAAAGTGAAATCTGTAAATCGTTTAAATATAAATAGTATTTTTGTGATTTAAAGCTTATATATACAGGTACTTATATTAATACATTATTTTTCAATATTATAATTTAAAACAATTTAAATGCCACGAGTAATATTAAACCTAACCGTGATAACCGGCATTTTGTTAAATCATATACGCTTATGTTGAAAACGCCACTTATTAATATTGGAAAAAATGATATTTTTAGGTTTCATACAATTACGTCATTATCCATAAGACGTCAGCACTTGTTTGTTGTTGTTTCAAGTTCAATAATAAAGGCGCGTATATTTTGACGGCTTATTATTGGCCAAACAATACACTTGGCTGAACGGCAGTTCATATTTTGACCGGTTAGGGATCTTTTGATAATTTTTTATTTATGTAATTATTATTATTTTTTTTAATTTATGTCTTTTTGTCTAATAATAATTTTAAAATAAAAACGCGCGTCTGCTATATTATTTTTATTTATAAAATTATTTAAAAAAAATAAATATACAATTTTTATATATATATTTTTTTTCTATTAAATATATTTTAAAATAATATTTGATGCATGAGGAACACAAATTTTTTGATGATATATCAGAAAGAAATAGAAATCACTGTATGATGATATATGCCAAAAATAGTACATATGTATTCACATTTTGTGTTTCAAATAATATATTTATTTTATAAAATTAAATTGCTGATGTTTTTTAAATATTTATTATTGATTGCTATAATATTAATAGAGAAAAATTGAAAACTTAAATTCAAATTTCTTTTATTTTTAGCAAATACTAATATTCTAATGTTTTATACAATTTTTTCTTTAAAACGCTTTTTACCAAAAATGTAAAAAATATATAAGTTAATCAAACAAACTATTGAATGATCAAACAGAGTTAATCAGATTTTTGATCATAATCACATTTTGGCAATAAATAACAAAAATGAATATTTTTTTCAATATATATTAATAGATGATGCTTAAAAGTAGCATCTATTTTGACAGGAGAGGCGACCTTTATTTTATAGATCAATATACTTCCTGGAAAAACATTTTTCATAGAGATATAAATAAATGTACATTACATTTCCAGACATCTAATTGTTCACTTTGCTGTCTAGCAACCATTACTCAGTTGATAATATACATATTTTTCCCTAATAAATACAGTGTTAAAAATGGCTTTTATATATTTTATTTAGATAAGGTTCATGTTAGATTACATCTGTTACACTAATAGACTTTATCTCTAAACAAAATATATCCTTGAATTGTAATTTGCAATCATAATATAAAGTTTCTTGGGCTTAAACATTTCCTTAAAAGCAAATTGAAAGGAAAAATTTGGTTTATATAAAAAAATATATTGATATAGATAGAATAATATAAATATTTTGCAGAAATTCTAGATATTTCCTACTAAAAAAAAAGTGAAAACACTGATAAACATGCTGATAGTAATACAAAAGGTTAGGAAACATTTTATAATCATACGATGAAGTCTGATTGATTTTTTAACAAGTGATTGTGAGATTAGTGCTGATTTGTTTCTCTCATGTGTGTGTGTATCCAGACAACACTAACTTTTTTCCCTATATAACAAAATCTCTAAACTTATATAACATCACTTTATAACCACAAGGTAATAAGACCAAATCCAAATAAATAATGTGTGGTTACCTTGTGTTTATAATCTATAATCCAAATTGTACCTTATAATCCCTTTATAACATGAATCATATGTAAACTTTTGGTTTATAGAAGGGAAATTAGTGATGATGGTTGTTATCTTAAATTATGATGATAAATATTGTATTATTAGATTTGTTTTTCATTAAAGAACCCTTTTCTATATGACCCATTAAGTCATTCTCATATCACTGATTTGGTTTTGTTTACTTAGTGAGGAATGTATGTTAAACAATTTGGACCTAATTGGAAGTGAATTTGTGTCCTCGATTTCTAAAAATAAATATAAAATAGTCGGCGACGACTACTTTGCTTCTACAGGGATCTTATCCCAAACCTTCTTGTCTATCACTGGGTTGGGGGGGATGTCAGCTGACCTAATGTAAAATGTCATGTGCTGTTCCAGCTTCCCTGTATTGCTTCATTGTTTACCATACAAAGATAAGCTTTGGGCAGTAACTTTTATCTTAAATATCATATAAATGTGTGTGCTTATCTGATTATATTTACCTTTTATTCTCTACTCTGGAGTGAATTTGTATTTTGTACCATCTCAATGAAAAATGGAGCAATATTTTATAAATAAAACACACTATTTTATATATATTTTAAAATAAAAAGCACATGTGCTCGTGGTCAGGAGATGCCTTCTTTATTTTTAATATATTTTTATATTTATTATTTCAAACTCACCATAGATAATATTAAATGAAAATTGCATTTTTGAGACAAATTTTAAAACACTATTCTAAATAACTCAGTTTTAATACAGCCCAGTGAACCATGTACTCTGGAATCGACTGTCCTCAAAGTATTAAAATATGCGTAATCTCACACATCTACATAGATGAACCTGTGAGTCTTGACTTTCCCAGCGATGCAGGTCACTTTTGTTGATAGCCATTACTCCACAAACAAATTTTGCTGTCTGTGAATGTGAATTTTCTACAGCTAAGGGTATTTTAAGTAGAATTATTTTACTCCCACAGAAATAAAGGTTCTTGTCCCTGTGCAGTGATGTAATATCAGGTCAGCAGTATTCATTGTGAGTGCCATCTCCAATACAGTGATCAGCCATCATGGAACACCATTTGCCCTCCTTTTCTGTGAAAATCTTGTAATTCCAGACTGTTCCATTGGATTATCAAATCAATCTATATTTCCTTGGTTAGTCTCTTCCTTCATTCTCCAAGGTATTCCTTCAATATGGCCAGTAGATGATCTTTATCAATGTCCTCCAACTTTATTTAGAAGGGTGGGGGGGGCTCTCCATTAAATATTCTATAGAGACATTTTTGTTTGTTACCTCTCATCTCATAGCACCCACCACACACAGTTTATTCCACTCTGGCTGTACATTACAGAAACCCAGCACAGAGAAGAAAGCTTTGAAAGTAAAATAGATAGTTGTGTTGAGATTAAAAATTGTCATAAATTTGATTGAAGGGGCTAAAAATAAGGAAGTCCCAGAATCGAAATAGAGCCAACTTTAGAATTTTGATGTTATAACCAAGTTGGTGTTATAAAAGAGACTTATAATGATATTCCAGACTATATATATGGTACAACAGAACCTTCCATGACTAACCATATTTGTAAACGCAAAATTGACTTGTCTTGTTCTGATCCAAATTCTATTGAAAAACTTTCTGCTTTCCTCTGATTAGAGGTTCTTCTGAACTTAATGGACACAATTAAGGCAGCAATCCTATTGGCTATCTCCCCAACCAACCAATAACTATCAAAGTAGGAGTCTGTCGAGCCCCCTCCAAATTACCAGAGAAAGAAGATAATCAGACCCATGTTGATAGATTATCAGCAAGTGTCTGTTGACACATGTACCTATCAAATCTTTTTTTTTTTTTAATCTGTAGCGGAGAAAATCTGAGGCCCACACTATCCCTTTAGTGTTTTTCTCAACCTATATTCTAAAGTAGAATTAAAGAAAAAAGATGAAGCAGTTATTTGTGATATTCCTCAGAATGAGCCATATTTAAAAAAACATTAAACTTGTGTTATATTGCACCTTTTCTCTTCCAAGTCCCCAGTCCCAAATGGTCTTTTATGATTTCCCTTTTACCACTTCTCTGTAACCGATGTGTTGTTTACAAGAATCTATCAAACGGACATTAAAATATCCTTCAGTCTGAATTCTATACCTTTATTATATATACAGTAAAGCTCCTCTATAGTGAACCTCAATGGGACCGAATCTTTGGTTCACTATAGCAATGGTTAGTTATAGTCATAGTTCACTGTATTATAAAAATGGGAGTTTTATTTCAGTTTTGTTTAAAGATAAGGTTTTCTATATACCTGGCTTGTTTTAGTGAGGTTTTACTGTATATTCAATAGAACATTGCTATAACAATGGAACAGGGGACCATAATTTTGGTAATACCTGCTGGACCGTGATGGCGGGTGGCTAACTTCGGCAACACCGGAGCTGACGTCACACCAATACTTTCACTTTCTGTATCCTGCATCGGCGTAGCCGCGCTGACTCATATTTTCTTTCCCCGTGATTACCATTTCATCAATATATATAATCCTTTCACCTTGTTGTAGTTAATTAAAGAATAATTAACATTAAGCGCTGTGTGTGTAATCAAATTGAAATACAACAATAACCATGGTTAAAACAATTTGAACTTTAGAATTAGGATGTGTGTTCTAACCAAGTAGTTGTAATTACAAGGTTCCACTGTATATACTATAGTCTTCTTCTTCTTTCTTATCTCCACTCAATCACACTAAGGTATCAAGCTTGTAAAGCTTGAGACTTTTGATGGTGTCTGCTGGGGAAGAGTAGAGCTCATCAATGGATGAGTCAATACATTCAATAATATGTCTTGGGGTTGCAGGTTGATACTTAGTACATAGTGGGAAAACCTTGCAACCATTCTAGATATACAATAGTAAAATCACTGAATGATCCTATTTATATATATTTTTTTGCAGTTTTTTTTCTTATATTTCAATTATCATCTAAGTGTGCGTAGTTTTGATATGGAAGCAAGTGTACCAGATAGGTATATAGAGTGTAGAACACTGATGTATATAACATTATCTAGCTAAGTCAATGGCCTGCTACTGAGTAGTGCTCCCAGTCTTAATGACAAAGGCTTTCTACTTCACCCAGTGTGGAAATAAGAAAGAAGACTAGTGAAGATAAGAGAGGAATTGATTATGCAAATGATATTCAGGAAGATACTAATTGTGATAATTTGACCTATAAAGGAAATTGTGAAGAAATAGTTGAAGATTTTCTTATCTTGAAAGAAGACAATCCTGTCACAGAGAGTGAAATGAAGTCTCAGGAGGATACTACTGTGCTGTTTGCCAAGGCAGAAGATTTGATAGGATAAGGTTTTACCACTGAAATGAAATTTTGGTAAATTCTGGATATGTTAACATAAATTACTTGCCGCAAGTTTTTAATATAATTTTTTTTTAAACCTGCGTTGTCACTTGTATAATTTCTAGCAACACACTCTACCTGTGCAAGATGCAAGTACACTAGGAGTAAGTAGGTTTGGCTAGCTGTATTGCTATTGCCAGATGGTACCAAGGCTGCACAGTTTACTTGTTACTTTTTAGAATTCTAATCTACCTTGTGCCATCTGCCTTTTTCGCTCCATATTGCAAGTTGGGATAAAATTAGTTTTTTTTTTAATTCTTCCTATTTTCATTCATCATCATTCCACTTCAGTAAGGATAGTAGAACTTGCTTTATTTGTAAAGATTGCTATAAATTGTTCCATATACAGAAGGTACGCTATATTCTTATATTTAGTTGATGCCTAACCGTCATATTTGATAATTGTGTGTGTAAGAACTTCGTGCGCAATACACAAAAATGTATCTATTTATATATACTCATGGACAAAACTTAAGGAAGTTGTACCTTTCAGCATGTATATCGGGATTCAGACAATAACTCTGAAAGTTATTACAGTGACCTTTATTGTGAAAACACACTATACACTCATGGACAAAACTTAAGGAAGTTGTACCTTTCAGCATGTATATTGGGATTCAGACAATAACACTCTGTAAGATATTACAGTGACCTTTATTGTGAAAACACACTATATACACTCATGGACAAGACTTAAGTAAGTTGTACCTTTCAGCATGTATATCGGGATTCAGACAATAACTCTGAAAGTTATTACAGTGACCTTTATTGTGAAAGCACACTATATACACTCATGGACAAGACTTAAGTAAGTTGTACCTTTCAGCATGTATATCGGGATTCAGACAATAACTCTGAAAGTTATTACAGTGACCTTTATTGTGAAAACACACTATATACACTCATGGACAAGACTTAAGTAAGTTGTACCTTTCAGCATGTATATCGGGATTCAGACAATAACTCTGAAAGTTATTACAGTGACCTTTATTGTGAAAACACACTATATACACTCATGGACAAGACTTAAGGAAGTTGTACCTTTCAGCATGTATATTGGGATTCAGACAATAACTCTGAAAGTTATTACAGTGACCTTTATTGAAGATACACTATATACACTCATGGACAAGACTTAAGGAAGTTGTACCTTTCAGCATGTATATCGGGATTCAGACAATAACTCTGAAAGTTATTACAGTGACCTTTATTGTGAAAACACACTATATACACTCATGGACAAGACTTAAGGAAGTTGTACCTTTCAGCATGTATATTGGGATTCAGACAATAACACTGTAAGATATTACAGTGACCTTTATTGTGAAAACACACTATATACACTCATGGACAAGACTTAAGGAAGTTGTACCTTTTAGCATGTATATCGGGATTCAGACAATAACTCTGAAATATATTACAGTTACTTTTATTGAAGACACACGAGATAACCAAGTGTGAATAAAGCTGTCTCTGTCTCCTTAAAAAAAATTGATAGCCAGTGACATCAAAGACTTTCCACTTCTTAAGTTTTGTCCATGGATGTATATAAAGTCACACTATATCCACAAAGAGCAAATGGTCCTAAATTTCTTTTAAAAAACCTCTAGAAGAATTTTTCTAAAGTGCAGGATCAGAAGAGCCCATTACAATATTAGAACAGTCTCGTAGATTTTAATGACAAACTACTGTGAGGGTTCATTACTGAGCCAGGCCCTTCAATATTTTCCACAAAGGTAGTGAATTATTTGAGAAATAAAACACTCTAAAACTGAGCACTAAAAAAAAGAGCTCTTAATCTACTTATATATTTGCCTTATTCTGTCTGTTTGTCTGAAGCATTGTCTGTTTGTCTGAAGCTTTGTCTGAAGCTCACGGATAGAATGCGCGCTCATTGGCTGTAGATACGATGTACTAGAGCGCCATCTGTTATCAAATTATAAAACTATTTTAGAGGCGTAATATTCTTTTTATTTTTTATTTATTTATTTATTGTTTTTTATTATTATTATTTTTAATTTATTTATTTATTTTTGTTATTTTTTATTTTTTTTTATTTTATTTTTATTTTATTTTTTTTATTTTTTTTTTATTTTTATTTTATTTATTTTTTTTTTTTTTTAATTTTTTTTTTATTTTTTTTTATTTTTTTATTTTATTTTATTTATTTTTTTATTTTTTTTTATGTAAGTTTGCCTCTCTCATAAACCTGTCTATACAGACCACCCTGACTATAGCGACCACGCTAGACAACCCTGTTATCAGCTGCCTGTCTATACAGACCACCCTGTCTATAGCGGTCACCTTAGGCAACCCTGTTATCAGCAGTGTGATACATCCACCTGTCTATACAGACCACCCTGTCTATAGCGACCACTCTAGACAACCCTGTTATCAGCTTTGTGATACATCCACCTGTCTATACAGACCACCCTGTTAATAGCGACCACCCAAGTCAACATTTTTAAAATATATTCGCACTCGGGTAAACCCCGGGCGTTGCCCGGGCCATTCGTCTAGTTGTTTATAATCTTTCAAAACTAGTTGTCTTTTGTATGGTCTGAGGGTCTTGTGTGGAAGGCTCTACTCTAAGCATTCTTCAACCATGTTGTTCCATTGCTGGACAAAGATCTCCTCTGTGGTTTTCTATTCTTTTTCTCTCTTCCACCATTTTTTACTTTGATGGCAAAACTAATCTTAGCATTGCAGCAAAAACTAATTCAACACATAGATGTTTCCTTTTTAGTTTTTGGGTTGTTGCAATCTCTGAAAACTGTTGGTAGGAGGACTCTTAAGTCAAATACAATTTTTCTTTACCCGAGTTCCAATTAATTTAGCCAATAGGAATTGTAGAAGAAGAAAAAAAAAATAGTATATGGATTTATTATCTTTCAGAAAATAAAATGATGCTCTCACACACACACAGTGCAGCTATCCTTTTCAAATTTTATATAACTAAAGGAACACAATATTTGGGTGCTCTTCAAAGTTTAAAATATCTCAGTACAAAACAAAAAAAAATCTCTGTGTGAAAATAAATCTCGCCACTAGAATGTGAATAACAAAAAAGAAAAGAAAAAAAGATATTTTGTAAATGTAATGCTAAACTGCCATTTTTTTCCCACTGGAGTGCAAGCAATTGTGATTTCCTACAGCCCATGAATATGGTGGCCCACTTGTACTATATTGGGATAAATAAAAAGAGGGAGCTCTTGTGGGACTACTATATATACATTTGAGGGGTCTCTCTACTCCCCCTGTTTATTTCTTACCCAATCTCTTCTTTCATAGTCATTTTTATTTCCATTTTTTTTTTTGCTTAGCTACTCATTTGAACCTCTCTATAACAACATGACACTTGGGACCAAGATTTTTATGTTGCTATAACCACAATTTAAACTATATTGTAACTTAAACTGATATTAAACACAAGGTAATAAGACTAAATCCAATGGATTTGGTCTTATTACCTTGTGTTATAATCCAAATTGTACCTTATCATTAAACTGATATTATAACCAAGTTCTTATTGTGAGAAAATAGCATAAAAGTGAAATTCTTCTTCTTCTTCTTTCTTATCTCCACACTGGGTGAAGTAGAATGCGTCTGCCTTTGTCATTAAGACTGGGAGCACTACTCAGTGGCAGGCCGACTTAGCTCCAAAAGAAATGGCCGCCTCTGACATGAGGAACAGACGCCATGTGCAGCCGCTCCTAACATGGAGTACAAACACTGCTCATCCTGTATCCCTGGATTAGGAGCCCTTAAAGGGTACTATCAGCTGGGCCAGCTGAGCCCAGGTTTTTTAGTGAGCTTGTTACTGCTCCCTCTCCTTCTTTTTCATCCGGGCTTGGGACCCGGCAAGGGCGGAGTTAGTGAAATTGTACTGAGATTAGGTGAATAAATTAAAAAAAAAGGCATCTCCTGATCGTATAACTAAAAGTTGCTTTGTGCCATCAGAATCTTTTAGTTGCACGATCAGGAGGTGCCTTTTTATCAAGTTATTGTAAAAATAAGCTGTTATAACAAGGTTCCATTGTAAAAAAAGAGACTGAGACGGATTTTCTATCACATCCCACCATTGGGTGATACCGTTTATTTGAAGGAATAGTTGATAAGGAATATCTGCACATTGTGTACCAAACAACCCCTAACTGTTGTGCCTCTTAGATGTTTCTTGCACCCTTATTTTTTTTTAAATCCCTACAGCACTATTTTAACTTCTTTTTGGGTGTTGTTTCTCTAGGTCAACAGTACAGAAGATGAAGTCAAACAGAAAATCCAAAAGGTAAAAGTTTGTCAGATTCTGGTTTGAAAACAACAGATGTTCTAACAATCTGTTTGTTTGTTTCAGACCGACCATAAAGGTATGCACGCCCCTTTCCTCCCCTCATCGCTTTGTATGTTGTTTAAAAGGTGAAAGAGGTAAACTGTGAGGGTTCTGTTAACAGCATTGTTACAATTGTCAGTACTTTAGTAAGTATTCTCTATAAAGGGTAGCAATGTTGTTGCCGAAATGTTAGCCTTTGTTTGCATCTTATTGTATTTTTGGTCTTGTTAGCATTCAATTTACTATCTGTAATGGGAGTGGAGTGATGAATATTCTGTGTCTAACTTATATACTGTCAATTCTCTGATTTATTAATTTTACATATTTGCATATACAGTTAACCATGATTTATTTGATGTAGAGAACAACTTTTTGTTTGCCATTACTATATTGCGAAGATACACAAGAAGCTCCTTTTTATTCTTTTATATTATCGCAATATGATTTATTTGAATTCACTCAGGAAAACCAAACATTTTTCCAATTAACAAATATCTCAAATCTGTCCTCCCAAGAAAACAGCAGTCCCTTTTATCATTATTATCCCACATGTATCATTATACAAGGTCACAGGGAGACTATAAACATTGATTAGATGTAAGATCATTTGAGAACTATGATGCAAGTCTTCTCTAGAAGATGTTCTGGGGCTGCCTCTTGCAGATGTACAGGTTAGGAAGAGAACAGCAGTCCTTGATTTACAGATGTTTGGTTGACCACAGACCTTCCAGAGTTGTTTGCATAGTTTGCCCCCACTATATGTGCCAATTTCCAACCTCACATCATTGGCTTATCCATCGATGAGCTCTACTCATCTCCAGCAGAT
>CP092868.1:23835711-23871808 GCA_030710605.1 Cordylochernes scorpioides
AGAATTTGATTCAAGGTTCCAGATTAGAGAGTGCACACATCCTTACCAAGAATGCAGATTTTTTTGGATAGGTTCTCGAGTTAGGATAACAGCAATATCTGGTACGCGCGCTGTTATGCTAGTATAATGGGATGCCATCTTTTGCAATCTTCATGTTTACCCTAATTAAAAAGTAGGGTTGTTATGATAAGAACAACTAAATAGAATTGTATAAACAAAAATATTTTATTACAAGTAATATAAGGTGATTTCCTTCATATGGGAGATATTTAGTTGAAGTTTCGCTTTTTGATGTTATACTGTAGTGTACCAATCGCTGTAATATCTTATAAAGTTAAATGTGAATATTCGAAACTATTATAGACGCGTAAGGGAGGGTTCACCACTGATGAGCCAGGCCCTCCCTTTAATTTTTCCATTGCAGTAAGGGCAGTAGAAATTGTTTAATTTTCAAAAGAATCATATGCGTTTTTAATAGTTTAGAATATTCATAACAGATGGCGCGCTGATGCATCATAATATAAGAGTTCAATGTATGCACGCCCTCAATATGTGTGTAACTATTCTGGATGAAATTTTAACAGGACAAAGAGTTATGTTTGGAAGAGGCTTTTGTCACATTTTCAACATGTCAAAATAAAAATTACCCAAGTACTAGGCAAAAATACTTATTTTTATTCATAAAATGTTGATGACAATATTTTTGTATCATGTTTGATTGTCGGGGATATTCACTAAAGCAGCCCACAAACGAAAAAATATATAAATATTTATATTAAAAATAAAAGAGGCATATCCTGACCGTGCTCACATGAGAATCTCTAGATAGTAGAGCGCCATCTAGTGGAACAAAAATTATATTTGTGACTTTTATATATGAGTCAATATTCATTCATATAAATTTTCATAAGAATCGATTTTCAGTAGAGAGTAGATGTTTGCTCGAAATTTTTTTAAATCAAATATTCATTAAGGAAACTCACTAGGGGGTAAAAACCTGATGAAGCTGGTAACATCCGCTAGTTTTAAATAAAATAGAACCAGGGCCCAATTGATTAAAATATGCAAAACTAACCAAATGAACAGGACTGGCAACGCCCAGGTTTTATTTGAATGAATTTTCACTTGAATGCATATTTAATATATCTATATATATATATATATAAATGAATGTTTGTATGTTTGTTTGTCTGTTTGTCTGTTTGTCTGTCTGTATGACCTGTATACAAATTCGCAGTAGTTCACTAATTCAAACCAAAATTTCCATACATAGGTAAAAAATAACGGGGATGACGATAGGCTATTTTAAAAAATATATAAATCAAATATTAAAACTATATAATCAAATTATTCAACTTAGCTCACGAGCAGCGCCCTCTATCAAGTCCTAAAAGGTTATAAATACGTTAAAAATCGAAATCTTCTCAATATTTTATTAATAATAGTTCGCTTAATAACACATATAATATAAATATTTATATAATAACTGATCTAATTTGAAATATTTGGTAGGTTTTATTTATTTATATATTTTCAATTTTAGATATAACTGATCTAATTCGCCGTTTAAATTACTAATATAGTTCGCTTAATAACACATATAATATAAATATTTATTTAATAACTGATCTAATTTGAAATATTTGGTAGGTTTTATTTATTTATATATTTTCATTTTTAGATATAGCTGATCTAATTCGTCGTTTAAAATAGTTCGCTTAATAACACATCTATATATATAAAAATGAATGTTTGTATGTTTGTTTGTCTGTCTGTATGACCCGTATACAAATTCGCAGTAGTTCACTAATTCAAACCAAAATTTCCATACATAGGTAAAAAATAACGGGGATGACGATAGGCTATTTTAAAAAATATATAAATCATTTATTAAAACTATATATTCAAATTATTCAACTTAGCTCACGAGCAGCGCCCTCTAGAACACTCAGGCGTCGACGGCGGCGCGCGACGATTGGCTGCCGGCGTGCACGTGACCTCCCTGTGCGGCGGAAATGGCGGGCGGTCGCGTGGGCCCTCGCGACAGCCATGCGCGCACAGGGAAGTCACGTGAACGCCGGGAGCCAACGGGCCCCACCGCCGCCGTGCTATAACTGATCTAATTCAGCGTTTAAAATAACTGCTCTTGCTATATTTTGCTATGTTTTATGTGTTTGAGTATTACATTTAATCGTGTAAACCCGGGCGTTGCCCGGGTCATTCGTCTTATTTATATATATATTATTTATATATATTATTTATATATTGAAATACGGCGCCAATTTATAATTGTAACGAATAGTATTTGAATAAAAACATTTAATTGGGTAAAACCCGGGCGTTGCCCGGGTCATTCGGCTAGTTATATATATAGATAGAAATTTTTCCGGGAGGATATTGATCTAAAGAGACATAGGTAGCCTCTCCCGTCAAAACCAGACGCCATCTATTGACCGTCGCCGCAAACTAGCAGCCTCAGGTCGGTGACAAAACCACAACACCAGCTTTGTAAAACTGAAAAGCGTCCACCTAGAGACCATGGTTTCGGGCTAATGGCCTTCGTCAGCCTAGGGCGGACTTTATTCCATGAGATCCACACGGGATCTAATGGAATCTTGACAATTTGCCAAAGAGGTGCTTAGCTGGCAAAGTGGCTGGGCCAATTCTATGGCTAAAATATAGATGGAAATTTTGCCGGGAGAATATTAATCTAAAGAGACAAAGTTCGCCTCTCCCGTCAAAATAGACGCTAAGCACCTCTTTGAAAAATTGTCAAGATTCCATTAGATCCCGTGTGGATCTCATGGAATAAAGTCCTCCCTAGGCTGAGGAGGTCCATTAGCCCGAAACCATGGTCTCTAGATGGACGCTTTTCAGTTTTCCAAAGCTGGTGTTGTGGTTTTGTCACCGACCCGAGGACGCTAGATTGCGGCGACGGTCAATAGATGGCGTCTGGTTTTGACATCTATTTTGACGGGAGAGGCGACCTTTGTCTTTTTAGATATTATATATATATAATAAAATATTGTGTCAAGTTAAATAGCATTTGTTACAATTATATATTTTGATTCTATTTCGCCCGAGTTCTTCTTGAGAGTGGATGTTTACACAATAATGTTTCAACAAATATTATTTATTAAGATTCTATAGTAAAATAAATAAATTTTGTGTTGAAATGACACTCAAAATGAAGATGATGATAGTAATAATGATATATTCATTGGAATCATCAAGGCTGCTGTTAAGAGTTTTAATAATATAATACCATATTGAATATACCATTTGTTAAAACAATATTCATCTGGCAAATATTGGTTTATATATGGGGTTAGATTGTTTGTTTTCTTGAATTGAGGTGTATCATTTTTTGAAAAATGTGTCTGGTGTGAGGTGGAATAAAGGTTGGCAGAATCGTGGTTCTGCTATGAATTGTTATCCTTTGAATATATATTGAAAAATCAATAGAAAAAAAAAGATAAGTGGGTCAGGTGTTGATATTGAAAATAAAGAAGGCATTTCTTGACCACGAGCACATGTGCTTTTTAGCAGAGGGTCATTATAGTGGTCGCAGTGGTACAGCCTACTCCACGCTGATGAGCGCCAACCGCGCGAAACGCGTTCGTGGATGGATTTTCTTGATAAATCAAGAAATTGGGTTGGCCAAATATCAGGGAGCAAGCTAAATAAACGTTTAGTTTATTTTTGCTCCACTAGATGGCGCTCTGCCATTTAAAAAGCACATTTGCTCGTGGTCAGGAAATGCCTTCTTTATTTTTAATATATATATATATGTCATAATATATACTCTTCCAGGAATAATAAAGCAAACCTACAGTCAACCCAGAGAGAGACGGGAGGGTAAGGACCGGTCACTTTAGACATCAGCGACATTCCAAGGGGCTCCTGGGGTCCGTCACTTAACACCTTGGGACTTTGAAGACAGTTGGTGATTGTGTGCGACACGAACGGACGCCCGGCTTTGCCGGGCCCGGCTCTCTCCCTCTCTCTCTCTGGTTGGGTTCCTCTTCCAACTTGTGGTGTGATTATTTCTCTTCCCAACTTATTATATTGCCTCATATATATATATATGAATATTGAATGTGTCAAAATTATGTAACAACAACGTCCACCACTTCTGGACAGGGAGGGGGGCAGACAGACCAATCTGGAAGAAGCTCAGCTGGCGGCAGTCGATTCTATGTCCTTCTTGTTGTAGACATTATTATATTATCCTCTCTGTCAGTGTTGATTACTTGATTGTTCTCCAATGCGCGTAAATAAACAAGAAGGAGTCGGAAAGAGATTACACGTGCTGATACAGAAGCGTAAATGGCGCAACAATAGGAAGGATCCTACTTTGTTTGCATGTTGAGTTGGTTGAATAGTTGAAAGCGATGTTCTTGTTGTAATGTTGAATTTATTGTGTGTGACATGTTTTATACAATATCGTTCACTTAATAGAGAAACTGATTAAGTCTATTTATTTTTTCACCATAATCAAACAGGCCTATGAAGTAGCTTGTTATTTGGATGGTAGTACATCTTATCTAAAACGAGATCTTTTGGTTAAAATATAGGTGTTTTTTGGCGTTTATCGAAGTGATATTTGTGTCACAAGTGCTTGTTCTGGGTGCGTTGTATGATTGGCAGTGTCTACATCCTGGTAGCTTTACTTGGTTGGATTCTATATAGAACATGTATCGTAATTTCTTTATTTTAATAATATTTGGATTTGTTAAGAGAACGCCAAGGAGAATCCTCTGTAAGACCTGTGTGTCTTAATAAAGGCTTTTGTGTGTGTGTGTGTGATTTGTTAAGAGAACTCTCTCTCTCTGCATGGTAAATGGTTAAGAATTCTGCATTTATGATGTTAGGGGTGATGATGTGTGATACGTTTCTATTAAATGTTGAATATTAATGGTGAAAATTATTTTATAATAAATTGCACTTTATATATATATTTAATGATAAATGAAAGATACACCATTTTTAAGCTACTATAATTATTTTATTCTTTTTACAATTCTTGCACACGTGCACATCATATTGAACAAGTTGTTGTCTGCAAGATGATGATAAAAACAAAATGATCAAAACAGAGTAAAGTAATAATATATCACTGATATATTATCTTTAAACAAAACAGATCATTCCTCCTTCCTTATATTGTACATAGTTGGAGAAAACCGGCAAGGAGGGCATCGAGGTCGGGTAGATCTCCTAGGCGGAGGTGACGTGGAAATTTGAGGGTCTTGTTCCAGTCGGTGAGGTCCTGCTCCAGCGTTGTCCAAGGTCCAATCAGAATCTTCAGCATATTTGGTATCTGAACCTGTCCTCATCTGATTGACATGCACTTTAAATGTGCCTTTTAGGTTCTTTACTAGATAAACATTGTAACCTAGTCGTCGTATCACCTGGGCCTTGAACCATTTGCGCCTATTTTGTATTACTCTTGTAAACAGCACTTTATCTCCAACTTGAAAATGTCGCCTTCCACACTCATTCCTCCCAAATGTCCTCTGGATAAATTCAGAGTTCAAGCAATTTACAAATGTTCTAGGCACATAACTTAGGAGACGTTCTACAGGAGGCTTATCTAAAGAGGTAGGCGTATTTCTATAATTAAACTGAACATTTTGTAAAATACAGTCCATATTTGAGTTTGGAGATTCCTCTAACGACTTTTCCAGAGATTTTTTTTATTATTCTTACCGAAACTTCAGCAATTCCGTTAGACGAGGGATTATATGCTGGCGAGGTTAAGTGGTATACATTATTTTTCCGTAAGAACTCCTTAAATTCAAGCGAATTGAAGGGGGGGCCATTGTCAGACACTAAGCATTGCGGTAATCCATACCTGGCGAAACACTCCCGTAGAAGCTTAATATTTTCTTGCGAAGTAGTACCTCTAACTGGGAATACTTCAATCCAATTTGAATTTGCATCTACTACCAATAAATAACAATCACCTCCAAAATAGAAATGGTCAACATGAACTCGCTGCCACGGTTGGTTAGTCCTGGGCCAAGGTGTGTTCTCAGCAGGAGGAGCTGTCTGATGATGCATACAGGGAGAACATTCCTTCACAAACTCTTCAATTTGACTATCCATTTTTGGCCACCAAACCGAAGATCTGGCTAGAGATTTCATGCGATTGATTCCTATATGACCTTGATGAAGTAACTTCAACATTTGATCTTGACAGGTTCTTGGAATCACTGCCCTAGAATCAACAAAAATGCATCCCTGCAGTATAGAAAAATTTTCCAATTTTGAAAGGAATGGTTTCATTGTTTCATCCTTTTTTGCTAACTGAGGGTCTTCTAATAGATATTCCTTGAGCTTATTTAAAACCGGATCTTTATTGGTTTCTTCTTCAATAATGAGGTGGTCCAATGGAGTTACATTTAAAAATGATATATCATGTGTCACCAAATCAATGTTGTCTTCCCTTGAATTTATTTCCTCAAGTGGAAGTCTTGAAAATGCATCCGCACAGAGCATGGTATCTTTATTTGTATATCTAATATCGAAATCGAAATTTGACAACTCTAAAGCCCACCTATGCAAGCGATTTGCAATTAATGGCGGAAGAAGTCTTTTGTTTCCAAAAACAGTCGTTAAAGCTTTATGATCACTCTTTAACACAAATTTTCTCCCAAACAAGTATTGTCTCAGTTTGGAAGTTGCAAACACCATAGCAAGTGCTTCTTTCTCAGTCTGAGAGTATTTGGCTTCTGCACTTGACAATGTTCTGGAAACAAAGGTGATTGGCTTCTCTTCCCCTTCCACAATATGACACAAGACCCCACTTATGCCATAGGCAGATGCATCGCAGGTTAAAGTTAATGGAAGCTTCATTGAATAGTGAATAAGCGCCTGGGAATTTAATAGAGTTAACTTCAAATTCAGAAATGCCTTTTCGCATTGCCTAGACCATTTCCAACGATTGTCCTTCTTTAGGAGTTGATAAAGAGGACCAGCCAAGGTTGACATATTAGGTATGTATTTTGAATAGAAGCTCAACATCCCTAGAAAACTCTTCAATGATGTTTTGTCGAAAGGCTTTTTACACCTTTCTAATGCTTCCAATTTCTTTGAATCTGGTCTAACACCATCTTCATTTATAATATGACCTAGAAAACAAATGTCTTTTTTTAAAAATAAGCATTTTTTCTTTATTAAGGGTGAAATTTAGCTCTTTCAATTTATCGAAGATCATTTTTAAAATTCTGTAATGTTCTTGTTCATCTTTAGAACCAATGAAAATATCATCTAAGTATATCACCGTGTTGGGAACATCATGAAAAAGGCTGTCCATACACCTCTGGAAAATGGCTGAAGCTGGACTGATGCCAAAAGGCAATCTATTATATCGGTAAAGTCCTCTATGGGTAGATACCACTAGCAGATTTTTTGATGCTTCATCCATTTCAATTTGATGATATGCGGAGGAGAGATCCAATTTGGTAAAAATCTTGTTTCCTCCTAGATTTCCCCAACATAGTTTCTATAGTAGGTAATGGATATTTCTCATCTTCAATGCAATTATTCAAAGTATTTTTAAAATCACCACACAAACGTAGTTCTCCATTTGACTTTATTACCGTTACTAAAGGCGTAGACCAATCACTAGCATTAACCTTTTCAATTATTTGACTTTGTTCAAGTCTGTCTAGTTCTTTGTCTATCTTCTCTTTAATGGAAAAGGGTACTGGTCTAAATTTAAAAAATTTGGGATTTGCATTTGGCCTCAATGATATTGAACCTTTAATGCCCTGAATTGGTAAATCTTTATTTTCAAATATTCTTTTATATGCTTCTAAAAACAGTTCTAAATTTGAAATTACATTTATATTATTACAGATATCAAAAACGCAATTGGGCCAATCAGCTTTTAAAATTCTTATCCAATTTCTGCCCAGTAACGGCGTTTGGTTATTAAACTGGCCTGTCACAATTAGAGGTAGTTTTTCCTGATAGTTTTTGTAACTAACATTTACCAAGCATTTTCCAAAAACTGGAATCAAATTTCCCGAAAAACTTTTCAAATGTCCACTGTATTTCTCTAGAGTGATATTTTTGAGATTTGTAAGAAAAAATTTCTTTGAAACTACAGACACGTCTGTGTTATGATTGAACTGACATGTTGATCCGGCAACACTGCAGACTCGACTTGTAAACATTCTTAGATATATAACCATGTTATAACAAATCGATGTTAATAAATAAATACTTAATTCAGTTGCATTCTGCGTGATCAAATAGACACAAGAACAACATAAACAACATGGTGGCAGCGGAAAAGTGAGTACTTTTTCAAATAAATATATTATTGAAAAATATTAGTGAGAAAAAAGAAAAACATGGACTTTGTTAGGCCTAGCGAACTCGCCTTGCACGGAAATGTAGCGGAAAATTGGCGAAGGTTCAAACAGCGATTAATGCTTTATCTTGAAGCAACAGAAAAAGCCACAAAGCCTGATAAACTGAAAGTTGCCATTTTATTAAATTTTATTGGCGAAGAAGCCTTGGAAGTTTTCAACACATTTCATTTAAAAGAAGATGAAGCAGAAAATTTCGATCTTGTAATAAACAAATTTGATGATTTTTGCGAGCCTAAAAAGAACGTCATTTTTGAAAGATTCAAATTTTTTTCAGCGACCCAGAAGGATGGTGAATCCATCGATAGTTTTATAACAGAACTAAAAGGATTATCCACATCATGTGAATTTGAATCACAAAAGGATAGTTTAATTAGGGATCGCATTGTGTATGGAATACAAGACAAGGCTTTGCAGGAACGCCTCTTAAGAGAGCCCAATTTAACTCTTCTAAAAGCCATTGAAATGTGCAAAACAGATGAAATAAGCAAGCAACAGATCAAGATCATGCAGAACAACCAGAACATTTGTCAAATAAGAAAATATGAAAAGAAACACAGTCCAAAACAAAATCAAGAATCTGAAAAAGAATTCAAATGCCAAAGGTGTGGAAAGTCTCACAGAGCAAAAAATTGTCCTGCATGGGTAAAAGATGCTCCAAATGCAAAAAGATGAATCATTTTGCAGCTTTCTGTAAAAGTTCAGCTATCAGAAGTCTGAATGATGAAACAGAAGAAACTGTATGGTCAATACATGAAGCAAAAGTAGTCCATACTTTGGAATGGAAAAAATCCATCATAGTGAATGGAAAGGAAATATGTTTCAAGTTGGACTCTGGAGCAGAAGTAAATGTTTTGCCATACACATTCACCAGACAAATGAAAGGTTTGGAAATATTTCAGACTAACCGAAAGCTAACATCATATACAGGACATGAAATCAAGATAAAAGGAATTGCCACACTAAATTGCAAAACTAAAAATAAGACGGAAAGTCTAGAATTTTTCATTGCTGATGGATACTATCAACCAATTTTAGGAATAGAAGCTATTGAAAAGCTTTCACTAATTAAGAAATGTGATGCTGTCCAAACAGAGCAAAACAATTCAGCAAAAGAAATTTTGAACAGGCACAAAAATATATTTGAAGGCATAGGAAGACTGCCAATTGAACACAAGATTAGACTAAAAGAAAATGCAACTCCAGTTATTGCTCCAAGCAGAAAAATTCCTTTTTCCATTAGAGAAAAAGTTAAAGCAGAATTGGAACGGATGGAAAAACTTGACATTATTGAAAAAGTTGAAGAACCAAGCGAATGGACACACCCTATTGTAGTGGTACAAAAACCTTCTGGAGATGTCAGAATTTGCATGGACCCCAGGGAACTGAACAAATATGTTCAGAGAGAGCGCTATATTCTGCCAACAGCTGAAACAATATTTTCTGAACTGAAAGGTGCTACAGTTTTCTCTGTATTTGATGCATCATCAGCTTTCTGGCAAGTCCCATTAGACAAAGAAAGCACCAACCTGTGCACCATTGCGACTCCCTTTGGAAGATTCCGGTTCAAGCGACTTCCCTATGGATTGAACAGTGCATCGGAGGTATTCCAGCGATGCATAAACAATATCCTTTCAGGTCTCCAGGGAACTGCTTGCTATATGGATGACATCTTGATCTATGGAAGCACAATGGAAGAGCACAACCGAAACCTTGAAACAGTTCTTCGAAGGTTGGAAGAAAATAATGTCAAGCTCAATGCTAAGAAGCAGCAGATAGCTGTCGACAAAGTAAATTTCTTAGGCCATATAATCGGTCGAGATGGAATAGCCATTCAAGCTTCAAGAGCAGAGGCAATACAAAAGTTGAAAAGACCTGAGAACAAGACTGAAGTCCAAAGATTCTTAGGTATGGTAACGTACCTTGGCAAATTCATTCCTAATCTGTCTGACAAGACTGCACCTCTAAGGAAATTGATAAGCAACAAGAGTGAATGGAAATTTGGAGGCGAAGAAAATGATTGTTTTGAAAAACTCAAGAATATGGTTTCGAATGCTCCAATATTGACATTTTTTGACCCAACCAAGCCAATCACCATTTCATCTGATGCAAGCCAATATGGTATTGGTACAGTGCTCATGCAAGGGGGACAAGCAATTGAGTATGCGTCCTTCAGCCTGAATGCAACTCAAAGAAAATACGCACAGATAGAGAAAGAACTTTTGGCTATAGTCTATGGATGTGAACGCTTCCAGTACTATATTTGGGGAAATGATGTTATTGTGGAAAATGACCACAAACCTCTCCTGAGTATTGTTAAGAAACCTTTAGAAAAGCTTTCCCCAAGACTGCAAAGAATGGTCTTACGTCTCATGAGATTTCAAATATCTTTGAAGTTTACACCAGGGAAAAACATGTTTGTAGCTGACCATCTGTCTAGAGATCCATTAAAAGATGAGGTGGACACAAGCTATTTAGAAGGTCAAACTGAATCAGTGCACATGTTGCTGGTTACCAAAGATGAAAAAATAAAGAGACTACAAAAGGAAACTCATGGGGACCACACCTTGATACAACTAATAGAGTATGCGAAGAATGGATGGCCGAAATATAAAACTAAGGTCTGTGATGAAGCAAAACCCTACTGGCAATTTCAAGATGAAATTCATGTGAGTGACGGGATTGTTTACAAAGGAAATTGCATCATGGTGCCATCGACTCTTCGAAAAGAAATCCTGCAGGTTGTTCATTCATCACACCAGGGCATAGCAGCTTCGAAAGAAAAAGCAAGATCAGCATTTTACTGGCCTGGCATGATAACACAAGTAGAAAATGAAGTGGAAAAGTGCAGAACATGTCAGGAATATTCAAGAAAGAATCCTGAGGAGTCAAGAATAGCTCATGAAATCCCTGAATTTCCATGGGAAAAAATTGCTGTAGATTTCATGGAGGTGAGTGGAACCAGTTCCATCTTGGTTGTCGATTACCACTCAAAGTTTGTTGAAATCCGGAAATTATCAAGCAAAAGAGAAACCGAAACCATCATGCAGTTGAAAACCATTTTCAGGACTCATGGAATTCCAAGAACTCTAGTTTCGGATAATGGACCCCCTTTTAACTCTACTGGATTCAAAAATTTTGCTCAGAAATATGAATTCAAACACCAAACCTCCAGTCCCAAATATCCAAGATCTAATGGACAAGTTGAGAGGACAATTCAAACCAACAAAGGACTGATAATTAAAGCTGTGAAGTCAGGAAGAGATCCCAATCTGGCTTTGATGGAGTTCAATAACACACCTAAGTATGACTTGCCATCTCCGACCCAAATGCTTATGGGAAGATCTGTGAGAACTCTTTCGACATACACCCGACAACAGTTGAAACCACTGTTTGACACAACAAAGAATTATCAAAAATTGAGAGACCATCAACAAAAGTATGCAGGAAGTCCAAAGAGAATTTTGAGACCTTTGGAAGTAGGAGACAACATCATGTTGCAGGAAAGGCATAGAAAATGGGTTCCGGCAACAGTGACCGCAAAGCATGAAACTCCACGCTCATATATGGTGAAAACACCAAGTGGTTCTGAATACCGCAGGAACAGGTCTCACCTTAGACCGAGAAAGTTCAGTGTAGAAGATTCTGCCCCAACAAGTCAAAGTCCAAGCATTCCTGGATCTCAAGCAGGGACAGCCATGGATGACAACATACAAGATCACGGAAGACCCACTTCTGAAAACAGAAGAGCATATGATCCAAGGGAGAACGTTGCCAAGAAAGGTGAAGAATCATCTACTTCTCCTAGTGTGCGAACCCGCAGTGGTAGAACAGTGAGAAAACCTTTGCGTTATAGAGACTAGGAGAACTGCAATCCTTTTTATTTTTGTTTAAAGGAAACATGTTATGATTGAACTGACATGTTGATCCGGCAACACTGCAGACTCGACTTGTAAACATTCTTAGATATATAACCATGTTATAACAAATAGATGTTAATAAATAAATACTTAATTCAGTTGCATTCTGCGTGATCAAATAGACACAAGAACAACATAAACAACAGTCTGCACCAGTGTCAACCTCCATTATAGTATCTGCATCTTCAATTTTAACGTTTACCAATATTTTTGGTGCGTTTTCTAATGTGTTGCACTGAATAGTATTCAATTTATTCAGATTATGTTTATTCATTCCAGAATTTTGGGCTGATTTTTTATTCCAACATACTGGAGCAATGTGCCCTTTCTTATTGCAAATATAACATTGAGCATTTTTAAATTTGCATAACTTCGTATCGTGGTTAGACTTTCCACAAATTTTGCAAGGATTATTGTATTTACATGGGAATTTAAAATTATTAGATCTGGCTTTCAACTTATCAATATCATGACCAGGATTTTTCATCAAATCTACTTGTGACTTCGCTGCCTCTACAGAATTTGCAATATTTATTGCACTATCAAACGTTAAAAAAGGTTCACTTAGCAGCCTTTTAAGCGTAGCTTCATCGTAGCAACCACTTACAAATTGGTCACACAAATTTTCATTTATGTCAGTAAATTTGCACTTGTCTGCCTGAGATTTAAGCCTTAAAACAAATTTTCCCACAGGCTCATTTTCTTTTTGTACAATCTTGTGAAATAAATATCTTTCATAGTGCTTATTTTTTATTGGATATAAATGGTTGGTTAAAACCTCTACTAAATCTTTATATTTAAGGTCACTTGGCCTACTGGGTACCAACAAATCGCGCAAAGTCTTATAAACATTAACATCAATAGACGTTAATAACACAGATACTTTGTCTGCTTCTAATGTTTTGTTCAATTTAAAACATTCTTCTAATTGTTCCAAATAACAATTTAGATCTTCACCTTCACGAAACCTTGGATAATTTGAATTAGTGGTGGCCATACTTACATTAATTCTTCGTCGCCATTTGATACGTTTCTATTAAATGTTGAATATTAATGGTGAAAATTATTTTATAATAAATTGCACTTTATATATATTTAAAGATAAATGAAAGATACACCATTTTTAAGCTACTATAATTATTTTATTCTTTTTACAATTCTTGCACACGTGCACATCATATTGAACAAGTTGTTGTCTGCAAGATGATGATAAAAACAAAATGATCAAAACAGAGTAAAGTAATAATATATCACTGATATATTATCTTTAAACAAAACAGATCAATGTGTATGATGCAACAAAATGGATATTTGAAGGCACATCAATAATAGAATGAGTTGAGTAGTTAAACTATAGATTCTTCAATTATTATTTGGTAATATCATATTATCAAAATTCGAAACTATTATAGACATGTATGAATTTTGTGATAACAGATGGCGCGCTAATGCATCATAATATCATATTAATTGGTGAATTAATTAAAATTTGAAATCGATTTGATAGAGAATAACAACAAAACGATAGCAGAATATTGATTAAATTCATATGGGCTGCAGCAGGTATGCTCAATTAATGAAGGCAATTTGCTAGTTTTTAAAAACTTCTAGTTAATAAGGTCAATAGAGGGTTTCTTGCCAGTATTTATTTCTGCTGTAAACAATAACTTTGTTTCGAGGTTCCTGGAGAGCATCTGAAGGCAGGCCCAGTTGCCATCTTAGAACTCTATTGTCTATATAGTAGTGCTAAAGAGATTGACCTTGATGGCATATGGCGAAATAGCCTGCATAGGTCATGTCGCTTATCGATGGGTGGAAGTTCATCAAGGTCTGTCTCGCCTGGATACAGTTCTGAGCGTCCAGCTATAGCTGGCGAAAGTACATTAGCGACTGCTGGTTTAGGAACTACAATAGCCAGTGGTGTCTATCAGAGGCATTCAGTCCATCCAGTTCTGAATGATTGTTGAATTAATGGAAAAACTCTGACTTTTTAGCAGGTAGAGTCCAACTGTGAAACTTCCAAGATTCGAGGGTGTCTTGGGTGGAGACTTTATAGAGAAACAAAAAGCTGGTTCACCAAGCCTTTGAAAGCATTTGAAGTAGGAATTTGCCTGGGCTTCAAACTCTTGTTAGCCTGGTCTTATCACTGTTCCTCTCTAGCAGAGTTCATTTTTATAAAATATTGTAATATCCTGGAGGGCTGTACATTTATCTGTAATATTATGTGAATGCACTTGTAGATAAATGAAAGGGCAGTAAGCACATGAATATTAAAAAAAGGTCATGTACAACTCCATCATAATAAATTGGATAAGATATTTGAGAGGCAGATATCAAGTCATGGCTGGTATCGTTTGTGTTGTTAATTGCGGATCAGGGAGAAAACTTAAAGCATAATGATCCTCACACAGTTATACCATATCTTATATAAAAACAAGAAAAATAATAACTTGTATAAGAAGTAGACCTCAATGCCCTGAATAATTGAAAATATTTCTGAATACTCAAGGAACACACACACACCTCTCTTTAACTAAATATAATAATAAAGTACTTGAATTAAATTAATAAAATTGTTAATATTTAATATATTTTAATATGAATTTTCATTTCTTTTACAATACACTTTCTTTTTCAATAAGGATATTTTTAAAATGTTATTCATATAAGGTAATTCAAGTGTAAACAAGGTTGATGAAAAATAGATATGAAATGTTGCATAATAAAGAATGTTTGAATATCATAAGTGCCAATTGAAAGTCAAAATATTATAATGTAATATCAAAATGTTGTGATTTTAAAATGTTGCTTTCAAACTTTACATAAAATTTTATTTTACACGAAAATGTGTGGTTTTAAAACATGAAATATATTTAATTAGCTTAAAAATACTGCATTAAAACTGCAAGCTTATATGCACAAAAAGATCAAAATGTCTTTATAATAAAATCAGAAATGCCCTTGTGTATGTGCGTGAGGAAATTAAAATGTCCTTTCCAAATATATAAAAAAAAAAAAATCAAAAATGTATATAGTCCACACAACGCTTTATTTTTTCGCATATTTTTCAAATTGTTGAAATGTCTTTGTCATCAATTTATTTTTTGTATCAATAAACAAATTTACCTTTAAATATAAGGAATTAGCGCGCCAACTGTATATGAGAATTGAATTTTTTAGCGCGAATTTTTCTTTTTAAAAAACAAATAAAATTTACCTTTTCTGTAGACATGTTATTAATTAAAAAATATAGTAAAATGTAAATATATATTTCATAATAAAGGCAAATTTTCAGTAAATATATATTATCAGAAAAAAAAAATCTAATTTCTCTCTTTTATATTTTAAAATATTGACTTTAGTATTTTTTAATAGAAACACTTCCACTCAAATTTATACATCAAGCTATACAAAATTATTCATGAGGCCACTATCTAAAAAAAAAAAAAAAAATTCAAAATTGTAAGAAAGAAAAAAAAAGTGATCAAACTAAAGCATACAATTTAAAAAATATAACACAGAGTAATTCAAAATTAGTATCTGATAACACTGGAATACGTTCTTGTAATTTTTCCTTCTTTCATTCGCGCGTCAGCTTTTTAAAGGTAGACAAAAGTCTATTATTTCCTCACGTATTTGACAAAATGAGTGCGGACAGTAAATCTGAAGTTAAAACTAAAGTAGCAGATGAAAAGGTAGCAGAAAAAGAAAAGGGTGCAGGTGATACAACACCCCATAAAAGATCTGCATCGGAGGTAAGTTGAATGATAAACGGCTTCTCTTCAATGTGCGCGTCTTTGATCGTTTGGCAAAGTGAAATCTGTAAATCGTTTAAATATAAATAGTATTTTTGTGATTTAAGGCTTATATATACAGGTACTTATATTAATACATTATTTTTCAATATTATAATTTTAAAACAATTTAAATGCCACGAGTAATATTAAACCTAACCGTGATAACCGGCATTTTGTTAAATCATATACGCTTATGTTGAAAACGCCACTTATTAATATTGAAAAAAATGATATTTTTAGGTTTCATACAATTACGTCATTATCCATAAGACGTCAGCACTTGTTTGTTGTTGTTTCAAGTTCAATAATAAAGGCGCGTATATTTTGACGGCTTATTATTGGCCAAACAATACACTTGGCTGAACGGCAGTTCATATTTTGACCGGTTAGGGATCTTTTGATAATTTTTTATTTATGTAATTATTATTATTTTTTTTAAATTTATGTCTTTTTGTCTAATAATAATTTTAAAATGAAAACGCGCGTCTGCTATATTATTTTTATTTATAAAATTATTTAAAAAAAAATACAATTTTTATATATATATATTTTAAAATAATATTTGATGCATGAGGAACACAAATTTTTTGATGATATATCAGAAAGAAATAGAAATCACTGTATGATGATGATATATGCCAAAAATAGTACATATGTATTCACATTTTGTGTTTCAAATAATATATTTATTTTATAAAATTAAATTGCTGATGTTTTTTAAATATTTATTATTGATTGCTATAATATTAATAGAGAAAAATTGAAAACTTAAATTCAAATTTCTTTTATTTTTTTTTTTATTTTTAGCAAATACTAATATTCTAATGTTTTGTACAATTTTTTCTTTAAAACGCTTTTTACCAAAAATGTAAAAAATATATATATATATAAGTTAATCAGACAAACTATTGAATGATCAAACTAATGGAGTTAATCAGATTTTTGATCATAATCACATTTTGGCAATAAATAACAAAAATGAATATTTTTTTCAATATATATTAATAGATGATGCTTAAAAGTAGCATCTATTTTGACAGGAGAGGCGACCTTTATTTTATAGATCAATATACTTCCTGGAAAAACATTTTTCATAGAGATATAAATAAATGTACATTACATTTCCAGATACCTAATTGTTCACTTTGCTGTCTACCAACCATTACTCAGTTGATAATATATTTTTTCCTAATAAATACAGTGTTAAAAATGACTTTTATATATTTTATTTAGATTAGGTTCATGTTTAGATTACATCTGTTACACTAATAGATTTTATTTCTAAACAAAATATATCCTTGAATTGTAATTTGCAATCATAATATAAAGTTTCTTGGGCTTAAACATTTCCTTAAAAGCAAATTGAAAGGAAAAATTTGGTTTATATAAAAAATATATTGATATAGATAAAATAATATAAATATATATTTTGCAGAAATTCTAGATATTTCCTATTTAAAAAAAAAAAAAGTGAAAACACTGATAAACATGCTGATAGTAATACAAAAGGTTAGGAAACCTTTTATAATCATATTGTGAAGTCTGATTGATTTTTTAACAAGTGATTGTGAGATTAGTGCTGATTTGTTTCTCTGGTGTATGTGTGTATCCAGATAACTTATTTCCTATATATGACCAAATCTCTAAACTTATATAACATCATTTTATAATCACAAGGTAATAAGATCAAATAAATAAATAAATAGTGTGTGGTTACCTTGTGTTTATAATTTATAATCCAAATTGTACCTTATAATCCCTTTATAACATGAATCATATGTAAATTTTTGGTTTATAGAAGGGAAATTAGTGATGATGGTTGTTATCTTAAATTATGATGATAAAGATTGTATTATTAGAGTTGTTTTTCATTAAAGAACACTTTTTTTTCTATATGACTCATTAAGTCATTCTAATATAACTGATTTGGTTTTGTTTACTTAGTGAGGAATGTATGTTTAATAATTAGGATCTAATTGGAAGTGAATTTGTGTCCTCGATTTCTAAAAATAAATATAAAATCGCCAATGACGACTACTTTGCTTCTACCAGGATCTTATCCCAAACTTTCTTGTCTATCTATCAGTGGGTTGGGGGAGATGTCAGCTGATGTACTTGTAAAATGTCATATGCCCTTCCAGCTTCCCTGTATGAAGACTGCTTCATTGTTTATCATACAAAGATAAGCTTTGGGCAGTAACTTTTATCTTAAATATCGTATAAATGTGTGTGCTTATCTGATTATATTTACCTTTTATTCTCTACTCTGGAGTGTATTTTGTAGGATCTCAATGAAAAATGGAGCAATATTTTATAAATAAAAAGCACATGTGCTCATGGTCAGGAGATGCCTTCTTTATTTTTAATATATTTTTATATTTATTATTTCAAAATCACCATAGATAATATTAAATGAAAATTGCATTTTTGAGACAAATTTTAAAACACTATTCTAAATAACTCAGTTTTAATACAGCCTAGTGAACCATGTACTCTGGAATCGACTGTCCTCAAAGTATTAAAATATGCGTAATCTCGCACATCTACATAGATGAACCTGTGAGTCTTGACTTTCCCAGCGATGCAGGTCACTTTTGTTGATAGCCATTACTCCACAAACAAATTTTGCTGTCTGTGAATGTGAATTTTCTACAGCTAAGGGTATTTTAAGTAGAATTATTTTACTCCCACAGAAATAAAGGTTCTTGTCCCTGTGCAGTGATGTAATATCAGGTCAGCAGTATTCATTGTGAGTGCCATCTCCAATACAGTGATCAGCCATCATGGAACACCATTTGCCCTCCTTTTCTGTGAAAATCTTGTAATTCCAGACTGTTCCATTGGATTATCAAATCAATCTATATTTCCTTGGTTAGTCTCTTCCTTCATTCTCCAAGGTATTCCTTCAATATGGCCAGTAGATGATCTTTATCAATGTCCTCCAACTTTATTTAGAAGGGTGGGGGGGGGGGGGGGGGGGGGGGGCTCTCCATTAAATATTCTATAGAGACATTTTTGTTTGTTACCTCTCATCTCATAGCACCCACCACACACAGTTTATTCCACTCTGGCTGTACATTACAGAAACCCAGCACAGAGAAGGAAGCTTTGAAAGTAAAATAGATAGTTGTGTTGAGATTAAAAATTGTCATAAATTTGATTGAAGGGGCTAAAAATAAGGAAGTCCCAGAATCGAAATAGAGCCAACTTTAGAATTTTGATGTTATAACCAAGTTGGTGTTATAAAAGAGACTTATAATGATATTCCAGACTATATATATGGTACAGCAGAACCTTCCATGACTAACCATATTTGTAAACGCAAAATTGACTTGTCTTGTTCTGATCCAAATTCTATTGAAAAACTTTCTGCTTTCCTCTGATTAGAGGTTCTTCTGAACTTAATGGACACAATTAAGGCAGCAATCCTATTGGCTATCTCCCCAACCAACCAATAACTATCAAAGTAGGAGTCTGTCGAGCCCCCTCCAAATTACCAGAGAAAGAAGATAATCAGACCCATGTTGATAGATTATCAGCAAGTGTCTGTTGACACATGTACCTATCAAATCTTTTTTTTTTTTTTATCTGTAGCGGAGAAAACCTGAGGCCCACACTATCCCTTTAGTGTTTTTCTCAACCTATATTCTAAAGTAGAATTAAAGAAAAAAGATGAAGCAGTTATTTGTGATATTCCTCAGAATGAGCCATATTTAAAAAAACATTAAACTTGTGTTATATTGCACCTTTTCTCTCCCAAGTCCCCAGTCCCAAATGGTCTTTTATGATTTCCCTTTTACCACTTCTCTGTAACCGATGTGTTGTTTACAAGAATCTATCAAACAGACATTAAAATATCCTTCAGTCAGAATTCTATACCTTTATTATATATACAGTAAAGCTCCTCTATAGTGAACCTCAATGGGACTGAATCTTTGGTTCACTATAGCCATGGTTAGTTATAGCCATAGTTCACTGTATCATAAAATAAAAATGGGGATTTTACTTCAGTTTTGTTTTAAGGGAAGGTTCTCTATATACCTGGCTTGTTTTAGCAGGGTTTTACTGTATTATACAATGGAACATTGCTATAACAATGGCACAGGGAACCCTAATTTTTGTTAAAACCATGGTTAAAGCAATTCGGACTTTAGAATTATGATGTGTGTTCTAACCAAGTAGTTGCAATTACAAGGATCCACTGTATGTACTATAGTCTCTCCACTCAATCACACTAAGGTATCAAGCTTGTAAAGCTTGAGACTTTTGATGGTGTCTGCTGGGGAAGAGTAGAGCTCATCAATGGATGAGTCAATACATTCAATAATATGTCTTGGTGTTGCAGGTTGATACTTAGTACATAGTGGGAAAATCCTGCAACCATTCTGGGGATATACAATAGTAAAATCACTGAATGATCCTATTTATATATTTATTTTTTGCAGTTTTTTTTTCTTATATTTCAATTATCATCTAAGTGTGTGTAATGGAAGCAAATGTACCAGATAGGTATATAGAGTGTAGAACACTGATGTATATAACATTATCTCGCTAAGTCAATGGACTGCCACTGAGTAGTGCTCCCAGTCTTAATGACAAAGGCTTTCTACTTCACCCAGTGTGGAGATAAGAGAAAGAAGACATTATCCTACTTGTATTGTGCTGTTTGCCAAGACAGAAGAGTTGATATGGTTTTTACCACTGAAATGAATTTTTGGCAAATGCTGGATATGTTAACAAAAATTACATAAATGACTTGCCGCAAGTTTTTAATATAATTTTTTTTTAAACCTGCGTTGTCACTTGTATAATTTCTAGCAACACACTCTACCTGTGCAAGATGCAAGTACACTAGGAGTAAGTAGGTTTGGCTAGCTGTATTGATATTGCCAGATGGTACCAAGGCTGCACAGTTTACTTGTTACTTTTTAGAATTCTAATCTACCTTGTGCCATCTGCCTTTTTCGCTCCATATTGCAAGTTGGGATAAAATTAGTTTTTTTTTTTTATTCTTCCTATTTTCATTCATCATCATTCCACTTCAGTAAGGATAGTAGAACTTGCTTTATTTGTAAAAATTGCTCTAAATTGTTCCATATACAGAAGGTACGCTATATTCTTATATTTAGTTGATGCCTAACCGTCATATTTGAGAATTGTGTGTGTAAGAACTTCGTGCAATACACGTAAATATATCTATTTATATATACTTATGGACAAAAGTTAAGGAAGTTGTACCTTTTAGCATGCATATCGGGATTCAGACAATAACTCTGAAAGTTATTACAGTGACCTTTATTGTGAAAAAACACACTATATACACTCATGGACAAGACTTAAGGAAGTTGTACCTTTCAGCATGTATATCGGGATTCAGACAATAACTCTGAAAGTTATTACAGTGACCTTTATTGTGAAAACACACTATATACACTCATGCACAAGACTTAAGGAAGTTGTACCTTTCAGCATGTATATCGGGATTCAGACAATAACTCTGAAATATATTACAGTTACCTTTATTGAAGACATACCAGATAACCAAGTGTGAACAAAGTTGCCTCTGTCTCCTTAAAAAAAAATTGATAGCCAGCAACATCAAAAACTTTCCACTTCCTTAAGTTTTGTCCATGGGTGTATATATAGTCACGCTATATCCGCAGAGAAAATGATCCTTAGTTTCTTTTTAAAAACCTCTAGAAGAATTTTTCTAAAGTGCAGGATCAGAAGAGCCCATTACAATATTAGAACAGTCTGGTAGATTTTAACGACAAACTGCTGTTAGGGTTCATTACTGAGCCAGGCCCTTCAATATTTTCCACAAAGGTAGTGAATTATTTGAGAAATAAAACACTCTAAAACTGAGCACTAAAAAAAGAGCTCTTAATTGTTTATAATCTTTCAAAACTAGTTGTCTTTTGTATGGTTTGAGGGTCTTGTGTGGAAGGCTCTACTCATTCTTCAACCATGTCATTCCATTGCTGGACAAAGGTCTCCTCTGTGATTTTCTATTCTTTTTCTCTCTTCCGCCATTTCTTTCTTTGATGGCAAAACTAATCTTAGCATTGCAGCAAAAACTAATTCAACACATATAGATGTTTCCTTTTGAGTTTTTGGGTTGTTGCAATCTCTGAAAACTGTTGGTAGGAGGACTCTTCCTAAGTCAAATACAATTTTTCTTTACCCGAGTTCCAATTAATTTAGCCAACAGGAATTGTAGAAGAAAAAAAAACCATAGTATATAGATTTATTATCTTTCAGAAAGTACAATGATGTTCTCACACAGTGCAGCTATCCTCTTCAAAATTTATATAACTAAAGGAATACAATATTTGGGTGCTCTTCAAAGTTTAAAATATCTCGGTACAAAACAAAAATCTCTATGTGAAAATAAATCTCCATACTAGAACGTGAATAACAAAAAAAAAAGATTTAGTAAATGTAACACTAAACTGCCATTTTTTTCCCACTGGAGTGCAAGCAATTGTGATTTCCTACAGGCCATGAATATGGTGGCCCACTTGTACTATATTGGGATAAATAAAAAGAGGGAGCTCTTGTGGGACTACTATATATACATTTGAGGGGTCTCTCTACTCCCCCTGTTTATTTCTTACCCAATCTCTTCTTTCATAGTCATTTTTATTTCCTTTTTTTATTTTTGCTTAGCTACTCATTTGAACCTCTCTATAACAACATCACACTTGGGACCAAGATTTTTATGTTGTTATAACCACAATTTAAACAATATTGTAACTTAAACTGATATTAAACACAAGGTAATAAGACTAAATCCATTTGATTTGGTCTTATTACCTTGTGTTTATAATCTATAATCCAAATTGTACCTTAAACTGATATTATATAACCAAGTTCTCTTATTGTGAGAAAATAGTATAGAAGTGAAATTGTATTGAGATTAAGTGAATAAATTAATAAAAAGGCATCTCCTGATCATGTACTTGAAGTTGCTTTGTGCCATCAGCAACTTTTAGTTTCACAATCAGGAGATGCCCTCAAGTTATTGTAAAATAGGCTGTTATAACAGAAGGGAATCGACACAGTTGGCCAGATGGAAATCTGGTCACCTGCGCCCCCTACTCTATAAAGAGGGAGCCAAAAGCTTCCCCATGTGCACTAGGTGCAAAACCGATGAGGCCACTCCCCAACATTTACTAAATTGCATTGGAAAGGACAAAAGATCCCTGTACAGAGAACCAAGAGGAGTTCTTGAGCTTCTTTACGAGCACGACCTCCAAGATCTTGTTTAATTTAGACTAAAAGGATAAGTAAAAAAAAGGCTGTTATAACAAGGTTCCATTGTAAAAAAAGAGATGGAGACTGGATTTTTCTATCACATCCCTCCATTGGGTGATACCGTTTATTTGAAGGAATAGTTGATAAGGAATATCTGCACATTGTGTACCAAACAACCCCTAACTGTTGTACCTCTAGATACTTCTTGCACCCTTATTTTTTTAAAATCCCTACCGCACTATTTTAACTTCTTTTTGGGTGTTGTTTCTCTAGGTCAACAGTACAGAAGATGAAGTCAAACAGAAAATCCAAAAGGTAAAGTTTATCAGATTTCTGATTTGAAAACAACAAATGTTCTAACAATCTGTTTGTTTGTTTCAGACCGACCATAAAGGTATGCCCCCTTTTCCTCCCATCATCACTTTGTATGTTGTTTAAAAGGTGAAAGAGGTAAACTGTGAGGGTTGGTTAACAGCATTGTTACAATTGTCAGTACTTTAGTAAGTATTCTCTATAAAGGGTAGCAATGTTGTTGCTGAAATGTTGGCCTTTGTGTGCATCTTATTGTATTTTTGGTCTTGTTAACATTCAATTTACTATCTGTAATGGAGTGGAGTGATGAATATTCTGTGTCTAACTTATATATATACTGTCAATCCTCTTTGATTTATTAATTTTACATATTTGCATATACAGTTAACCATGATTTATTTGATATAGAGAACAACTTTTTGATTGCCATTGCTATATTGTGAAGATACACAAGAAGCTCCTTTTTGTTCTTTTATATTATCGCAATATGATTTATTTGAATTCACTCAGGAAAACCAAACATTTTTCCAATTAACAAATATCTCAAATCTGTCCTCCCAAGAGAACAGCAGTCCCTTTTATCATTATTATCCCACATGTATCATTTATACAAGGTCACAGGGAGACTATAAACATTGATTAGATGTAAGATCATTTGAGAACTATGATGCAAGTCTTCTCTAGTGTATCCCATGTACAAGGGAAGATGTTCTGGGCTGCCTCTTGCAGATGTACAGGTTAGGAAGAGAACAGCAGTCCTTGATTTACAGATGTTTGGTTGACCACAGACCTTCCAGAGTTGTTTGCATAGTTTGCCCCCACTATATGTGCCAATTTCCAACCCTATTATTGGCTTATCCATCGATGAGTTCTACTCATCTCCAGCAGATGCCATCAAAAATATCAACATTTAAACCTGCTGGGAGAAAGCAAAAAAAATTTGTCCCTGTTATTAAAAAACATCTGGAATACCCTTCATCTTGAATAATTTGAAATTATTTGAGGATACTGATAATGGGTTAAAACAATTGGGACTTAAACCCTGAGACCATAAGCTAATAAGACCAAATCCCAATAGTGTGTGATGCTTCGTTAACAGCGTTTTTACCATTATCAGATAAATGTATTGAATAGGTTTTGTCTGATGATGGTAACAATGCTGTTACTGAAACGTCGCACACTATTTATTTATTTAGATTTGGTCTTATTACCTTGTTTCTAATCTATAATTCAAATTGTGCCTTTTCACTCTGGGACCATACCAAGTTTCTGCTATAACATGTTTCCACTGTATATGCTAAAATTATTCTTATTAGCCCATTAAGTATTTTTAGATGATGTCTTTTACTGGTCAGTTGGACACACAAGCCTGTACCATGCTAATTAAGTAGTCTCCCATGAGAGAGACCATAACAGAGAAACAATAATGATAAAGCACAATTTGGATTATAGATTATAATAAAAGAAAATAAGACCTAATCCAAATAATTTATTAGTGTGTGACGTTTCGGCAACAACATTGTCACCATCATCAGACAAAAGAGAATAATAATTATTATTAATAATAATTAGGCATTTATTCTTTTGTCTGATGATGGTGACAATGTTGTTGCCGAAACGTCACACACTAATAAATTATTTGGATTAAGTCTTATTTTCTTTTATTTTTAATAGAAACAATAACTAAACCAGGCCTCTCATCAGAGATTGTTATACCAATAGAAGTCTTTTAATGAAAACAGAGTCTAATGAAAGACCACCTCTAGCAAAAATAGGTTTACTCCAAAAAAATTCTTTTGAAAATAAATTTCGTCAATGGGGTGGGTCTATTGATAATTTTGCTTTCCTCTGCAAGTGAGTGCCCACAATATTCCCTTGATGCCATCCAAAATACTTGATTGAACCTAGGAAATATATGTTGGAGATCAAGTGAAAGGCTTCTGAGTGTAAAGGCTCTGGCATGTGGATTGAATCTCTCTCTCTCTCTCTCTCTCTCTCTGAGTCAAGGCCCAATAGTATCATACATCAGTAGCAATAAGGTTTTAAAAATATATTTTTTTCTCTCATATTATTTTTATTCAGGTAGTTTTTTTATCTTTGTTAAGAGAGGAAATAGCAATTGTGAATCAAAGAAGTTTGATGTAATGCATTTTTTTCATCTATGTAGTTTTCCTCTTTATCTTTAAAGAATTTTAATGGTGCTCTTTTTGGATTATAAAAAGAAAGAAATGGGGGGGGGGGGAGTCAACAAATTGAATTTGAATAGGAAACTTGGGGAGTAAGCTAAAGATGATTGTAAGAACAAATCCCGGGTTTCGGCACCAACATTGGAAATATAGCTCACAGCATCATTTCAGCCAAAAAGTATGATTGTAAGAAGGATATTGATGTCATGTGCATTTCAAGGAACAAGTCCAAATAAATAAATTATGTGATGTAACAGCCTTGTTACCATCTTCAGACACTGAGTACAATGACTTGAAGATGCTAACAATGCTGTTACTGAAACAGCATCTAGATTTTGAATTTGTCTCTTGTGATTCTCTTACTCTAACCAAAATATAACCATACCAATATGTTATACATTGCCATTTTAAAGAAATTCAAATGAAGTAAGTGCAGAATAATAGTATAACCTGTCTTCTAAGGGGCAGCCTGTTATAAGCAGCTAATGTGGTATCCATCCAGTTTGTCTCCAAAGAGGTTTTCCCTGTAATGTAAAGCCTAACTGAGAGAGCTGTGCAGCAGACAAGGAGAACGGAGAATCAGAAGACAAGTACGAGGAAGGAGATGAAGAAGAGGACGAGGTAGGAGGAGAAGATGAGTACTACGACGGGGAGGAGGACGACGTCCCGGATGAAGAAGGGGACGAGGAAGACGACGAAGCATAAACCTCATCCCTAAACTTAGGGGGAGTGAGCCGCCTAATTTAAGAAAAAAAAAAAAAAAAACATCCCCCCCCCCCCCCAGATTAGAATGAATGTTGTTCTCTACCCTCCCTTTTTATCCCCCTATGCTATGTATATTGCTGAATGAACTAATTCCTTTTTTTTTTTATTTAGTTTTTTAAAAAACACAATAACTTTTCTAGTATGTGCGTGTGATGTCGTCTTTGCCCTAGACGTCCTTTGTATCAGCAACATCAATCATCCTACATTATTTACTTCCCCCCGCAGTGTACAAATATATTAATGTATGGAACAACTTCACTATAGTGAATTTGATGATTAGCCTTCATCTTTTATTATTTTTTAGAATACCACAGAAGAAAGGAATCCCATTGGCATTTTATCTTTCTCCTCCTCTCCTCCAGAAAAAAACTCATACCATTTCTATACACACATATATATACATTATATCAGGCTCACTTTTCCTTCATTATTTTAAATAGTGCTTTTTAACCTTACAACACTTTCATCCATTTATTATTTTGTAATCATCCGAGAAAAAAAAAGGGATTTAATATTCAGTAATTTTTTATATAATTTTTAATGTCATCATCGCAAAACCTACCCCCCTTTTCTCCCCACCCACCCCCCGCTCTTTTAAAAAAAGACATCATTTGAATCAATCCTCCCCTTTCTGCTGCTACTATTGCTGCAGTTTTTTTTTTTTTTTTTATTAATTTGGAAGTCAATAAAATAGACATCCTCTGATAAATGGTTGTGTCATCATTTGTGTTGTCTCTTATCTTTTGACATGCTTCTATCATCTACACATCATAATCTTTAAAAATCCTGAGTTCAACTGACCCAGTTGATAGATCTCAGCAAGGGCCCTCTCCAGGGATACAAAGGAGCTGTGTCTGTACTCATGTTAGAGTCAGCAGCAAAGAGCTCCATGTTAGAAACAGCCTCAAATTACAGTCAGACTTTCACCAAAGTGTACCTGGATCATGATCAACAAAAGCTGTATCCCTATACCCCATTCCATGAGATCATGAACTCATGGAATTTGTGTAATATTTATGATGAGAGAAGCGTGGACGCGGGCGCCGCTTGGAGGCGCTGCATGAAGATAACTGACCAATGGGAACGGCCCAACTCAACGGTCCGTCTTCATCTTGTACGTGTATATACTTTTAGCCTGCCTTTGTTCTACTGCTGTGTGCGGTTGCTATTCTTTTGTGTCAACATATATATCCTTATATTTAATAATAATACTATATTTATAAAATCACTTATTTGGCTGTTCTTTTGCATCACCGACCCACAACAATTTACATAAAGGTATAAGAAACAACAACACATCATAATGTATCTGTAATATAACTGTATCCACACATGGCAATACTGTAGAACCTCCCTTAACTTACACTCATGCTAGCAAACAACTCTAAACAATAAAAATATTTTATAGCCAATTTTGCCCTCCCAATGAAAATACATTTGCGTTAGTAGACCTCTTCAAACAAGGATTGCTTTCCCAATGCATCATTTATTGATTTTACGTAAAATAGATATTCTTGATTACGGACAATTTAGAAAATCAAAAAGTTGAACAAAGAATATATATTTTTAAATAAAATTCATTTTTATTGTTTGATGGTATTTTTTAAAACTAGTTTACTATAACTATTTATTAAGTGTAAAGTAATAAATATAAAATGCTCATCAATATTTTTTGTTTTTACATATAAATAAATAGCAACTCTGGTAAGAGGACACCTCTGTAAAAGACACCTTTGGCCCTGCAACTAGGTCTTGGCCTTTATAGGGAGGTTTTAAGTTAGACTAAATAAGTCTTCTTCTTTCTTATCTCCACACAGGGTGAAGTAGAATGCCTCTGCCTTTGTCATTAAGACTGGGAGCACTACTCAGTGGCAGGCTGACTTAGCTCAAAAATAAATGGCCGCCTCTGACATGAGGAACAGACGCCATGTGCAGCTGCTCCTAACATGGAGTACAAACGCTGCTCATCCTGTATCCCTGGATTAGGAGCCCTTACAGGGTACTATCAGCTGAGCCCAGGTTTTTTAGTGAGCTTGTTACTGCTCCTCCTTTTTCATCTGGGGCTTGGGACCCGGCAAGGGACTAAATAAGTTGTTGTTGTTTCTTATCCCCTTGTGTAAAGATTACACGAATTCCATGAGTTCATGCTCCTCGAGCTGTTTTATGATGAGCAGCGGCCTCTCCCAAAGGTCCTGTTTAGTGCATCTAATGCAAGCCAAAATGTGTTCTGGAGCTGCAGGTACCAAACTACATTTTGGGCAAGTGGGATAAATTTTGTTATTATTTTCTATCTTCAATGGCTTGAGATGGCCCGTTCTAAATCTTGTTAGTGTTGTTTGATGCTGTCTATTTCTGATCTTCAGAGCTCCTCCTGGGTTCACTCCACTGTACCAACTGTGCTTAGGTGGGATCCTCCAATTCTTGTTTATTTTTGTTTTGGCTATTGTTTCTATTTCTTTAAAAGTAAGTTTATTTTTCTGTGGCAAGGGTTCTTTTGTGCCTTTTTTTCGCTAGCACATCAGCAGCTTCATTGCCTTCAATGCCAACGTGTGAGGGTATCCATTAAAGGTGAATTTTTGAGAGTTTTTGGAGATACCCAATTATGTTCCTGCTTACTTTGTCTCTGAGTTCCCCTGTGTGACTCAAGTGTTGTATGGCACTTCTACTATCAGTAAGAATCCAGATATCTTGATAATTAGTATTTCTGATGGATTTTAAGGCTTCATAGATGGCTATAAGTTCTGATCTGAAGACTGAGCAAAAATCTGGGTTTCTTCTGTTCATTTTCTCAATGCCATTTGTGGTTTTGATGAGACAGCCACTGCCAGTGTGTCCTAGCTCGTCTCTGCTACCATCGGTATAGATAGTTATTGCATTTTTAGGAATGTTATTAATTATTTCTAATGATAATTGTTTTAAGTATTCTGGATTTTGGTATTGTTTGTTGGTGGGCTCATTTAAAGTGGCATTAAAAATAACATTTTGTAGTGGTTTGCATGGAGAAATTTTTTCTGCTAAATAATTTTTTTCCACTTTATATTTTAAAAATTCATTTCTTTTGGCCAGGTGTAGAGGGACTTCTTTTTTGAGTCTTAAATTGGATTCCCAATTAAGTATGTACAGTCGAACCTCTTTAATTCAACACCCCAAGGGATCAGAGCTTTCGGTTGAATTAAAGGAAGTGTTGAATTAGGGTTATATGATTAGGTAATCATCTAACTCGCTAAAATAATATTTTTTTAAAATAGCTTTGTAATATAAATTAATGATATTAATTGAAACCATTGTGTGTTTTTATATTATTTTCATGATTAACTTTTAGTATCAGTGACAAAATGGCATTAATACATATTTTAGAAACATAAATAATTGTAACAAATAAATTTATTGGCAATGTGTTTCTTTTCAGTAATATAATCAAATATTAACTCTACAGACATTAAAATATTAAATATAATATATTAAATAATATTTTATTCTAATTGAAAAATATAGCAGTTGAAAGGAAATAAATATGGTAAATATATAAAAAGAAAATTTTAAAATATTATTTTAAAATAATCATGAAGAGATCTTTTAAAAAATTCCTTTATAGATATCTGTTTTTTCACTGAAATCCTATTCGGGATGTATTCCAGATGGCATTTTGAAAAAACATGCATGCCTTTCTTCCTCTGAAATGTCTTTTAATAAATAAATTTTAATGTATTAAAGGCATCCACTGCTGCTGCAGGTGTTATTGATTTTGTGTTTAAATTTTTTATAATAACACAGAAATGGAATATTGAAATAAAATGTTATCATAATCATTGTTGAATCATTTTATAAAGATTTATTTATTTAAAAATAAATTATTTATAAATTCAAAAATAGCTAAAATATTTCAATGTTAAAAATAAAAAAATAAAAATTATTATTAGTTAGCGCATGATGCCGAAATTCCCGCGTAAAAAAAAACAACAATAACATCCGAGAAATTGCGCAACGGCACTGCAAAGTGAAACTTAAAAACTAACCAGAAACCAAAAGTGCGCAGGCGCGATCGTATCGGCGCCCGCCGATGCCGATCGTCGCCGCCCTCCGATGCCGATCGTCGCCGCCGTAATACCGTTTAGCGGTAAAGTTGCATGTAAAATAACATTCAACTGTCGAAATTCGAATTTTAAAATGGTCGAACTATCGGAACTGTCGTATTATCGATACTGTCGAATTACGGTTTGTTATTTGATAGGCCGGAGGTCGGGACATCGGAACATGGTCGAATTATCGCCGAGTGTCGAATTGGGGTGTGTCGAATTAACGAGGTTATACTGTACTTGGAAGTTCTGTGTTTGTTTCCATAACTCTTGATTTTGTTTATATATTTTGGCAGATTGTAGCTTCTTCTATCCTTTAAGGGCATAATGTCGGCCTCGTAAAGTACAATATGATTAGGGCAGGTATTTCGAAGACCTGTAATAATTCTAGCTGCACTTAGTTGTATCCTTTCCAGTGATTTTAGATTTGTTTCAGATGCTGTACCATAGATTTGATATCCATATTCCAGGATAGGTCTAATTAGAGATGTGTAAGTTAATTTTAGTGTGGTGGCATCGGCTCCCCACTCTCTTCCTGAAATATATTTCAGGATTTTTAGTCGGTCTCTTCCTTTTCTAATAACTTCTTCAATATGTTTACTGGAGTTAATTTCTGGATCCAGGGTGTAGCCAAGATATTTAGGATGTTTATTATATTGCAATTGTTGTTCTTTCAGAATAATTTTTGGTCTTATTTTGTATAGTTTCTTATCGGTAGTAAAAAGACAGGTTTCAGATTTTTGGGGGTTAAATTCTAATTTATGTTTATTAGCAAATTTTTCTAGGTGGAAAAGAGTCTTGTTCAAATCCCTTTCAGCTTTTTTCCAGTTAGTATTGCTGCTCCATAGAATAATGTCATCAGCGAAAAGTCCAATATTGGTTTTATGTGAAATTTTTTCTTCTATGCCTGCAATAAATAGGGTGAAGAGAGTTGGGCTAAGGACTGATCCTTGTGGTAATCCTTGGTACAATTTGAAGGTTTTAGATAGAGTTCCATTATATTTGACCCTGATGTATCTATTTTTAAGGAAATCATTTATCCAAGTGATAGCTTTTCCATCAATTTTGAAATGCTTGTATAATTTTGTAATTAACTTGTTTTTCCATACTTTATCAAAAGCTTGTGTAAGGTCTAAAAAAGTGGCTATGGTGTGGCTAGTTGGTTTTCTGTTTTGTGCATCTTTTACCTTTTGTGTGAAAAATAAGAGTTGGTCTATTGTCCCATGTCCTTTCCTAAATCCATATTGTTCTTTTGGTAAGAGATTTCTTGTGTCGAGGTGGTAGGTGAGTCGTCTGAGTATAATTTTTTCCATTAATTTGCAGCAAATACTTGTGAGGGAGATAGGTCGGTAGTTTTTTGGGTCATCAGCAGATTTGTCAAGTTTTTAATAGGAATTATTGTTGCAGTTTTCCAGTCTTGAGGCAATTTTCCAGTTTTCCAGGAGTTATTGAAAATATCAAGAAGTTTTTCTTTGCCATTTTTGCCCAAGTTTGATATCATTTGGCCATGGATTCCATCTGGCCCAGGAGTCTTGTTTAGGTCAGTGTTTTCTAATGCATAATCTAGCTCTTTCATATTGATTTTTTCATGGAAAATATTATGAGTGCTAGTGACGTTTTTACAGTCATGGATAATCTTTCGGGCCTTTTTTTTCAACTTTCTTATCTTTTATTTCAAATTTGATTTTACTACTTATTTGATATGAATTACCTAAAAGATTAGCAGCATTTTTGTCATTAGTTGCTGGGGTACCATCTGTATTCTTAATCATATTTGTGTTTTCAGTTTGTGGCTGGGCTCTGTCAATTTGTTTTGCCAAATGCCAAAGTTTTGTATTAGGGTTTCTTGGGTTCAGGTTTTCACAAGTTTGTTTCCATTTTTCCCTTTTCATATTTACGTATAATCTTTTTATTTTTGCATTCACAATGTTCAGTTCAGTTCTACAATTTGTTTGGTTTTGGGTGCACTTTTTTTGTAGTTCATTTCTTTTAGTTATAAGTGTTTGAATATCTTTTGCCTGGTGTGTATAATTTGGAATCCATTTCTTAATATTACCTCTTGGTAGTGAAACTTTGGCTGCTTTAATAATGGTGTTTTTGAAAGATATCCAATTTTGTTCCAGATCTTTTATTCTAGTGGGTGCTTTTCTAAAGTCTTCATTGGTGTTTTGCTGGTAAAGATTCCAATTAGCCTTTTTGAAGTTCCAGAATTTTTCTTTAATTGAGCTGGTTTTGGTCTTGGTGCTAATTTCTATCAAAATAGGCAAATGATCACTTCCAATACTTTTTAATATTTGCCATTTGCATTTGTGGAAAATGTCAGGACTGGAGAAACTTATATCAAGTGCTTGTGCAGTATTATAGCTGTAGGAATGGTGGGTGGGATTCCCATCATTTAAGCACATGAAGGCATTGTCGTCAAATATGTTTGAAAGTATTTTGCCTCTTGGGTTTGGCATGGAACATCCCCATAGTTGATGTTTGGCATTAAGGTCACCTACAATAATTGTGTTGTCTGTAAGAAATTGAGCCATTGTTCCATCGTCAATAAGTTTATTGTTTGGTGGATGATACATATTAAATATGTTGATGGTTTTGTTTTGACTGAGGTAGACTTTGATACCTTGGGCTTCGAGGTCTGATTTATTTAGTATATTAATGGCTATGTCTTCATAGTACAAATTCTTGATTAAAAATGCAAGGCCACCCCCTTCTTTATTTCTGTCTTTTCTGAGGATATTGTAGTTTTTATATTTGAGATTGTACTTTTCATTTAATTTGGTTTCCTGTAGGGCTATAATTTGTATCTTTTGTTTTTCAGCTATTTCCATTATTTCTTCTAATTTTATTTTTGTTGCTGTTGAGCACAATCCATTGATGTTGCACTGCAGAATGCTCAATTGCTTGGAAGCTGCAAAGTTAGAAGTTTGTGGAGACTGTATTATACTTATCGGACAGAACCCTCTACCTAAGTCCTGAACGCGCCCCTGTTTATTCTGCGCGACGGGCGATGCAGCATGCAAATCAACATCTGATCTCATGGAATGGGGTATAGGGGTGCAGCTTTCGTTGATCATGGCACCATGATCCAGGCACACTTTGGTGAAAGTCTGACTTTGCCTGTAGTTTGAGGCCGTTCCTAACATGGAAGCAGACGCCTTTGCTGCCGACTAACATGAGTACAGACACAGACACTACTAAATAAGTAAATTATATATGTGAAGTTTCTATAAGTTGAACTATCTTCAGATAAAAGTACTGAATATTTATCTAGATTTAGTTTGTTGCCTTGTTTCTTCTTTATAATCCAAAGTGTACCTCATCATGGTTTTTGTCATGCTGCCATTGACTCATGATCTGAAGTAAATGCTGTGGCAGTCCAACTCTGCTTCATGTGACGTCACTCCTAACATGGACAATAGACATCTTTGATGCCGGTCCAAATATTCAGACTTGGCTATTGTTGGTTGTACTTACTTATAATGGTGGTGCATAAATGAATAGTGACATTTTAGCAACAGTGTTGTTACTGAAACATCATAACTATTTATTAATTTATTTAGATTTGGTCTTGATAAGGAACAATTTGAATTATAGATTATAAACACAGGTAATAAGACCAAATAAATTATTGATGTTTTAGTAACAATGCTGTTACCGAAACATCATTTATTTGGTCTTGTTACCTTGTGTTCCTAAGTATAATCCAAATTATGCCTTATCACTGGTGGTGCATGATTCCATACAGAATATTGAGTTTTGTGGCTTTTTATAGATCCCCACCACATTTGGTTGTTAACTTGAGATTACTTATTAGATATTTAAAGCTAACCTCCATAGATCTGATCTCTCCAGCTGAGGACTGCCCTGGTTGTATTTAGCTCTCCCTCAGGAATCCAAATATAGCCACTCGTGGACAAAACTTAAGGAAGTTGTACCTTTTACCATGTATATCGGGATTCAGACAATAACTCTGAAAGATATTACAGTGACCTTTATTGAAGGCATACCAGATAATCAATTGGAACATAATTATCTATCTCCAAAATAAAATAGATGACTGGCGACATTAAAGATTTTTTCCACTTCCTTAAGTTTTTTTTCATGAGTATATTACATGATGCTTCAACATTAACTATCAAAATTTATTATCAAAGAGTCGAAACCCTTTTCAAGTTGGAAAGCTTAACAGATCTGGTTCCAAATTAACTTTACTGGGTACCTCTCAAAAAGAGCAACCTAGCTTATGATATTTAAAACAATGAATAATATGTGTGAAGGTTTATTCACATATTAAAACAAAGTATTCAATGCTGGATTCCAACCTGGTTCATGGCTGTTGGGAATTGAGGGTTTTAACCACTCATCCACCTACATGACAAATATCAATTTTGGGTTAAGCTTTCTGCCTTGAAAAAAGCAGTCACCCCCATTTCCTTCTGAACATAAACTGTAAAACCCTGCTAAAACGAACCTAGAATATAGAAAATCTTCACTTATAAAGAACCTGAAATATTGTCCATTTTCATTTTATAATAACAGTAAGCTATGGCTATAATGAACCATAACTATAGTGAACTACGGGTTCAGTCCCTTTGGGGTTTCTATATGGGGTTTTACTTTAATGTCTTCTCAACTAACAACAAGGTTTAGCTTCCATACTGATGAGCCAGGCCCTCCCATTAATTTTTCCATTGCAGTAAGGGCAGTAGAAATTGTTTAATTTGTAAAAGAATCATACGCATCTATAATAGTTTCAAATTTTCAAAACAGATGGCGCGCTAATGCATCATAATATTAATATATGTTTAAAAACAAATTTCTAATGTGTAAATTAAACATTGACCAAAATTCAAAAATAATATATTAAATAAATATTGCTTATAAATTTCTCTTGCTTATGTATAAATAGTGCAAGGATCTTAATTATAATTTGAATTATCTAAAGGAGCATCCACTAGGACAAACAAATATGATGACATATATATAAAACTTATAAGATAATATATAAAGCATTATTGCAATGTTTTTGTATCAGTATGATAATACAAATAAGCTTTTCTTGAGACAATAAGCATATTTTTTCCCTTTTAAACCTACAAATAAGTCGCCAACATTTCTCTAATTTTTAATTAGTGGACGAGATGACCAACTTTTAGCAGAGTGGTTGAGTCAGGTTACGTTAGTGTTAGTCTACTCGAAGATATTTAGTTAGAACACTGGCCATCACTACTGAGAGACCAGCTAACACTTGGAACGTTGAAGGGGTGATCACGAGGTAGATAGTTTGTGTGATAGAAAGTTCCACATAACGTTGCTACTACTCACGGACTGAAGTCCACGTGGCTCGTAAGCACCGAGAGGAGATCTAGGCAAGTAGCCGAGGTAAACTCAACTTTT
>CP092868.1:23871908-23907654 GCA_030710605.1 Cordylochernes scorpioides
GATCCATCCACCTATTTTCTCGGTGTCAAGAGATCCAGCGGGATGAGTAGAGGCTCCATAACTTGTCTGACAATCCAGGTCTGAAGTTGTGAGCAGTCCAGCGGGAGATAGCGTAGATTCTCTCCATGTTTCACGGGTCTAGATGATCAATATTGTCTGTAAGCACACCCAGACCACAATTGTTGCGGCTGTCAACAATCAAGGATGCTTAGTGAGACGAAATAGATTTATCTTTCAATTTCTACTAATAAAAGCGGGTTTTATAGCTCTGTGATTTCGTTGAACTGATTAACGATAACGCGTCAAAACTTCACCTCTAAAAATAGATAAGAACATTATTTTTCTAATTCTGTTCATGCGCGTTATATATTAAGGACGCTCGGGTACTAAATTTGTCTATTCACCACACCAATTACTTTACAGATGTTCATTTTTAATTGTTGGTAAATATGAAGTGAATAAAAAGTATTGTTTTTTAAAGCTTTATTAAAATAGGCATTTTTTGGCATATTAAAATTTAGAAAATAATGGTTTATACATTTTCCAGCGAAAAACATGGCAGAGAGAGAGTGCGTGTTACGCATCTCATATACTGAAATTAAAGTGAATAATATAAAAGAAGTGATAAAGAGCAAAGATAGTCATGTTTGTTATTTTCAAATATTTAAAAAAATAAACAGGAATTCTTCTCTACAGAGAGAGAAAAATATTTATAGACATTTAAAATGTAAAATCTAAAGTTTTACTTTGAATCATCTAATACAAGATGGAAAAACATATTACGATATAAGGACACCATCTGTACAAGAAGTTGAAATTTATTTATCAATCCTATTTATTATTAGAGAGGGGTGTCGGTGGAAGGATGGTGGTCTAAACCGTTGGTTTTCGACCGCTACGATAGACTGGGACCAGGGTTTAATTCCCGCATTCTTGCAAAGATCCAACCCCACCAGCGAGTGCAAGTAACCAAATGGGCTCTGGCACATTTATAAGTGCAAAGTCGAACTGCTTTTCACATGTGTTGACATGTGGTGCACTTATAGGAAAAGCAGTCGCCTATTTCTACCCACCATGATTATCATGGCCTGTACCACGTGTATTAGGGATAAGCAATATATATATATATATATATTAAAAATAAAAAAGGCATCTCCTGACCACGAGCACATGTGCTTTTTAGATGGCAGAGCGCTATCTAGTGGAGCAAAAATAAACTAAACGTTTATTTAGCTTGCTCCGTGATATTTGGCTAACCCAATTTCTTGATTTATCAAGAAAAGCCATCCACGAACGCGTTTCGCGCTGTTGGCGCTCTGCCATCTAAAAAGCACATGTGCTCGTGGTCAGGAGATGCCTTTTTTATTTTTAATATAAACACCTGACCCACTTATCTTTTATATATATATATATATATTGTAGCGTAGAAATCAAGCCTTGAAATATCCTAAGATGTAAAATTATTTATTGATGACGTCACAGCGACGAGTCGACAATTATTAACAGGTCAGCCAAAACTATTTACAGCTAGAGAATCTTAAGCAAGTAAGCAAAGAAATATTTTAAGATGATTTCACAAAAACAGATTAATATATATTTTTATAATCTGTTGAATATATTTTCATTGAATAATATTAAATTAAATAATAAAATATTTCTTCGCCACATAGCCTCCTCCTATAAAGAGCATCGACCCGATGCTCAGAAGGAGACTTACATCCTCAGGCTCAAGGCTCGAGAACGGGTGATAGGGCCTGAGATCTCTTCGCGGGTCTGTGGTTGTTGTGTTCGTTCAGTGGGGATGTCTTCTTCCTGGAAGTTTGTCGAGTCATCTTCTGGGTCCTCTTCTAGCTGGTCCTCTGGGTTTAAATAAGGTTTCATCCTACCAATGTGAACTAAATCTTTTGTTTTACGACGACCTTGCTGGTTTCCGAATGTTTCAACTTCATAGGTAACATCAGATATTTTTCGGGTTACTTTGTATGGGCGAAGTAACGTCTCATTAGTTTTTCCGAATATCCCACTTTACGCACAGGAATAAAGATCCATACAAGATCTCCAGGCTGATAAATTATATTTCTGTGATGGGCGTCATAGCGATGTTTATTGCTACCTTGAGATCTCATGGAGTGGATACGTGCCAGTTTTCGTGCTTCTTCGGCTCTTGCCCCTAGAGTTTGGATGAAATCGTCGTCTTCTGGCAATAACTTGGGGAATAACACGTCAAGTGGAGTCTCGGCTTCGCGCCCGTGTACAAGGAAAAATGGGGTGAACCCAGTAGACTCTTGTTTTGCTGTGTTGTATGCAAATGTAACGAATGGAAGCATAAATAAAAATGGTTGACATCTACATACATGGACAGCATGTCTGCTATGGTCTTATTCAACCTCTCCGTGAGTCCGTTTGTCTGGGGGTGATAGGCGGTCGTCTTCCGATGGGTTATTCTGCACTGGTTGTTCAGATCACTTATCATTGAAGATGTGAAGTTCCTTCCTCTATCCGTGATTAATTCCCTCGGCGCGCCGTGCTTTAAGATGACATCTTCAATGAAGAATTTGGCGACTTCCATGGATTTACTTGTGGGTAGAGCTTTAGTTATCGCATATTTCGTTAGGTAGTCCGTACATACAATAATCCAACGGTTGCCACCTTCTGATGTTGGAAATCTCCCCAGGAGATCCATTCCTACCTTTTCAAAGGCAACTTCAGGAACAGGTATTGGCTGTAAGTGCCCTGAGGGGAGTTGGGGCTGATGTTTACGCCTCTGACAATCTGAACAGTGTGCCACATACCTTCTAACCGTTCTATACATTCCGGGCCAGTAATACTTTTTTCTTATTCGGTCATAGGTTTTAGTAAATCCGAGGTGACCAGCCGTGGGTGAATCATGGAAATTTTTCAGTAATTCCTGCCTTAAATGGCGTGGAACCACCAAAAGCCATGGTTTCCCCATTGGATCATAATTTTTTCTGTAGAGCGTGTTATCGATTTTTACAAAGGAATTATTAGGAGAACTTTGTAATTTGTCAGCGATTTTTCTAATAGCTTGATCATTCATCTGCTCTTCGCTAAAGTTATGCAAAGTCACTATGCTTGGAATATCTTCCTCCATATCTTCACTATATTCTAATGGACTTCTTGATAAGCAGTCTGCGTCCTGATGTTTCCTTCCGCTCTTATACACGACAGTGACGTCAAACTCTTGCAGCCGAAGTGCCCATCTTGCTAACCTCCCACATGGGTCTTTGAGGTTGGTCAGCCAGCACAAAGAGTGGTGGTCTGTAACAATAGTGAACGGCTGTCCAAAGACATATGGTCGGAATTTATTGATAGCCCAAATGATGGCAAGGCATTCCCTTTCTGTGGTTGAATAATTTTTTTCTGCCTTATTTAAGGTTCTGGATGCATAAGCAATGGCTCTTTCCTTTCCCTTTTGTATCTGCACTAATACTGCTCCTATTCCGTAGTTGCTTGCGTCAGTGTGTATTTCGGTTGGGGATGAGTAATCAAAATGTCCAAGAGCGGGTTCGGAAATTAACGCTGACTTGAGAGCTTCAAATGCATTTTGCTCTTCCTGGTTCCAATTAAATGCTGAGTCTTTCTTCAAAAGGTCATTCAAGGGTTGGGCTACGTGGGCATAATTGGGTATGAAGCGGCGGTAGTAGGATGAAAGGCCAAGAAAACTTCTAACTTCCTTCAATGACCTTGGCGTAGCGAAGTCGCGGACTGCTCGAATCTTTTCTTGGTCGGGACGAATTCCATTTTCACTCACCTCATGTCCAAGAACCGTGATAGTTTTTGCACCAAACTTGCATTTCTTGGAATTGAGACATAATCCGGCTTTCTTAAGGCAATTTAATACAAGTTGAAGGCGTCTTAGGTGTTCTTCAAAGCCATCTGAAAAAACGATGATGTCGTCGAGGTAACACAAGCAAATGGTCCACTTAAGACCCTTCAGAAGATTATCTATCATTCGTTCAAAGGTAGCTGGAGCATTACATAACCCAAATGGCATTACTTTGAACTCGTACAGTCCATCTGGAGTTATGAATGCTGTCTTCTCACGGTCCGATTCTTCTACGTCGATTTGCCAGTACCCTGATTGGAGGTCCATGGAAGAATAAAATCTAGCTCCCCGTGTTGGGGCACGTTTTTGTAACCATACCCCAACAGAAGGCGTATGTATAATCAAATCAAATGGATACATGGCTTCCCTCCCACATAGACTTACAGACCATTCTTTTTGCCCAGAAACCTAGACAACAGATGACACCAGACTTCCATGCCGAAAGCTGATTCCTGGTAAAGAAGAAGACATCCAGAGACATCCGAGCTGGAAACTGTTGTTTCATATGTACATATATTCCCCTCACCAAAAATTTAGGTAAAGGTGACCAGAAAAAAAAAAAGGAGAAAAATGGAGAAGGAAGATCTCTAAAGACTGAAACTTATAAAATATCCTTCCAGAGAAAGGAAAGCATCACATTACAGTCCAGGTAAAAAGGGCCTGGGTCAATTTTAGCCAAGACGGGGGGGCGATATATATACCATCCCGAGAAAAAGGGAGGATTATATTTCAACCCATGTGGAAAGAGAGGGGGGGCTGGCGTCTGAAATTTTACACTATCGTCGTAGCTGTTGTTCTCTTTAGATTTTCTTGTTTTGGTAATACTATATGTTCTATTTTGATGAGGCCTGGGGCGTCTATGAAATTGATACTGGAGCCGTTGGCCAATTTGATTGGTGTTTCTTTCGGCGAATGAAAATGGAGAGAGAGATGAATAAAAGAGGGTTCTCTGCCAAAAGGCAGGAGAATTCGATCGGAGTCGCTCAGTGAGAAGGACGATTTTTAGACGGGCCTGAGACGTAGAGGAGACCAGACCTTGCCGCCGCTTTCGAGAGAAGGTAAGCCCCTTGCCATTATGGCTTAGCCCCCCTCTTTTTTTTTTTTTTTTTCGAACAGAAGCTAATCTATTTAGATTCTGAATGGGCCCTAAAGGGCTTTAAGTGACTTAAAAGGAGTGTTAGGGTTCGTATATTTTGTCCCGCTAGAATAGATGGAGATCTAGGTTCCCCCACCCTTTTTGTGTAGTAGACAACCTAGATTTCGCATGGGCCCTAAAGGGCTATAAAGTAACTTCAGGTCACCTCTATCTAAAATTTTACTATGTAAATAGCATATCTCGTCAGTATAGACATGTTCCCAAATTTTAAGATATTTAAATAAATATCTAGAAAAATTTTCTTGTTTCCTCTGTTACCTATTTCATACATAATTTGCCTTATGGTACTACCCCCCACACCTTAATTTCACAAAGTGTACAAATTATAGAACAACCGACTCTGTTGAAATAGAGTTGTGTACTATATCTTTGCTGTGATATATTGACACAGCAACAGTTACAAAATTACGACTTTATTAGGGCTACTTTGAGGGTAATTATCTGTCAGGTTTTAGTGATGTTTGTACTTTTATGTGTTTCAGTGCGTTATTCCATCATATTTACCATTATACAACATTAAGGTCTTGCTGCGGGTTATATACATGGGGTTGTTGGCCTAAATTGCTATATATATATATACTTAAGTAAGGAAACTTTAATAAGTCACATCGTGTATCCTCCCTTTTCATCTATCCAAACCAGGGAACACATCAATGGCGCCCAACGTGGGGCTCGAATTTAGTATATGTTTCTTCCCCTATACTTTAGAAATATATACCTAATGAAAAGCCATACTATTTTTAAGTATTGGTGAAGTAGTCCACGCATCCTGAGATTAACAGTCTATTATAAATCGTGAATTTTAATTTATGCTTTCCGTTTCACTGGCATTTTATCAGGCAATGAAAGTTATGTTGAGGCGGTGTATACCGCATCTCTCGCCGCTGTCTTTTACGATTCACATTGTTTGTGGCAAAACCTTAATATTATCATTGATTTCTGATATCAAAGTAAAACGTCTATGGGGCTATTTTCTATTAATGCTATTGTGTTTTCTGAATAATAGAAAATCAATTATAAGCCTTTGATATTTGCTGTTTATGTTATTGTAATGTATTCTAGGTTCTCCTAATGCGAAAGTGTGACATGTTCCTTTGCAGTATTGGAAAATTAGAGACCTATTGTCTTGATTAATAACGTTGCGTCTATGTTCATATATTCTATTGCTGACTCTCCTTCCTGTCTCCCCTGCGTATTTGGCTTGGCAGCTGTATACACTCTGACAAGGGAAGGTTATCTTAAATTGATAAATGTGCAATTTTTTTTTTTGCCTTAAGTAGAGATTTCCAAGATTCTATTTCTGAAACATTTTTTTTGGATGAGGACAAATAAAACCATCTTGATAGTATTAAATCTGCAGTATACATTTGCCAGCAGAAGGCATGATGAGATTACATGAAATTTAAACCAGTTATATGTTCAGTATGTTCCTTCAGTTGTAATTTGACACCGTCTTGAAATAAAGAAATTGGACGGTGCGCTATATCTTGATGCTGGATATTTCTGTGTCAGAAAGGTGTAGTTATTCTGTTTAATGAGAATTCCAATAATTATCGAAATTTAGCAGATTATCATTGGGGATTTGAACAACTGTCTTGAAAATTTTTGAACAGCCTGAGTAGATAAAGGAATCCTGGAGTTAGAGTGGAGAATTAGTAGTACAGACTGACCACTCGACGCAGATAACTCTAGAGAACAATTATTGTGTTAATCCGCCGTAGACAAGAAGAACATTGATCCTCAGGATATTCGATAGGCAGAATTTTGAGAATTGATAAGGTCATGGTTAAAGTTAACACAGGCATATGGGAGTAAAGACAGTGATTTAAACAAGATAAGAGGCAGCCTTGTGTCTTAAAAACTTTCAGTGGAAGCAGATGCCACTGCAAATATTCAGGTCTAATAATTTCCAAATTTGAAGTCATGCATGACGGGTTAGCACGGGATTGACGCCTGGACGGGTTTCCACTGGGATTAATCGAGCTTGCGAAAGAACTAGAAGAAATGTGACATGTCACGCCACTGTACTAAATTAATAATTGAGAAGATTTATGTTGAGCCAACTGAAATTAGTAAAGAATTAAGAGATTAAGGTCTTATTCTTTGAGTTTTACACTAATTTCAATTACGCGATATGGACGGCGTTATAAGTTGGGTGGAAATGATTCGGCCGCAATGGGATGGTCTCCTGGAGATGGTACGATCAAATAATACTTATTGAATGCCGGGCGGGATCGCATAAAGCATTAAACGATATCGAGAAATGCTTAAAGAAACACCCTAGAAGATTGGGGATCGACAAAATGACGACATGGAAAATGCTCAACATTGTACATTGGCAGCAAAATGATATCTTGCTATTGTATGGACGACCACTCCTTCCTGAAATGTGCAGCGGATGTTAGTCCCAGAATTAGGTCCTTGAGGCGACACTTTCCTGTGCAGATGACATAAAGACGCATGACAAAACAGCACATGAGCATTTAAACTAACTTCAATTCCTGCCATTAATTAATTTAGTTGACCAATAGCTATAGAACCGCTGGAGACCTCCATACCCTGTGTGAATATTTTAGTGAGAAATGAGCGATTCAATTCTATGAGCCATGAGGTATCCTGTAAGATCGGAGTTGTACCCCATTCAATTTTTTTTTTAATAGTAGCCAGTGCGAGATATTTCCAGGATTTTTTTTCTAACTGTCATATAATTCGAAAACTAGAAAACTACACCATTTTAATACAGTTTACGTTCAGCACCCATGTGGACTCAATATGACCATTGAATAAAAAAATCGAAGACTAATGAGCGAGCCAACCTAAAGAGAACGAGTTTAATAGGCTTACAATCAATAGTTGAAGCAAACTATTCGCACAAATTTGTTATGTTCTCTCTCTAAATGATCTATGACATTATAGGTTTTCTTAACAAGGTAACTACCCCGCCGAGTGTATATGGAGTTATAAAGCTTAAAGGTCATAGGCTGTTGGAATAATATTACACTAGTAATAATTAATAGTTCAAAATTAAGAGTGATAATAGATCGGGATCCAGATCCCGATGACGGGTTTCGAAGAGACTTCAGAGGGATGAAAGAGGTGTTGAAAGTGATGGAAGGGCGATGAAATATGATGAAAAAGGCGTTGAACTGTGTTATAAGGTGATGAATAAGAGATGAAATGTGTTGAAGGCGTTGAAGAGAGATGCGATGGAAGTAAGTTGAAAGGCGTTGAGGATGATGAAGGATGATGAAAGAGTGAGAAAGCGTTGAATGTTGATGAGGAAGAGATAGAAAGATGCAGAAAGATGTTGAAAGAGAAAGAATTAAAAAAAAAGTTGGATAAAGGGTTTTGTAAATAGTAGATAAAGATTGATGGAAGGAAGTACATTTAATGTATAAAGCGTAGCTGTCGACCGCAATATCGCCTCGATAGAACTATTTCTTTTAAAATAAGACATATTATGCACTGGGGGTTTGTGTAAGCTGATTTACATAAGTTTCGGCAACAATATACACTATTTAATATAGATAGGTCTTTATTAATTACAATATTAGGTTATATATTAAATAGCAAATATGTCTTAGTGTTATGGTGAACTTTAAACAGTTTGCAGTTTTTTTTTTTTTTAAACATGTGTTCTAGTGCTAAGTGTTGAAAGGAGCTTTAACACCATGTTTCAGGGTTTGTGTGTTATTTGTCTCAACCTTGTCTTTGTGCAGAATACCGTCTCACAACCTTACTGTAGTGTTTGTTGCCATCTTTAAAGATCTTCACAGTTTGTTTTAATATTAGTGTGTATTTTGAGAAAATTGTCACAACCTTATCCTTGTATAGAACACCGTTTTTACACCGTTTTATTTAATAAGTTATATGAGAGATTTTAGATATAGTATAAGAGTTACTATTTACATGAGCCAAATCGACCCAACAGTTAGAGCAAGAGGGGGGAACTCAGATATTTCCTCCTTTCACGTGACGCGACTGTTCACCCCGACCGGTCGTGCCAGATAAGAGGGAATACCAGGAAACTCTGTCCTCCTTGCACTTCGGGTTTTGTGATAGGGCTCCATGCTCGCTACAAGGACTACATCTTGGGTTTTCGTGTTCTCCTAGTGTAGAATTGGCTCAGCCTCATTTTTAGTATAGTATATAATTAAGAGTTGTCTCACAACCTTGTTTTAATATGACACACCGTTTTGAAGAGCTTGTACAACCTGTCAGGATATGATTTAGGAAAATTTTAGTTTCTTTTTATTGTTATGTTACAATTTTATCCAACAAGGGGTGACAACCAGAGCGGACTCAGAAGTAATGAGACGAGGGGAAATTGACAGAGTTAGTGTGAACAGTTTAACTTTACGCAGGTCTACAAGGGTGAAAAGGCCCACACAGTGTAAATTCTGCTTAGACTGTCGCCACTAACTAGGATTTTGGAGTGTGTACGGAGAATCAGCTCGATAGAATGAGAAGTTTAGAGATTTCAACCTTTTTTTTTTTTTCATTTAAAAACCTTTTTTTTTTTAAAGTAGAACTTCATTAGAATTCCTTTTTTTTTTAATACAAACTATTTCTTGTTAAAACCCGAGTTTCAAAGACCAATGAGAATAATGTATACCATTGTGAATTAACTATTTAGTGTAAATCTGAAATTTTAGTTATTACCAGGAGTAATAGGTGAAGGAAGGTGTAGGAAATCACAACTTAGAGGGGGGCTATGTCTAAAATAACAAACCTAATAGGCATCCTATGGCTTGTGTTGGGTAATACAGAAACCCTATAATCCCTGGCCTTCAGGTAGTAGCTTTGAAATAGGTTTCTAATGAGGACATGAAAGGTCAATCTTTCAGAGTAAAGTTGTGAAGTATAGGGACCCTAAGCCAGGGGTAGAAGTTAAGTAGGCCCAGACCGTAGTCGATCCTCGGAAAGCACTTGAGAATGTTAGTGTTGGGTGGTGAATCGTAAACCCTATAAATCCATCTTTCAATAGAGTGTTGAGGTCGGACTACTGCAAAGGGGGCAGACGCACGAGGAAGTAAGAAGAAAGTGACTTCACCCACGGTGGCTAGGGGAATGACTCAATTCCGCTTTTATGAGGTGTCACGTTTAATGGTCCTTTATTCACCATTATAATTTGTGTGTGTCTTTATAGAATTGTCGTGAAAAGTCGCTTAGTGTCAAGGCAAGGGCAGTTTTTGAAGTTACACTGATTCTTTTTTTTTTGGTAGGTTAGCTTCCAGATTATTTAGAATTGTTAACAATTATTGTTAACAATCATTTATCGAGTATAAAGTGTTAGTATATATAGAGCTTGTACAGAGGCATTTTCTTTGAGTAACCTAGGGCTTTAGTTCCCAATTTGTTTTAATTAGAAAACTTTATTTGATTTCACATTAGTCCTGGAATTTAGAAATTGTTAGGGTTTATTTGATAGAGATTATTAAGTGTTTTGGCGTCTATAGCAATTTTTAACTTTAGTTTGTATGCAAGCCGTGAATGAAGGGGGGGAGGGTGTATGAATGGATTGGCTTAATGAATGTGTAAGAAGGTTAAAAACTAGTATACTGTTAGACCAAAATTATTTTAGAGTAGTGTTAGGGAATTTAATAGGTTCAATTTTCAATTTTGATTTCTTTATTTGTTAAGAACGATAGCCTCACAGGACTGTAAAAACTCTATTGTTAGGAAAATATTCGCTCCATTTTTGTTAGGTCTCCTTTTGGAGGAGTATAAATTTTTTAATTTCTATTACTAGGGTAATAAAGTACTCTTTGTTATTTATATCAACTTGAATTTTAAGAGTCGTAGATAATGATCATATCTCGATTCCCAGACTGGAAGGTTGTGGGAGGTTATGATCAGACCAGAAAACCCACAAAACTTCTCCTCATTAGAGGAAACGAAGAGGTATAGATTGAATTTTATGCAGGATGGGGGATTTGTTTTAGCCAAGCCGTATAACCTGGGGTATAACGGCGCGACCTTGGGTAACCGATCTGACACCGTAGTTTCGACGCTTTTAGCGTGGCTGGAGTGAGGGTGTTCTAGACGGGAGGTCCTGTAAGATTGGCATGTAGGCAGAGATTGCCCAGTTATTCTAGACGAAGTGTTTCCGTCTATTGAATTTTTTTTTGGTACCAGTTTGATTCCCCATAGCTAGCGGAAGTTTCTTCTAATAAAGGATTCGCCCTGCCATACGTTTTGTTGGAATGAATTCGAGTATAAGACCGATTCGAGAGGCAAAATAAGTAATTATTAGGACCTTCAACGAGTTTAAACTCGTTTCATGATAGGATAAGATTTTAAAGTATTAGTTAACTATAAGGACCGCGAACGAGACGCCAGAACGAGCCAATGAGTAAAAGTTTTAGAAGTGTTGTATTGAGGACAGTAGAATTAAGAGCAGTTATACAGGGAGTAGAATTCTGAAGGAATTTGTAAAAGAACCAAAATTTCAGATTGATAAAATTCAAATTTATAAGATGTAGATTTGTAGGATTCAGGTCAATAAATAGAGGGTATATTAGTAGATGAAAGTAATATGAATTTCTTGGAAGGGGGAGGTAGCTGAACTGTACACACCCCAGAGACAAGGTAAACGGAGTCACAAACAAAATAGTAGAAATTGATTAGTCGCTCTGCCAAAACAGAAAAATTATCTTCATACGGTTGTCACCCTAGATTTAAATGGACTGTGTAGTTTAATAGAGGTCTGGGCTATGCTCCATTTGACCAAGATTCTAAATGACGTTCCCATCTGGGTTGAGAGAGTATTGGAATTTGAGGAATCTAACACACAAGAGAGAACCCACCCTCCAGTAGGATCGGGATAGACGAATATTACCCAGTGACCAACTCGTGATTCCAGACTGGATAAGATTGAAACTTAACTGAGATACTAAACCTTGAACCTTCAGCGCACAAATATACATTATGTTTACATTTTCTTTTTCAATATGTTATTATTTTTATATCATATATATTATATTATAGTCATATACTATTCATTTCAACAATTTTATTTTGACATTCATGATATTCATATTTATATTAAATATTTAATTATATATATTTTGTCACCATATATAATCTTGTAGTAGTTTTCTTTTGTCATCTATCATGGGATGATTTTTATCACTTATATCTTAACATATTTAATCACTATCTACATGATATGTTTTTACTTCAATATATATGTTATACTCATCATATAACATGGAAGGATTCATTTTATCATTACATATTTCGTGCCTTATTTAATGATTACTTACATAATTTGTTTTCTGTAATTTTTATTTAGCAAAAGTCATCATGTCATAGGCTAATCATTATATACCAAGATATTTCTTTCAGCTAACTATAATTATCCTTTCCTTTGATTGTATATATATATAACTATACCACACGAATGTCTTGATTGGTACGAAAATAAAGATGCTGGCATGTTTTAGGAGTTGGACTAGTCAGTTATTTCTAAACGACTTCTTGGCGCCCAATTTTTTATATATAATATGTAATAGGGAAATGTCCTAACTGTATTGTTAGCAGAAAGAAGGTAGCAATGAATCCAGTACCCCAAGAGGCAAGGATGGGGTTGAGAGGACTTACCACTAGGAAGGCCTACTCCTCAAGACCAAAGAAGAAAGTGGAAGGGTGGTATATATACCCATGAATGGTAAGACAGATGACCTTGCTTACTTCCATACATATGATATGACTGTCCCCAATAACCTATTTTGATAACAATGTTCTGACAGAATAATAGCACATAAAAACCCCTTTGCCAGGATGCGCAATGCCCACTAGTGTTCGGAATAATAAACATCTAGAATGGCATACCATCATTTTGACTAGCCTTACCTTCCCTATAGGTTTCGGTACACCTGGCTCCACCTAGTAATGGAAAATGCATTTTGCTAGAAATGGGCCTGCTTTCATAGTAACTGATGAAAGGCAGATGAATAATGAATAGCACAAACGCATTTGTCCATTACTTGGCAGGGGGAGGATTGTTGGGGCACGTTTTTGTAACCATACCCCAACAGAAGGCGTATGTATAATCAAATCAAATGGATACATGGCTTCCCTCCCACATAGACTTACAGACCATTCTTTTTGCCCAGAAACCTAGACAACAGATGACACCAGACTTCCATGCCGAAAGCTGATTCCTGGTAAAGAAGAAGACATCCAGAGACATCCGAGCTGGAAACTGTTGTTTCATATGTACATCTTATATAATGAAAAAAAGATATGATTTTCTGCTTGTATTTAGGATCATCTTGGGGATTAAGCTATGGCGGTGCAGTCGTGGTTGAATAATATAGTCTTGATTATAGATTTCTTTATTGAGCGCGCGCTGAGGAATGAATTACATATGAAAAACATAATTGATTAAAGTAATGCCTGTCTTAAGGCGTATAAATAAATATAACAAAAGATTATCTACATAATTACAAAAACCTTGAGTCGACCAACGGGGAAGAACAACAATCAGTCTATACAGTAGAAGCGCGACCCCCGGCGGCCGATTAAAACAGAGCACCTATATCAATGAAACTACAACTCTAAATAAAACAACATTTTAACACATAACATTACCAAACAAAATATTTCAATATAACATTTCAAATAATATATCAATATAACATTTCCCCCCTGTGAAGAAAATAATATGGGTTCATTCAGAGAAAAGTGATAAAAAAAATATATTGTTAAAAAAAAAGATAAAATGATTGATGGAAAGAAAATAATGTGAGAGGTGATATTCACTTATCATATTGGTTTTAAATATGGTAACCAATAGACAGGAACGTACAAAATTATATAAATGATAAAAATGAATAATAACAAAACAATTGGGAGCAAGTGAAAATAAAAATGTGATAATCCATAATCATATTGGTTTATTGTTAACCAATAGATTGGAAATTACAAAGTGTGAATGATGATAACAAAAATATGGTTGAGAGTAAAAAGGTGATATTCCACAATCATATTGGTTTGTTATTAACCAATAGATTGGAAATTACAAAGTGTGAATGATGATAACAAAAATATGGTTGAGAGTAAAAAGGTGATATTCCACAATCATATTGGTTTGTTATTAACCAATAGATTGGAAATTACAAAGTGTGAATGATGATAACAAAAATATGGTTGAGAGTAAAAAGGTGATATTCCACAATCATATTGGTTTGTTATTAACCAATAGATTGGAAACAGATACAAGAAAAAATGCACAAATATAATATTAAAATGAGGTAGGAAAAATAAAATGCATATGAATGAAAAATATTAATATGATAGCATTGTGAAAAAAAACATTGGATCATTATAAGAAAAAAGAGCATTTGTGAAAAAGTAATAAAAGGCAAGGGTAATATGTAAAAAAAAGGCAAAATGCAAAAACAAGGAATGAACATGTAAAGATTAAAAAAAAGGTAATGGTAAGAATAGTGAATGGGCATAAAAAAAAAGAATCAAGGTGGATAATTATAAGAGGTAAAATTTACATAGTTGGTCTCGCCAAATTTACATATTTGTTAGGCGAAAATGAGAAACATTAAAATACTATGGCATTTAAAAAGAAATTTAAAAGGGGTAAAAATGCAAATTTTGTAAATAAAACATTTTTTATGAGATTAAATAAGAAAATAACATATCAAAATTTAGGGAATTTTAAATATAAGGTAGAAATGTGAAGCAATAAGGTATTGAGGTCATTAACGAAAATATATAATTGAAATATGATTAACAAAGATTAATTTTTATTAAAGATTGAACATGTGAGAAATATTATTCTGTTGTTGTGTTCCCGGCCGACTGCCCTACATCTAGAATTTTAAAAAATGACATCTGCAAATGGTTTATATTATTTAAAGATAAAAAATGACATGGGTTATAATATGGCATTTAGGAGCTACCTATACAAAGAAAAACTAAGGATTAAAAGGACCAAAGGTGTGATAAAATTTAAAGGTCAAAACTATGGTAAAATTGATACAGAAAAATAATTTGACAAAAAGGGTATTAACTATATAAGTAAATAGGCGATTGAAAACTATTGTAAATATTGGGTGTAACTACAAGTTAAAATGAGGAAAACTACGAAATATTGTGGATACAAAGTACCTTGGGTTGGATGATTCCGGCTGGAGTTGAATTCTCGGGAGATGGCTGGTGTTGGGCGGAAGGTGTGATGGCTGGTGATATCCAACCTCGGATGGGAGAAGGATGCTTGAAAATTCTTGAGATGGTGACGGCTATGTTTGCTTGAAGATGCTTATTTTTGGTTTAAAATGAGTTATTTTTGATTGAAATGATCTATTTTTGATTGGAGAATTTGCATAATTGAATTCGAAAAATTTTGCTTTTGGCATAACAGGTAAATATCCTGAGAAATTAAATCCTGTCGGCTTATATTTAAATAAAAAGATAAGATTGAGGTTTTGCTTGATGAGATGACTATCAAAAGGTGAGAAATAGTGATAGATAGAAGTGATACATAGGGATTTTCCCGCACAGGTTCGAATCCTGTCGACTTATCTTATATAATGAAAAAAAGATATGATTTTCTGCTTGTATTTAGGATCATCTTGGGGATTAAGCTATGGCGGTGCAGTCGTGGTTGAATAATATAGTCTTGATTATAGATTTCTTTATTGAGCGCGCGCTGAGGAATGAATTACATATGAAAAACATAATTGATTAAAGTAATGCCTGTCTTAAGGCGTATAAATAAATATAACAAAAGATTATCTACATAATTACAAAAACCTTGAGTCGACCAACGGGGAAGAACAACAATCAGTCTATACAGTAGAAGCGCGACCCCCGGCGGCCGATTAAAACAGAGCACCTATATCAATGAAACTACAACTCTAAATAAAACAACATTTTAACACATAACATTACCAAACAAAATATTTCAATATAACATTTCAAATAATATATCAATATAACATACATATATTCCCCTCACCAAAAATTTAGGTAAAGGTGACCAGAAAAAAAAAAAAGAGAAAAATGGAGAAGGAAGATCTCTAAAGACTGAAACTTATAAAATATCCTTCCAGAGAAAGGAAAGCATCACATTACAGTCCAGGTAAAAAGGGCCTGGGTCAATTTTAGCCAAGACGGGGGGGCGATATATATACCATCCCGAGAAAAAGGGAGGATTATATTTCAACCCATGTGGAAAGAGAGGGGGGGCTGGCGTCTGAAATTTTACACTATCGTCGTAGCTGTTGTTCTCTTTAGATTTTCTTGTTTTGGTAATACTATATGTTCTATTTTGATGAGGCCTGGGGCGTCTATGAAATTGATACTGGAGCCGTTGGCCAATTTGATTGGTGTTTCTTTCGGCGAATGAAAATGGAGAGAGAGATGAATAAAAGAGGGTTCTCTGCCAAAAGGCAGGAGAATTCGATCGGAGTCGCTCAGTGAGAAGGACGATTTTTAGACGGGCCTGAGACGTAGAGGAGACCAGACCTTGCCGCCGCTTTCGAGAGAAGGTAAGCCCCTTGCCATTATGGCTTAGCCCCCCTCTTTTTTTTTTTTTTTTTTTTTTTTTTTCGAACAGAAGCTAATCTATTTAGATTCTGAATGGGCCCTAAAGGGCTTTAAGTGACTTAAAAGGAGTGTTAGGGTTCGTATATTTTGTCCCGCTAGAATAGATGGAGATCTAGGTTCCCCCACCCTTTTTGTGTAGTAGACAACCTAGATTTCGCATGGGCCCTAAAGGGCTATAAAGTAACTTCAGGTCACCTCTATCTAAAATTTTACTATGTAAATAGCATATCTCGTCAGTATAGACATGTTCCCAAATTTTAAGATATTTAAATAAATATCTAGAAAAATTTTCTTGTTTCCTCTGTTACCTATTTCATACATAATTTGCCTTATGGTACTACCCCCCACACCTTAATTTCACAAAGTGTACAAATTATAGAACAACCGACTCTGTTGAAATAGAGTTGTGTACTATATCTTTGCTGTGATATATTGACACAGCAACAGTTACAAAATTACGACTTTATTAGGGCTACTTTGAGGGTAATTATCTGTCAGGTTTTAGTGATGTTTGTACTTTTATGTGTTTCAGTGCGTTATTCCATCATATTTACCATTATACAACATTAAGGTCTTGCTGCGGGTTATATACATGGGGTTGTTGGCCTAAATTGCTATATATATATATACTTAAGTAAGGAAACTTTAATAAGTCACATCGTGTATCCTCCCTTTTCATCTATCCAAACCAGGGAACACATCACCCGTAAGCAGTCTAAAGTGTCGTCGATCCTTGGGAGAGGGTAGACATCCTTTTTTGTTATTTTGTTAAGGCGGCGGTAATCGACGCAGAATCTCCAGCTTCCATCCTTTTTTCTTATCAATACTACAGGCGAGGCCCACGGACTTTCAGAGGGCTGAATGATGTCAAGTTTTTCCATCTTGTTTACCTCATCCTGAATAATTTGGCGTTCTCTCGGTGCAACTCGGTAAGGTCTTTGTTTGGTCGGTAGGTGGTCTCCAGTGTTAATTCGGTGTTTAACATTGACGTCCTTGAATTGTTTTCTTTTACTAAATTCGAAAATATCCGTATAGTTTTTTAACAAATTTCTTAATTTTTATTTTTGTGATTCATCAAGTGAATCATCTATAAAAAATTCCGAGATGTTTGGGTCTTCAGAATGTTCCGCCTCTGTTTCAACTTGGTTACAATCAGCTAGAGTACATAATTGACTATCTTCGATGACAGCACTATCGGCTACATGCATCCCCTGTGGGATTAGTTTCGGATATGGACTCCAATTCACCACCCAAAGTTTACCTCGGTTATTGGTAAGTGAAATGACAGAGGAGGGAGCCGTTAGTTCTCTTTCCAGCAATAGCTCTTTTCGACATTCTGCCACCACAATTGCGTCATTAGGAATGTCACGACTTGCTACTTCTATTAACTGAATAGAGGCGGGTTCGATTCTATATTCCAATTCCGAGTAGAGAGGTGAGCTGTTCTTAGGGGTATCCTCAAAAAGACATTTTTCTAAGAAGAGTGTGTCGTCAGCTGAATCAATTATCGCCCTAGATAACTTCAAAAAGTTCCAACCAAGAATAACTTCGTGACTACAGTCTTCCATAACGACAAATTCAAAGCTTTCCTGTAGTCCATTCAAGTCCAGTTTCAGTGTGCAGCGTCCTTTTGGTCTTACAATTTTACCGTTGGCTACTCGTAATGTGACGTCAGTTTCGGCGAACATTATTTTTCTTAGTTTGAGTCTGAACCTCTCAGAAATGACAGAATATGAGGCTCCTGAGTCGACGAGGGCACGAGTCATTTTTCCTTCTATTTTAATGTCTATGTAATTTTCTTTTAATTCTAATGTGGTCGACAAGGGAGGATTTATAAATTTTGCGGCCTTACCTCCAAAATAGGACGCATCTTCTAGTTTTACTGACGGGAACGGCGAGGCGAATGGCTGGGTCTTCTATCAGGAGACGAATATTGTCCTTTTTGGCCAGTGTAAGGAGAGGGGCTTCGGTAGCGGCGTCTATTTTCTCTTGGCAGGTCGTCGTTGGGCTCTTGGCTGCTCCGAGAATTATAGAATGTTCTAGGTTCTAGCCTATCTCTCTGCTTGTAATTCCAAGTTTGTTCTCCTTCATATTCTCTCCTCCTGTCACGGCAGTAGCGCACGACGTGGCCAGGGCGTCCGCAGTGGAAACAGATTGGCTTACCTTCCGTGGTTCGCCATTCGTTGGTATCGCGTCTTCCGTTTACTTGTTTTGGCTGCTGCGGTCTTATCGTTTGGGCCACGTATCTATTATTATAAAACTCTCGGGGTCTTTCCTTCTGTGGGGAACTTCTCCTAGGCTTTGAGATTGGCGCCAGGGTTCTTCCAACCTCCTCCTTTACCATATCTTCGATGGTAGAAATTTTTGGTTCCTCTCGAGTAGAGCCTAATGCCCGCTGTACCTCCTCACGAACAATTTGCCTGATCATAGATGACAGATCTGCCCTGTCATCATGATCACTGAGAGATGCCACATTTGGTAGTCGCTCGTATTTGGTAGGGGTCACTCGCTTACAGTGTAGGCTTTCAATGCGGCGACATTCGGTGACGAATTGCTCAGTGTTATGCACATCCCTTGGGAGAAGTGCCTGGTAGAGCTCCTCAGCTATCCCTTTCATCAGATGGGATATTTTATCTTCCTCATTCATTTGTGTATCTACCTCTTTGCAAAGGCGCAGGACGTCTTGGATGTAATATTCGGTGCTTTCTCCTTTTAATTGTGCGCGAGTTTTGAGTATTTTCTCAGCTCGCAGTCTTGAGCTTTCATTTTTTCCAAATACATTTTCTAATTTTGACATGAACTCCGTCCATGTCTGGATGCTTTCCTCGTTGTTTTCATACCATTTGAGAGCAGTGCCAGTTAGATAGAAATAAACGTTAGCGAGACAAAGGGTTTCATCCCATTGGTTGTGCTTCGCCACACGTTCATACCCTTTTAACCAGCTACGGGGATCTTCAACACCCTCGCCAGAGAACATTGAGGGGTTTCTAGGTAGATGTTGGACAAAAAATGAACCTACCTGAGTAGTTGCTTCTTTCTTGATGTTCATGGTTTTTTCTTCTTGCTCAACCGAGTCAATTTTCCGTTTTTTTCTGAATGGGTATCGATCCAGCTTCTTCACCAGTTGTAGCGTAGAAATCAAGCCTTGAAATATCCTAAGATGTAAAATTATTTATTGATGACGTCACAGCGACGAGTCGACAATTATTAACAGGTCAGCCAAAACTATTTACAGCTAGAGAATCTTAAGCAAGTAAGCAAAGAAATATTTTAAGATGATTTCACAAAAACAGATTAATATATATTTTTATAATCTGTTGAATATATTTTCATTGAATAATATTAAATTAAATAATAAAATATTTCTTCGCCACAATATATTAGTGTTATGTTATAATTATTTATAGGTTTTTATCTTTTAATTAGACAATTTTAATTTATATTTAGACATTTTTCATTTTAATTTAGATTAAAATGAAAAATGTTTAAATTAAAATGAAAAATGTCTAAATTAAAATTGAAAATGTCTAAATAAAAATGAAAGTGTCTAAATTAAAATGAAAAATGTCTAAATATAAATTAAAATTGTCTAATTAAAAGTTAAAAACCTATATATTAATTATGATGAGCTTATCTTGGATCAATCAAAAATAGTTATTCTAATATTTCGACGCCCATCTTCCTCCAAGAGAGAATTCTGAAGGCCACAATATAAACAGTAAAGTACAACAGAATCTGAAATTTTTTCAATTGAAAATTGAACAAATGCTGTGCTTATCTTATTGGAGTGAGGGAGTATGTTTATTATTTATGAGAACATCAGAGGCATACATGGGTAGAATCCTGAATTTTCCTGCAAGCATTTAGCGGGGCATAGTGGAACTAATCTTAAGCCTTGAGTAACCCTATCAGGAGTACAAGCCTCCAGATTACTTTGGGTTACTCTTCACCAAATCTATTAAATCGAGTTTTAATAAATTTCACAAATAAGTAGCTTAAAGCTCCAGCACCAAAAGCAATTTCTCCTTTAAAGAGATAATTTAGTTTCCTTTTAATCAGAGGTTATATAATTCCTGAAATCTCTATAAAATATGCACAGAAATGTGCAAATATAATTTGAATAATATTTTATGATAATATACTAAGAATTTTCAATCATCAAACATGACAAAATTAATTAGAATTATATTTACTACTTTTAAAGTGATTATTTTTTAAGGAATAGACTTTATATCTGTTGGATAACTGAATGCTACGACAGCTAGCGCCACACTGGACCTATCATCATCACAACTGTTTGTTTACCTTTCTTCTCTATATTACAATAACTGTTCGCTACCATAACTTTGTCTTTTCTTGCTAAATGGATAATAAAGATTATTATCATATAATCCTCAACGTCCTCATGCCTTCCTACAAGCTGTAAGTACCTAAATCTTACAACAATTAGATTATGAGACTGAGTATTGCATGAAATTCAACTAACGAGTTAAGACAAAGAAAAAAGGCTTAGCAAAAATGGCGTCACTCCCGAGCCACGATGTAACCCTAGATAAGCTCGACGGCTATAACTACTCACTATGGTCTTTCAAAATTGAAATGCTCTTGCAAAAGGAAGATCTTTGGGAAGTTGTCACCGAAAATATTCCAGATGAACCTAAAATCGAATGGAAAAAGAAAGACTCAAAAGCTAGAGCTATCATTAATCTAAGCATCGCCGACTCACAAATAGTGCATGTCAAAAACCTACTAACAGCCAAAGCTACCTGGGACACTCTTAAAAATATCTATGAAAGAAAAACACTCTCAGGAAAAATTTATTTGCTAAGGAAACTATACAGCTTAAAACTCGAAGAAGACAAAGACATGCAACAGCATATCACTACCATGATGGAACTTGTTGACAAACTGCGAACCATTGGCGAAACACTAAAGGACTCTCACATCACGGCTATACTGCTTTGCTCGCTTCCAAAGAGCTACTCAAATCTCATCACGATGTTGGAATCAAGGCCTGATGACGAGCTAACACTTGAATTTACCAAGAACAAACTCCTTGATGAACACACACGCAGAGTAGAAAGCTCGAAAGACGAAAGCACCGCATCAAAAGCCTTAAAAAGCCTCCACGGAGCTTCAAGCCAAAGAAGAGAAAAAGAGAAGAAATTCTGTTCTTTCTGCCACAAACCAAACCACTCCAAAGAAGAATGTTGGCACTATCAAAAGCGAAACAACAGCAACAAAGAGTACAAATATGAAAACTTCAGAAGAGGAAACGTACCAAAGTACACAAATCAGTCGAGTGTCACCCAAGAACAACCCACAAACCAGAGAACAACAAAAGGACCTAACCCAAAAGCTCTCAATTGCACTCAACGAGAAGCAAGTGTACACAACTGGTTCATCGACTCTGGAGCCACATCTCATATGGCGTACGACGAAAGCTTCTTCACTGAACTTAACAGAGAACAAACACAAAATGTTGTGGTTGCTAATGGCAATAAGCTGCAGGTCAAAGGGATAGGACAAGGAGAAATCAAAGTCATCACACCCCAAGGAAAGACTGACACCTTACTTCTCACAAAAGTTCTCTACATCCCGGAACTAACAGACAACCTTCTGTCAGTGAGTGCGGCCACCTCCAACGGATGTAAAGTAACGTTCAACAGAGATTGGTGTACCATCGAAAGAGACAACACAGCCCTCGCGAACGGTATACTTGACAATGGAATATACCGACTCCACCTGGATGACAACCCCCAAACTCGCACATTCAAAGCAAATGTTGCAAAACAAAACCACTGCAAGAACAAAAATTGCCTCATGCTCTGGCACGACAGACTAGGACACAGAAATATAGAATCAATTAAGAAGATTCGAAATGAGAACCTAGCAAGAGGACTAAGTCTAAATAACTGTTCGCACAGCACAGACTGCGTTCAGTGCATTCAAGGAAAACTCACCGAAACCCCATTTCCAAAGAAGACAGAGTACAGAGCAACTGAAACGCTTCAACTTGTCCACAGTGATATCTGCGGTCCATTACCAACTAACTCTCTCAGCGGTAAGAGATACTTCATCACCTTCACTGATGACTACAGCAGATACACGAAGACCTACCTCCTGAAAGGAAAAGACGAAGCCTATGAAAAAATAAAAGACTACGTCATCTCAGCACACACGGAATTTGGAAAAAATATCCAAACCATACGGACAGACAACGGTCGTGAGTACGTAAACCGACAAGTCGAAGATTTCCTGAACCAAAGCGGAATCAAACATCAGCTAACAGTCCCCTACTCACCAGCCCAGAACGGAGTAGCAGAACGGAAAAATCGATCACTAATGGAGATGACAAGATGCATGCTGTTTGACTCAGGACTCCCACAATCTCTATGGACGGAAGCGGTTACCACAGCTAATTACCTACACAACCGAATACCCTCGAAAGCTACAGACAAGACTCCATTTGAACTATGGACCAACAGGAAGCCCAGTCTGAAGCATCTAAAAAGATTCGGATGTAAAGCCTTCGCCTATATTCCCAAGATAAAAAGAAACAAGTTGGATAGCAAAGTTATCGAAGGGATCTTTCTTACGATGATCGAAGCAAAGGATACAGAATCCTGCACGATACAGACAACATCACAATCAGCAGATCCGTAAAATTTATAGAAAAAGAAAATGGGTTTCACCTCGCTTCCACAAAAACAACTTCACCACAAGTACTAAGTACAGATCTAACTTCCTCCAATCATATTGGTAATGCAGAGGAAAGTCAGGAACCAGGAACACAATCCGAAAACCTTGAGGACTCAGAAACCGAGGATTACCTTCAACCCGGTACAAGCACAGGAACACAAGTGGTCACACAAAGAAGATCCACGAGACCAACAAAGGGAATACCTCCCATAAGAAATGACTACATGCTGTACAAAACTGAAGCTCAAGACATTCAGACACCCACCAGCTACTCGGAAGTCCTACAATTACCAAAAATAGAAAGAGAAAAATGGCTACAAGCAATGAACGAAGAACTAAATTCTCTTGAGAAGAACAATGTATGGGAACTAACGCCTCTACCTAAGGACAAAAAGATCATAGGATGTAAATGGACCTATAAACAAAAACTCAATTCCAAAGGAGAAATAGAGCGGTACAAAGCCAGACTCGTAGCAAAAGGGTTCAATCAGAAATTTGGCCGAGACTACGAAGAAACCTTTGCACCAATTGTGAAGCATTCTACAATTAGAGCCTTCCTAGCTGCATCAGTCTACAAAGGGATGCAAGTGATCCACCTCGATGTGAAGACAGCGTTCCTACACGGCGACCTAGATAAAGAACTCTACATGGAACTCCCAGAAGGACTCCATACAAAACAAACAAACAAAGTCTGCAAACTAAAGAAGGAAATTTACGGTCTAAAACAAGCTGGAAGATCTTGGAACACAAAAATTGCAAGCACTCTAATTAAAAATAACTTCAAACAGAGCATTGTAGACCCATGCCTATTCACCAAGAATGAAGAAAACCATTCCATCTACTTGATTCTATATGTGGATGACATGCTCCTCGCAAGCGATTCCGAAATAATCATTAAAAACACTGTAAAAACTCTCGAAAAAGAATTCGAAATAAAGAACCTTGGAGACCCCACTCAATTCATTGGTATAGAAATCTCCAGGAACAGAGAAGGTGAACTCCTTCTGAGCCAAAAGAATAAAATCCAAGAATTAGTTGAAAGGTACAATCTTCAAGAAGCGAAACCTACTTTCACCCCCATGGAAAGCGGATACCCGGTATATCTGATGAAAAACTTCTACCAAACAACGTCCAATACCAACAACTGATAGGCTCACTATTGTACCTAAGCGTAGTATCCAGACCAGATATCGCAGCTCCAGTCTGCATACTTAGCAGCAGAAACCAGAATCCTAGAAATTGTGACTGGAATGCAGCAAAAAGAATCGTAAGATATCTAAAAACTACTAAAGAACTCGAGCTACGCATATCTAACCAAAAACCTCCCACACTGGAAGCATACAGTGATGCCACATGGGCAAGCGACAACACCGACAGAAAATCACTAAGCGGAAACTTGTTCCTACTGGGTTCAAACCCCATCTCATGGATGACTGGGAAACAAGGTTGCGTATCTCTCTCATCCACCGAAGCGGAACTAATCTCCGCAGCTGAAGCCTCACAAGAACTGTTATGGCTTCTCGACTTGCTAAAGGATCTCGAACTGGAACAGAAAGCTCCAATCTACTTCCACCAAGACAATCAATCATGTCTCAAGATATGTTCATCCGAAAAAGTGTCTTCTAGGACCAAGCACATCGCAACCAAGATCCATCACCTGAAGGATCTTCAGAAGAAGACAGTGATAAAAATGGTCTACTGCCCAACTGGCGACATGAAGGCGGACATTCTTACCAAGCCGCTACCAAGGCCGACATTTGAGAAGTTACGCTACAACCTCGTGATGTCTCCACATTCATGCCGGGGATTTGTTGGATAACTGAATGCTACGACAGCTAGCGCCACACTGGACCTATCATCATCACAACTGTTTGTTTACCTTTCTTCTCTATATTACAATAACTGTTCGCTACCATAACTTTGTCTTTTCTTGCTAAATGGATAATAAAGATTATTATCATATAATCCTCAACGTCCTCATGCCTTCCTACAAGCTGTAAGTACCTAAATCTTACAACAATATCTGTCAAATAGCACTAGCATCATCTCAAATATGCGTTACTTTTAGGATTTTATTTGGTTTTATGCTTAGTCATGATGCTGTCATCATTTTAGGAGCTATCATCTTTGATTGTAGATTTCTTATTTGTTACTTACAATTTTAGGACTTTTTAAACTGTTTATATTATCTTGCATAGTGTTTTTTTATAGTAAATAGTATTTTTTATTTAAATATAGAATCTTTTTATAAAATTAAAATTATTTAAGTACTTTTAATATTTACACTTATTATTTTAACACTTTCCATATGACTTAAAATATATATTTTTTCTCTCTCTCTCTCTCTCTCTCTCTTACTGTTTTTCTTTAGAAAAAAATATTCCCCCCCTCACTTTTTTTTTTTACTCTGTATTTTAAATAAATTCTTCATACTTTAAAAGTAGCGCGGTATCACTGTTATTTGTAAATATTGCCAAATCTTTTCAATCGGCGTTTGCCTTATTTTCTATTAATTAATACTTTTTAAAATACATCATATTTTCTAAATGTCACATAAATGCGAAGATGAGCATGACGAATCACCAGAATTTGGCATCCAATATAGTTTATATACCAAAATTGATACCGAAAATGTTGAGTGTCTGAACGAAACCGTAGATGGTTCTGGAAAAGATGTTTTTAAAGCTTGGGAAAATAGACATGATTTTGAAAAGGTAACAAAAATAATACTTATACTACATAATATTGTAATAAATTTGGAGATATGTTTATAATATTCAAGGAGTTAATTATAACATAATTTTTTTATAGAGGAGAGAGACAAACGCTATCAATAATATACACATTTTGATTGGATATTTTCAGATAAACATTTTTAGCATTCATTCAGATTAATATTGTATATAAACTAATACAAAATGGTGATTGAAGAGTTTTTATGCATTAGTAAAAATGATAATGTGGACATAAGAATTACATTTATAAAATTGGTGATGGCAAAAGTATCACTTGTAATGAGACTTGATAGTTACTGACCTCATATTTTAACATAAATATTTCATGGCAGATTAAGAACCTCTTCATGGTTAACTACTGGCAAGCTAAGACTTAGTGATTTAGGTATAGGGAGGGATGTGTAAATAGGAAGTGAGATTGCATTAACACTGAACAACATATTCCAATGTTTCATATTGGCAAATTTGAACAGAAATTCCCCAATCAGTACATTCAATGAGGATGACCCTAAAGGTATGTCTTACCATATTTTAAAGAGACAAAGGTCGCCTCTCCCGTCAAAATAGACGTCAAAACTAGACGTCATTTATTGTCCGTCGCCACAAACAAGCAGCCTCGGGTCGGTGAGAAAGCCACAATACCAGACCCGAGGCCGCTAGTTTGTGGTGACAGTCAATAGATGGCGTCTAGTTTTGACATCTATTTTGACGGGAGAGGCGACCTTTTTCTCTAGATCAATATCCTCCTGGCAAAATTTCCATCTACATACAGTCGAACCTCTTTAATTCAACACCCCAAGGGATCAGAGCTTTCGGTTGAATTAAAGGAAGTGTTGAATTAAGGTTATATGATTAGGTAATCATCTAACTCGCTAAAATATATATTTTTTAATAGCTTTGTAATATAAATTAATGATATTAATTGAAACCATTGTGTGTTTTTATATTATTTTCATGATTAACTTTTAGTATCAGTGACAAAATGGCATTAATATATATTTTAGAAACATAAATAATTGTAACAAATAAATTTATTGGCAATGTGTTTCTTTTCAGTAATATAATCAAATATTAACTCTACAGACATTAAAATATTAAATATAATATATTAAATAATATTTTATTCTAATTGAAAAATATAGCAGTTGAAAGGAAATAAATATGGTAAATAAAAAGAAAATTTTAAAATATTATTTTAAAATAATCATGAAGATCTTTTAAAAAATTCCTTTATAGATATCTGTTTTTGCACTGAAATCCTATTCAGGATGTATTCCAGATGGCATTTTGAAAAAACATGCATGCCTTTCTTCCTCTGAAATGTCTTTTAATAAATAAATTTTAATGTATTAAAGGCATCCACTGCTGCTGCAGGTGTTATTGATTTTGTGTTTAAATCTTTTATAATAACACAGAAATGGAATATTGAAATAAAATGTTATCATAATCATTGTTGGATCATTTTATAAAGATTTATTTATTTAAAAAGAAATTATTTATAAATTTAAAAATAGCTAAAATATTTCAATGTTAAAAATAAAAAAATAAAAATTATTATTAGTTAGCGCATGATGCCGAAATTCCCGCGTAAAAAAAACAACAATAACATCCGCGAAATTGCGCAACGGCACTGCAAAGTGAAACTTAAACTAACCAGAAACCAAAAGTGCGCAGGCGCGATCGTATCGACGCCCGCTGTTGCCGATCGTCGCCGCCCGCCGATGCCGATCGTCGCCGCCGTAATACCGTTTAGCGGTAAAGTTGCATGTAAAATAACATTCAACTGTCGAAATTCGAATTTTAAAATGGTCGAACTATCGGAACTGTCGTATTATCGATACTGTCGAATTACGGTTTGTTATTTGATAGGCCGGAGGTCGGGACATCGGAACATGGTCGAATTATCGCCGAGTGTCGAATTGGGGTGTGTCGAATTAACGAGGTTATACTGTATTACCATATTTTGTCGTAATTAAAGAGTATTGATCAAAACGCGTACGTGGTTAGCTTTTCTCGATTAATCAAGGATGGGTATTTGACCAATTCTGGAATAATTAAAAATCAACAAATACAACTTCATGTATTTCATCCATTTCTGGTAAATATATTCTATAGCCTTTTCTTATCATACTGTATCCCATCATAATCCCTTTATGAGCTTTTGGTTCCATCTACTTTCTCTTTTCTTTTCTTATATGAACATATGCCTCGCTTCCGAACCTTTTTAAGTAAACAATGTTTGGTTTCCATCCCTTGTATATCTCGAAAGGAGTTGTATTCATTTCTTTAATTTTAATTCTGTTATTTATATGAACAGCTACTTTAACACTTTCACTCCAAAATTTTATAGGTAATTTAGAATCAATTAGCATGGTTCTTGCTGACTCAACTATGGTTCTATTAAATCTTTCGGCTTTTCCATTACTTTCAGGTGTATATATATTTATTCTGACAAATGATGCAAACAATCAGCAACTTTTAGTTACACGATTAGGAAATGCCTTTTTCTTAATTTGACCAAGTGTCAATAAAATGAATTGTTCAAATTGTCTTCTAAAAGACACTTTTCTCCGCAACTAGATGTTATCTTTTAGAGAGAGGTAATGATAAGGTACAATTTGGATTATAGATTATAAACACAAGGTAATAAGATCAAATTCAAATATATAGTGTGTGACATTTCGGTAACAGTGTTGTTACCATCTTCAGACAATTCAGTACTCATTCAGTAATTTTGTCTGAAGATGGTAACAACGCTGTTACTGAAACATCACACACTATTTATTTATTTGAATTTGGTCTTTAGAACTATCTCTCTTTAACACAAGGTAATAAGACCAAATCCAAATAAATAAATAGTGTGTGATATTTCAGTAACAGCATTGTTACCATCTTCAGACAAAATTACTGAATGAGAAATTTTACCACAGCATGTTTTAAATAGTTACAATCAATACTGTTAACTTCTTCTTATCTGTTATCTTGTTTACACACTTGATAACAGTAACTATTTAAAACATGCTGTGGTAAAATTTCTCATCCAGTACTTTTGTCTGAAGATGGTAACAATGCTGTTGCCGAAATGCCACACACTATTTATTTATTTAGATTTGGTCTTATTACCTTGTGTTTATAAAATACTAGACGGGTGACCCGGGCTTCGCCCCGGAATTGACCCGTGTACATATCTACCCGAGTGATATATATTTAGATAAGATTTTTTAAAATAATTGTTTGTTATTAGCATTATCTATTTGTTTGCATCAGCATAATTTAATCTAATCTTTTATAGAGGGCGCTGTTCGTGAGCTAAGTAGAATAATTTGAATATATAGTTTTAATAATTGATTTATATATTTTTTAAAATAGCCTATCGTCTTCCCCGTATTTTTTTACCTATGTATGGAAATTTTGGTTTGAATTAGTGAACTACTGCGAATTTGTATACCGGACATACAAACAAACAAACATACAAACATTGGTTTTTATATCTATATATTAATAAAATGCAAATTTCATAAGTGTTGTTCACTAAAAACTTTCGTTACAATGCATCCATTTCGACCAAATTTTCAACATTTATGTAAAACGAGATGGAGCAGGTTTTGCTTAACATCAAAATATTTTTCCTAACTTTAACATGCGTAACTTCGCTGTTATCGATTAAATCCAAAAAAATCAACAGAGTTAATTTTATTTATATATAAATACAAAAAAAAAATTCAGCAATTCATTCAACTCAATCTAAAAAAATATTCAAAACAAGCAATTTTAAGATAACACCATATGTAAAACAGTCGGCCAAGAAAACAACAACGATATTACATCTTTCTCACATATTCACACACAATCTTGATTAATAATTAAAACTAATCTTTAACATTGTTTATTATACTTCATAATATATAATATTCGTTAGGCAAACTTTCACTCGGATAAAACCCGGGCGAAGCCGGGTACACATCCGCTAGTATATATATATATAATTCAAATTTTGCCTTATCATTACCTATCTCTAAAAGATAACATCTAGTTGCCATTACCTTGTGTTAGATAGAGGTAGTTCTACTATACAAAGCAATCCTAACCCTCTACCTACCCCTGTTTATCTTGGTCTCTGTTACTTTGTGTACTAAGCTGTTGTATTGGTGTTGTGCAGTTTGTAGAGAGTGACTGCGATCAAGAACTTCTCTTCAACATCCCGTAAGTTTAAAAAAAAAACATTATCTCTTTGTTAGCAGCAACACATAAAATTCCGAGGATAAGTTTCTTTTATTTCAAAAATAATATCTTGAGCTTTCGGGCGTAAACAGCCCTTCTTCAGGAATATTGTTTCCAATATTCCTGAAGAAGGGCTGTCTACGCCCGAAAGCTCAAGATATTATTTTTGAAATAAAAGAAACTTATCCTCGGAATTTTATGTGTTGCTGCTAATTATACACCAGAGGATTCCACCTTACGAATTATCTCTTTGTGTTATGATGCACTAGCGCGCCATCTGTTATGAAAATTCGAAACTATTATAGACGCGTAAGATTCTTTTTGAAAATAAACAACTTCTACTGCCCTTACTGCAATGTAAAAATTAATGGGAGGACTCTAGGCTCATCAGCGGTATAGTAGATTAAACTGGCGAAACCGTTGAGAGGGTTCACCACTGATGAGCCAGGCCCTCCCATTAATTTTTACATTGCAGTAAGGGCAGTAGAAGTTGTTTATTTTCAAAAAGAATCTTACGTGTCTATAATAGTTTTGAATTATCTCTTTTTGTGTCGACATTGTTATTGGCCCTAATCATAAGAGAAAATCATGCATTACAAGGTGATATGACCAAATAAATTAATAGTGTGTGACATTTCGGTAACAGTGTTGTTATCATCATTAGACAAAAGAATAATTTTTTTTTTTCAAATTCTTTTTTTCTGATGATGGTAACAATGCTTTTATCGAAACGTCACATACTATTAATTTATTTGGATTAGGTCTTATTTTCTTGTAGTTCTAATCTATAATACAAATTGTGCTTTATCAATAGTGTGTGATGTTAATCGGCAAAAGACTAAAAAAAAATCTTTTTTTAGACTTTTTTTCAGATGATAGTAACAATGCTGTTACTGTGAAATGTCACCTACTATTAATTTATTTGGGATTTTATCTTATTAACCTTGTAATTTGCAGTATTGTTTTCAGCTCTTTAGGTTTGTGCTAACATGTTCCACCTGTGTAGGTTCACAGGTACTGTAAAGCTTAAAGGCCTGATCATCATTGGCGGAGAGGAAGATACCCATCCTTCCAGGATGAAACTGTAAGTTCCACAGAATCTCAACAATTTCTTCTTTTTCTTTTTATTAAATTTAAGGAAATCTGGTTATCTATTTGATATTCTAGCAGCAACTATTTGATAAAAATGGTTCTTACTGCTACTCTTTTTGTGTTGTTTTTCTTGCTTCCCTCTTTCTCTTTCTTGTTTTTTCTTTTTCTTCTGTTTATATCGTTGTTTCCTTTGTCTCACTGCTTTGTCCTTATGCATACCTCTGGTGAATCCTGTATAGGGTCAGTGACCCTAAATAAAGGCTTTTGTTGTTGTTGTTGATAAAAATGGTTAATTTTGGTGATTAAAAACTTGTCCTTTGTAACGAGATGTCCTCTAGTAGGAGTGAATGCTCAGGAAGGGTCTGTGCAGGTTCAAGAACAGACCCAAGCTGACTTTCGACGATGCCCAGGGTTGCTGCGACCAGGAGTTTGAGCTCCATCCTGACAACACTGGTACTCTGGAGTACAACACCAAGTTAGTAGTTCTGAGTTCAACTGACCCGGTTGATGGACCTCAGTAAGGGTCCCTCTTCAGGGATATGGAGGATCTGCATCTGTACTCATGTTAGGGTCGGCAGAAAAGGTGTCTTGTTTCTATGTTGGGATCGGCCTCAAATTATAGTCAGACTTTCATCAAAGTGTGCCTAGATCATGGTGCCATGATCAACGAAAGTTGCACCTCTATACCCCATTCCTCGAGATTAAGCTCGAGAAGCATGAACTTATGGAATTTGTATAATCTTTACACAAGGGGATAAGAAACAACAACAACAGTATGGGTTCTGTCAGTGGCTAGACATTCCCAATATTTCTATGTTATCTCACTGTCCTCTAAGTCCTAAATACAATGCGGCCAAGATTCCACCCTTACTGTGCTGGATATAGAAGTAGAATTTTGACAAAATCAATAAAGAATCTAGGTCTTGGTTTTTACAAGTGAGAAATAAGAAATTATAAAAATAAACCAAACCCTAAATTCCTTATTGATTTTGTCAAGCAGGAATAAAATCTTTATTAAAAGTAGAATTGTTTACTACAATAGTTGAGCTCTAAAGCCGTATGATTGTTGATTAAATTGGCAACACTGATGGGAGGGTTCACCACTGATCAGCCAAATCCTACCAATCAATTTTTTTCATAGCAGTAAGAACATTATAAACAATACTTAAAGTTATACCGCATAAGTTTCTTTTTTGTGAAAAATCAATATTTATTTTAAAGAGAAATATTTACTATTTCTAACTTTTTGAATGAAGTATGAAGGGTGAAAATATGAAGAGTAATGGTGAACGGGAAAAATAAAAGTGTCCAGGGGCGGGAATCGAACCCACAACCTTCTGCTTACCGGGCAGGTGCCATGTCCACTAGGCTACCCTGGACATATTTCTCCGTTCGTGAATAATACTTAAAGTAACTTATAATACATTATAAAGGACTGCAGCAGGTGATTATAAACAATACTTAAAGTTTCACCGCATAGTAAATATTTCTCTTTGAAATAAATATTGATTTTTCACAAAAAAGAAACTTATGCGGTGTAACTTTAAGTATTGTTTATAATCACCTGCCGCAGTCCTTTATAGTGTATAGTAAGAACATTATAGTTTGTTTTATTTGGAAAGGAAAATTTCGTGCTTAATTTATATTGAGGATGGACTTTTCAGCTTTCCTTCCTTTAATCCTAGAGGATGACATTTCACAATTGGTGACTGTGAAAGATGATAAGATTTAGGCTCATCAGCAGTGAATAATCCTATTATCAACAAACAGTTTGTGCTGTGTTTACTTATAGCTTGTAGTTGTTGTCTTGTCCCTTTGAGTGGAAAAGTCATGCTTGAAACAAAAATAACTTGTGAAATTTCTACAATTATAGAACTATCGGGAGCGTATATTTATATGATTTTTAAATTTTTTTTTTATTATCCCTAGTACACGTGGTACAGGCCATAATATTCATGGTGGGTAGAAGTTAGCAAGTGCTTTTACTGTAAGTCCACCACATATCTACACATGTGAAAATCAGTTTGACTTTTGCACTTACAAATGTGCCAGAGCTCCGTTTGGTTACTTGCTATGTGGAGTTGAACTTTTGCAAGAATCGGGGGCCATTGGAGCATTTTTTTTATGAGAAAAAAAATTGCCCAATGCGGGATTCGATCCTGGGTCGTAGCGGTAAAAAACAAACGGTTTAGACTACCTTTCCACCGACCCCCTATTTAAACGATGAACCCTTGTTGGAGTTTTTTTTTTTTTTTGCTTATACCTAGTACATGTGGTACCCCTTGGCAGAGCTGACTGGGCGCGTCCCCAGGTGGCGGATAGGGGAACGACCTTCAGATATGAAGGCCAGCTGCGAAACAAGCAGAATAACTCTGACGAATAAGCAGTCGTGGACCAACAGCAGCATTGTTAGAAGAGGAGTAGACCTCTTTAAAAATCCTGACTTCAACTGACCCAGTTGATAGACCTCAGCAAGGGTCCCACTCCAGGGATACGGAGGAGCTGCGTCTGTACTTATGTTAGAGTCGGCAGCAAAGGCGTCTGCTTCCATGTTAGGAACGGCCTCAAACTACAGGCAAAGTCAGACTTTCACCAAAGTGTGCCTGGATCATGGTGCCATGATCAACGAAAGCTGCACCCCTATACCCCATTCCATGAGATCAGATGTTGATTTGCATGCTGCATCGCCCGTCGCGCAGAATAAACAGGGGCGCGGACAGGACTTAGGTAGAGGGTTCTGTCCGATAAGTATAATACAGTCTCCACAAACTTCTAACTTTGCAGCTTCCTAGCAATTGAGAATTTTGCAGTGCAACATAAATGGATTGTGCTCAACAGCAACAAAAATAAAATTAGAAGAAATAATGGAAATGGCTGAAAAACAAAAGATACAAATTATAGCCCTACAGGAAACCAAATTAAATGAAAAGTACAATCTCAAATATAAAAACTATAATATCCTCAGAAAAGACAGAAATAAAGAAGGGGGTGGCCTTGCATTTTTAATCAAGAATTTGTACTATGAAGACATAGCCATTAATATTCCAAACACATCAGACCTCGAAGCTCAAGGTATCAAAGTCTACCTCAGTCAAACCAAAACCATCGACATATTCAATATGTATCACCCACCAAACAATAAACTTATTGATGATGGAACAATGGCTCAATTTCTTACAGACAACACTATTATTGTTGGTGACCTTAATGCCAAACATCAACTATGGGGATGTTCCATGCCAAACCCAAGAGGCAAAATACTTTCAAACTTATTTGACAACAATGCCTTCATGTGCTTAAATGATGGGAATCCTACCCACCATTCCTACAGCTATAATACTGCACAAGCACTTGATATAAGTTTCTCCAGTCCTGACATTTTCCACAAATGCAAATGGCAAATATTAAAAAGTTTTGGAAGTGATCATTTGCCTATTTTGATAGAAATTAGCACCAAGACCAAAACCAGCTCAATTAAAGAAAAATTCTGGAACTTCAAAAAGGCTAATTGGAATCTTTACCAGCAAAACACCAATGAAGACTTTAGAAAAGCACCCACTAGAATAAAAGATCTGGAACAAAATTGGATATCTTTCAAAAACACCATTATTAAAGCAGCCAAAGTTTCAATACCAAGAGGTAATATTAAGAAATGGATTCCAAATTATACACACCAGGCAAAAGATATTCAAACACTTATAACTAAAAGAAATGAACTACAAAAAAAGTGCACCCAAAACCAAACAAATTGTAGAACTGAACTGAACATTGTGAATGCAAAAATAAAAAGATTATACGTAAATATGAAAGGGAAAAATGGAAACAAACTTGTGAAAACCTGAACCCAAGAAACCCGAATACAAAACTTTGGCATTTGGCAAAACAAATTGACAGAGCCCAGTCACAACCTGAAAACACAAATATGATTAAGAATACGGATGGTACCCCAGCAACTAATGACAAAAATGCTGCTAATCTTTTAGGTAATTCATATCAAATAAGTAGTAAAATCAAATTTGAAATAAAAGATAAGAAAGTTGAAAAAAAGGCCCGAAAGATTATTCATGACTGTAAAAATTTCACCAGCACTCATAATATTTTCCATGAAAAAATCAATATGAAAGAGCTTGATTATGCATTAGAAAACACTGACCTAAACAAGACTCCTGGGCCAGATGGAATCCATGGCCAAATGATATCAAACTTGGGCAAAAATGGCAAAGAAATACTTCTTGATATTTTCAATAACTCCTGGAAAACTGGAAAATTGCCTCAAGACTGGAAAACTGCAACAATAATTCCTATTAAAAAACTTGACAAATCTGCTGATGACCCAAAAAACTATCGACCTATCTCCCTCACAAGTATTTGCTGCAAATTAATGGAAAAAATTATACTCAGACGACTTACCTACCACCACCT
>CP092868.1:23907754-23970550 GCA_030710605.1 Cordylochernes scorpioides
GCCATCAAAAATATCAACATTTAAACCTGCTGGGAGAAAGCAAAAAAATTGTCCCTGTTATTAAAAACCTATGAAATACCCTTCATCTTGACAAATTTTAAATTATTTGAGGATACCGATAATGGGTTAAAACAATTGGGACTTAAACCCTGAGACCATAAGCCAATAAGACCAAATCCCAATATTGTGTGATGTTTCGTTAACAGCGTTTTTACCATTATCAGATAAATGTATTGAATAGGTTTTGTCTGATGATGGTAACAATGCTGTTACTGAAACGTCACACAATATTTATTTGGTCTTATTACCTTGTTTCTAATCTATAATTCAAATTATGCCTTTTCACTCTGGGACCATACCAAGTTTCTGCTATAACAAGTTTCCACTGTATATGCTAAAATTATTCTTATTAGCCCATTAAGTATTTTTAGATGATGTCTTTTATTGGTCAGTTGGACACACAAGCCTGTACCATGCTAATTCAATAGTCTCCCATGAGAGAGACCATAACAGAGAAACAATAATGATAAAGCACAATTTGGATTATAGATTATAATAAAAGAAAATAAGACCTAATCAAAATAATTTGTGTGTGACGTTTCGGCAACAACATTGTCACCATCATCAGACAAAAGAATAATAATTATTATTAATAATAATATTAATTAATATAATTATTAATAATAATTAGTCATTTATTCTCTTTTGTCTGATGATGGTGACAATGTTGTTGACGAAACGTCACACACTAATACATTATTTGGATTAGGTCTTATTTTCTTTTATTTTTAATAGAAACAATAACTAAACCAGGCCTCTCATCAGAGATTGTCATACCAATAGAAGTCTTTTAATGAAAACAAAGTCTAATGAAAGACCACCTCTAGTAAAAATAGGTTTACTCCAAAAAATTCTTTTGAAAATAAATTTCGTCAATGGGGTGGGTCTATTTTGATAATTTTGCTTTCCTCAGCAAGTGAGTACCCACAATATTCCCTTGATGCCATCCAAGATACTTGATTGAACCTTGGAAATATATGTTGGAGATCAAGTGAAAGGCTTCTGAGTATAAAGGCTCTGGCATGTGAATTGAATCTGAGTCAAGGCCCAATAGTATCATACATCAGTAGCAATAAGGTTTTAAAAATATATTTTTTTCTCATATTTTATTAGGTAGTTTTTTTTATCTTTGTTAAGAGAGGAAATAGCAATTATGAACCAAAGAAGTTTGATGTAATGCATTTTTTTTCATCTATGTAGTTTTCTCTTTATCTTTAAAGAATTTTAATGGTGCTCTTTTTGGATTATAAAAAGAAAGAAATGGGGGGGGGAAGTCAACAAATTGAATTTGAATAGGAAACTTGGGGAGTAAGCTAAAGATGATTTTAAGAACTAATCCCAGGTTTCGGCACCAACATTGGAACTATAGCTCACAGCATCATTTAAGCCAAAAAGTATGATTGTAAGAAGGATATTAATGTCACGTGCATTTCAAGGAACAAGTCCAAATAAGTAAATTATGTGATGTAACAGCCTTGTTACCATCTTCAGACACTGAGTACAATGACTTGAAGATGCTAATGATTCTGTTACTGAAACAGCATCTAGAATTTGGATTTGTCTCTTGTGATTCTCTTACTCTAACCAAAATTTAACCATACCAATATGTCATACATTGTCATTTTAAAAAATGTTCAAATGAAGTAAGTGTAGAATCTACCTGTCTTTTTTTTCTAAGGGGCAGCCTGTTGTAAGCAGCTAATGTGGTATCCATCCAGTTTGTCTCTTAAGAGGTTTTCCTGTAATGTAAAGCCTAACTGAGAGAGCTGTGCAGCAGACAAGGAGAATGGAGAATCAGAAGACAAGTACGAGGAAGGAGATGAAGAAGAGGACGAGGTAGGGGGAGAAGATGAGTACTACGACGGGGAGGAGGACGACGTCCCGGATGAAGAAGGGGACGAGGAAGACGACGAAGCATAAACCTCATCCCTAAACTTAGGGGGAGTGAGCCGCCTAATTTAAAAAAAAAAAAAAAAAAACCATCCCTCCCCCCCCAGATTAGAATGAATGTTGTTCTCTACCCTCCCTTTTTATCCCCCTATGCTATGTATATTGCTGAATGAACTAATTCCTTTTTTTTTTTAGTTTTTTTAAAACACAATAACTTCTAGTATGTGCGTGTGATGTCGTCTTTGCCCTAGACGTCCTTTGTATCAGCAACATCAATCATCCTACATTATTTACTTCCCCCTGCAGTGTACAAATATATTAATGTATGGAACAACTTCACTATAGTGAATTGATGATTAGCCTTCATCTTTATATTTCTTTTTTAGAATACCACAGAAGAAAGGAATCCCATTGGCATTTTATCTTTCTCCTCCTCTCCTCCAGAAAAAACTCATATACCATTTCTACACACATATATATACATTATATCAGGCTCACTTTTCCTTCATTATTTTAAATAGTGCTTTTTAACCTTACAACACTTTCATCCATTTATTATTTTGTAATCATCCGAGAAAAAAAAAGGGATTTAATATTCAGTAATTTTTATATAATTTTTAATGTCATCATCGCAAAACCTACCCCCCCTTTTCTCCCCCCACCTCCTGCCCCTTTTAAAAAAGACATCATTTGAATCAATCCTCCCCTTTCTGCTGCTACTATTGCTGCAGTTTTTTTTTTTTTTTTTTTATTAATTTGGAAGTCAATAAAATAGACATCCTCTGATAAATGGTTGTGTCATCATTTGTGTTGTCTCTTATCTTTTGACATGCTTCTATCATCTACACATCATAATACCTTTGGGAGAGGCCGCTGCTCATCATAAAACAGCTCGAGGAGCATGAACTCATGGAATTCATGTAATCTTTACACAAGGGGATAAGAAACAACAACACATCATAATGTGTTCTACAATCATAAGCTGCATTATAAATTACTTTATATAATATTTACAAATGAGAAAATATGTCTAGGGTAGCCTTAGTGGACATGGCATCTGCCCAGTAAGTGGAACAATATGGGTTCGATTCCCATCCCTGGACAATATTTTTCCGTTTATCATTACTCTTCACAATTCATCCTTTCATACTTCATCCCTAAGGTTAGAAATAATCATTATTTCTCCTTAAATTTCGATTTTTCGTTCAAAAGAAGCATTTGCGGGATAATTGTCAAATGTCGTTCTACATCAAAATGTATCTGTAATATAACTGTATCTACACATGGTAATACAATAGAATCTCCCTTAACATACACTCATGCTTGCAGACACCTCTAAACAGAGTTTTCATCTCCAATTTTGCCCTCCCATTGAAAATACATTTGCATTATTGGACCTTTAGGAATAAATTAACACAAAGCAACAACGCGCCATCTATACATATAAAATAAAAGGATTTAAAAGCGCGAATGTTTCTTTTATACATAAAACGAACTTCTACTGTCCTTACTGCGATGAAAAAATATATTGGGAGGGCTTGGCTCATCAGTGGTGAACCCTCCCAGCGGCTTCGCCAATTTAATCCACCAGACCGCTTCTCAGAGCTCTAATACTGTATTGGATCATTCTGCTTTTATATGCTACACTGAAGGATGGAATATTAGAAATGGTTTTCAAGTAAACTATGGACATAAGCTTATAGGACAGTAGAATTACATTCAAATATTTGCTTCGAGCAATGCTCTTCAGCAAACTATAAAGACAAGGCCAGTTAGGAATAAATTAACACAAAGCAATAACGTGCCATCTATTGGACCTCTCCAAACAAGGATTGCTTTCTCAATGCATCATTTATTGATTTTATGTATAATAGATTTTCTCATTTGAAGACAATTTAGAATATCAAAAAGTTGAACAAAGAATATATATTTTTAAATAAAATTCATTTTTAATGCTTCATGGTCACAAGGTAGTAAGACCAAATAAATAGTGTATGACATTTTGGTAACAGTGTTGTTACCACCCTCAGACAAAAGTACTGTATGAGAAATTTTACCACAGCATGTTTTAAATAGTTACTGTTATCAAGTGTGAAAACAAGATAGTTAATAGATAACTATTTAAAACATGCTGTGGGGTAAACTTTCTCATTCAGTACTTTTGTCTGAGGATGGTAACAATACTGAAACATAACACACTATTTATTTATTTGGTCTTACTACCTTGTGTTTATAATCTTTAATCCAAATTGTGCCTTATCAATGCTTCATGGTATTTAGCTAGTTTATTATGATCATTTACTAAGTATTAAATAAGGATAAAATACGCTATAATAAATATGTTCATTAAGATTTTTTTGTTTCAACATATTGAACATAGCAATTTCTCAGTAAGAAGACATCTCTCTGTAAAAGACACTCTAGCTATGCAACTATGTGTTGTCCTTTACAGGGAGGTTAAAGTCCAAATAAATGAATATATATTTGAAGTTTCTATAAGTTGAACTATCTTCTGATAAAAGTATTGAATATTTTTCACAATTTAGTTAGGTTGCCCTGTTTTCTTCTTTATAATCCAAAGTGTACCTCGTCATGGTTTTCAACATGCTCATTGCTGCCATTAACTCATCTAAAGTACATTCTGTGATGGTCCAACTCAGTTTCATATGAGGTCACTCCTAACATGGACTATAGACATCTTGGTGGTCATGCTTACTTATAATGTAAAATACAATATAATGCGGCTTTTAATTGTAGAACGACATTTGAAAATTATCCCACATATTTCTTTTAAATGAAAAATTGAAATTTATTTTAAGGAGAAATAACGATTATTTCTATTCTTAGGGATGAAGTATGAATTGTGAAGAGTAATGATAAGCCTAGTGAACATGGCATCTGCCTGGTAAGCTGAACACTGTGAGTTCGATTTCCATCCCTGGACACTTTTATTTTTCCGTTCAAACTCTTCACAATTCATCCTTTCATTCCTAAGGTTAGAAATAATCGTTATTTCTCCTTAAAATAAATTTCGATTTTTCGTTCAAAAGAAACACATGCAGGATTACTTATAATGGTAGTGCATAAGGTAATAAGCCCAAATAAATAGTGTGTGACTTTTAGTAACAGTGTTGTTACTGAAACATCACATACTATTTATTTAGATTTGGTCTTGTTACCTTGGGTTTCTAAATCTATAATCCAAAATTATGCCTTATCACTGGTAGTGCATAATTCCACCCAGAATCTGTTACAATAGAACTTCCCTGTAAAGAACAACACCTAATTTCAGAGCCAAAGTGTCCTTTAGGGAGAGGTGTCCTCTTACCAGAGAGTTGCTAAATTGTAAAAATGTTAATTTTTCAAATGAAAACTGTCTTGTGGAGAGGTGTCTGCTATAGGGAGGTTCTACTGTATTGAGTTTTTGTGGCTTTTTTATAGATCACCATCATATTTGGTTGATTGATGGTTGTTGACTTGAGATTACTTATTAGATATTTAAAGCTAACCTCCATAGAACTGATGGTTATCTCTCCAGCTGAGGACTGCCCTGGTTGTATTTAGCTCTCCCTCAGGAATCCAAATATATCCACTCATGGACAAAACTTAAGGAAGTTGTACCTTTTACCATGTATATATTGGGACAATAACTCTGAAAGATATTACCGTGACCTTTATTGAAGACAAATAGTCAAGTATGAACATAATTGCCTGTCTCTAAAATAAAATAGATGACTGGTGACATTAAAGATTTTTCCACTTCCTTAAGTTATTTTTCATGAGTATATTACATGATGCTTCAACATTAACTATCAAAATTTATTATCGAAGAGTCAAAACCCTTTTCAAGTTGGATAACTTAGCAGATCTGGTTCCAAATTAACTTTACTGGGTGCCTCTCAAAAAGAGCAACCTAGCTTATGATATTTAAAACAATGAATAATATGTTGTTGTTGTTTCTTATCCCCTTGTGCAAAGATTACACGAATTCCATGAGTTCATTCTCCTCAAGCTGTTTTATGATGAGCAGCGGCCTCTCCCAAAGGTCCTGTTTAGTGCATCTAATGCATGCCGAAATGTGTTCTGGAGCTGCAGGTACCAAACTACATTTTGGGCAAGTGGGATAAATTTTTTTATTATTTTCTATCTTCAATGGCTTGAGATGGCCTGTTCTAAATCTTGTTAGTGTTGTTTGATGCTGTCTATTTCTGATGTTCAGAGCTCCTCCTGGGTTCACTCCACTGTGCCAACTGTGCTTAGGTGGGATCCTCCAGTTCTTTTTTATTTTTGTTTTGGCTCTTGTTTCTATTTCTTTAAAAGTAAGTTTATTTTTCTGTGGCAAGGGTTCTTTTGTGCCTTTTTTTGCTAGCACATCAGCAGCTTCATTGCCTTCAATGCCAATGTGTGAGGGTATCCATTGAAGGAGTATTTTTTAGGTTTTTGAGAGTTTTTGGAGATAACCAATTATGTTCCTGCTTACTTTGTCTCTGAGTTCCCCTGTGTATGAATAATATGTGTGATGGTTATTCACATATTAAAACAAAGTATCCAATGCTGGATTTGAACCCTGTTCATGGTTGTTGGGAATTTAGGGTTTTAACCACTAGTCCACCTACATGACAAATGTCAATTTTGGGTTAAGCTTTCCGCTTTGAAAAAGGCAGTTACCCCCATTTCCTTCTGAACATAAAGAAGAAAACCCCACTAAAACGAACCTAGAATATAGAAAATCTTCACTTATAAAGAACCTGAAATATTGCCCATTTTCATTATATAATAACAGTAAGCTATGGCTATAATGAACCATAACTATAGTGAACCACAGGTTCAGTCCCATTGGGGTTTCTATATGGGGTTTTACTTTAATGTCTTCTCAACTAACAACAAGGTTTACCATCCATACTGATGAGCCAGGCCCTCCCATTAATTTTTCCATTGCAGTAAGGGCAGTAGAAATTGTTTAATTTGTAAAAGAATCCTACAAGGTGTAATAATGCATCATAATACAGTAGAACTTGGATAATTCGAACTTCTTTAATTCGAATATTTATCTTGGTCCCTAGAATTTCCTATAAATAGAATTTCCGTTTTTAATTCGAATTTTTGGATAATTCGAATTTTTTTATGGTCCCTTGGGGTTCGAATTATCCAAGTTCGACTGTATTAACATATGTTTAAAAACAAATTTCTAATGTGTAAATTAAACATTAACCAAAACTCAAAATTAATATATTAAATAAATATTGCTTATAAATTTCTGTTGCTTATGTATAAATAGTGCAAGGATCTTGATTATAATTTGAAATATCTAAAGGAACATCCTCTAGGACAAACAAATATGATGACATATATATAAAACTTATAAGATAATATCTAAAGCATTATATAGTAAATTGCTTAATTTTAAAAAGAATCTTACGCCTTTAAAATAGTTTCGAATTTTGATAACAGATGGCACGCTAGTGCATCATATAAAGCATTATTGCAATGTCTTTGTATCAGTATGATAATACAAAAGAGCTTTTCTTGAGAAAATGAACATCTTTTTTTCTTTCAAACCTATAAATAAGTCCCAACATTCTTCAATTTTTCATTAGCAGACGAGATGACTAACATATAGCAGGGTGGTTGAGTTAGATTACATTAGTCTACTCGAAGATACTAGATACTAGAACACGGGCCACCACTACTAAGAAACTGGCTGACGCTTGTAGATGAACGTTGTAAGGGAGATCAAGAGGTAGATAGCTTGCGTGAGAGAAAGTTGCATACAATGTTGCTACTCAGGACTCCACGTGGTCCATAAACACCGAGAGGAGATCTAGGCAAGTAGCCGAGGTAAACTCAACTTTTGATCCATCCACCTATTTCCTTGGTGTCAAGAGATCCAGCGTGATGAGTAGAGGCTTCATAACTTGTCTAACAATCCAGGTCTGAAGTTGTGAGCAGTCCAGCGGGAGATAGCGTAGATTATCTCCATGTTCAGCAGGTTTAGATGATCAATATTGGCTGTAAGCACACCCAGACCATCATTGTTGCGGCTCTCAACAATCAGGGATGCTAAGTGAAAATATATACATTTCTCTTTCAATTTCTACTAATAAAAGCGGGTTTTATAGCTCTGTGATTTCGTTGAACTGATTAACGATAATGGGTCAAAATTTCACCTCAAAAATAGATAAGAACATTATTTTTCTAATTCTGTTCTGTGCGCGTTATATATCAAGGACGCTAGGGTACTAAATTTGCTTATTCACCACCAATTACTTTCCAGATGTTCTATTTTCAATTGACGGGGTAAATATGAAGTGAATTTTTGTGAATAAATAGAGTTAGCTTTAGGATCAGACATACTTTAGCCACGTTTTAAAAGTTAAAAGAGAAAACGAAAATATAATTTTACCATTGCGTAAGGGCAGTAGAAATTGTTTAATTTTTAAAAGAATAATATGTGTCTATAATAGTTTCGAATTCTTATAACAGATGGCGCGCTAATTATTTATAATATGATTGTTCTAAAAAAGACTCAATTTGATGTATGCGGAAGAGCAATTGATCTAAGCATATTATATATTTATATTTGTATGTAATTCTGCTGTCCTCAAAGCTTATGTCCTTAGTTAATCTAAAATACCCATTTGAAGAGTCTAGCATCAGTGTCACTATGAAAGGAAGATCGAAAAATGCAATATAACAGCGGTATGGTAGATTAAACTGGCGAAACCCCTGAGAGAGTTCACCACTGATGAGCCAAGCCCTCCCATTAATTTTTCCATTGCAGTAAGGGCAGTAGAAATTGTTCAATTTTTAAAAGAATTATAAGCGTCTATAATAGTTTCGAATTTACATATATGAGTAAAACAAAACGGTGTGGACGATCGAGTGGAGAGGTAAAAAAATTAGTAAACATAAAACTCGCAATTAATTGTCTAATAATAAATCACATTAATGTTCCCCATTTATTTTTACTCATATAATTCCAATTATTCAATGGAAGAATCTAAAATATTTATTTTCCCCCCTTTTTTTATTTTAACAAAAGATTTTCAAAAGGTGTTTTATGCTTAGTCATGATGCTGTCATCATTTTAGGAGCTATCATCTTTAATTGTAGATTATTATTTGGTACTTAAAATTTGAGGAGTTTTGAAATTGTTTATATTATATTGCATAGTGTTTTTCATAGTATAAATTGTATTTATTATTTAAACATAAAAATCTTTTTATAAAATTGAAAATTCTTTTAAGTACTTTTAATTGTAAATTATTAACACTTATTATTTTTAACACTTTCAATATGACTTGAAATATATTTTTTCTTACTGTTTTTCTTAAAAAAAAAATAAATAAAATAATATTCCCCCCCCCCCCTTTTTTTTTTTTTTTTACTCTGGATTTTAAATAAATTCTTCATACTTTAAAAGTAGCGCGGTATCACTGTTATTTGTAAATATTGCCAAATCTTTTCAATCGGCGTTTGCCTTATTTTCTATTAATTAATACTTTTTAAAATACATCATATTTTCTAAATGTCACATAAATGCGAAGATGAGCATGACGAATCACCAGAATTTGGCATCCAATATAGTTTATATACCAAAATTGATACCGAAAATGTTGAGTGTCTGAACGAAACCGTAGATGGTTCTGGAAAAGATGTTTTTAAAGCTTGGGAAAATAGACATGATTTTGAAAGGTAACAAAAATAATACTTATACTACATAATATTGTAATAAATTTGGAGATATGTTTATAATATTCAAGGAGTTAATTATAACATAATTTTTTTTATAGAGGAGAGAGACAAACGCTATCAATAATATACACATTTTGATTGGATATTTTCAGATAAATTTTTTTAGCATTTAATCAGATTCATATTTTATATAAACTAATACAAAATGGTGATTGAAGAGTTTTTATGCATTAATAAAAATGACAATGTAGACATGAGAAATAAAATTCTAAAATTGGTGATGGCAAAAGTATCACTTGTAATGAGACTTGCTAGTTACTGACTTCATATTTTAACATAAATATTTCATGGCAGATTAAGAACCTCTTCATGGTTAACTACTGGCAAGCTAAGAGTTAGTGATTTAGGTATAAGGAGGGATGTGTAAATAGGAAGTGAGATTGCATAAACACTGAAAAACATATTCCAATGTTCCATATTGGCAAATTTAAACAGAAATTCCCCAATCAGTACATTCAATGAGGATGACCCTAAAGGTATGTCTTACCATATTTTAAAGAGACAAAGGTCGCCTCTCCCGTCAAAATAGACGTCAAAACTAGATGTCATTTATTGACCGTCGCTACAAACAAGGAGCCTCGGGTCGGTGAGAAAGCCACAATACCAGACCCGAGGCCGCTAGTTTGTGGTGACAGTCAATAGATGGCGTTTAGTTTTTACGTCTATTTTGACAGGAGAGGCGGCCTTTGTCTCTAGATCAATATCCTCCCGGAAAAATTTCCATCTATATATTACCATATTTTGTCATAATTAAAGAGTATTGATCAAAACACATACATGGTTAGCTTTTCTTGATTAATCAAGGATGGGTATTTAACCAATTCTGGTATAATTAAAAATCAACAAATACAACTTCATGTATTTCAACCATTTCTGGTAAATATATTCTATAACCTTTTCTTATCATACTATATCCCATCATAATCCCTTTATGAGCTTTTGGTTCCATCTTCTTTCTCTTTTCTTTTCTTATATGAACATAAGCCTTGCTTCCGAACCTTTTTAAGTAAACAATGTTTGGTTTCCATCCCTTGTATATCTCGAAAGGAGTTGTATTCGTTTCTTTAATTTTAATTCTGTTATTTATATGAACAGCTACTTTAACACTTTCACTCCAAAATTTTATTGGTAATTTAGAATCAATTAGCATGGTTCTCGCTGACTCAACTATGGTTCTATTAAATCTTTCGGCTTTTCCATTACTTTCAGGAGTATATATATTTATTCTGACAAATGATGCAAACAATCAGCAACTTTTAGTTACACGATTAGGAAATGCCTTTTTCTTAATTTGACCAAGTGTCAATAAAATGAATTGTTCAAATTATATAAAGAACACTTTGGCTCCGCAACTAGATGTTATCTTTTAAAGAGAGGTAATGATAAGGTACAATTTGGGTTATAAATTATAATCACAAGGTAATAAGACCAAATCCATATAAATAGTGTGTGACATTTCGGTAACAGCATTGTTACCATCTTCAAACAATTCAGTACTCATTCAGTACTTCTGTCTGAAGATGGTAACAACGCTGTTACCGAAACATCATACACTATTTATTTATTTGGATTTGGTCTTTAGAACTACCTCTCTCAAATCAAGGTAATAAGACCAAATCCAAATAAATAAATAGTGTGTGATGTTTCAGTAACAGCGTTGTTACCATCTTCAGACAAAATTACTGAATGAGAAATTTTACCACAACATGTTTTAAATTGTTACTGTTATCTTCTTCTTATCTGCTATCTTGTTTACACACTTGATAACAGTAACTATTTAAACCATGCTGTGGTAAAACTTCTCATTCAGTACTTTTCTCTGAAGATGGTAACAATGCTGTTGCCGAAATGCCACACACTATTTATTTATTTAGATTTGGTCTTATCTTGTGTTTATAAAATACTAGACGGGTGACCCAGGCTTCGCCCCGGGATTGACCTGTGTGCATATCTACCCGAGTGATATATATTTAGATAAGATTTTTTAAAATAATTGTTTGTTATTAGGATTATCTATTTGTTTGCATCAGCATAATTTAATCTAATCTTTTCGTGAGCTAAGTAGAATAATTTGAATATATAGTTTTAATAATTGATTTATATATTTTTTAAAATAGCCTATCGTCTTCCCCATATTTTTTTACCTATGTATTGAAATTTTGGTTTGAATTAGTGAACTACTGCGAATTTGTATACCGGACATACAAACAAACAAACATACAAACATTGGTTTTTATATTATAAAATATAATTCAAATTGTACCTTATCACTACCTCTCTCTAAAAGATAACATCTAGTTGCCATTACCTTGTGTTAGATAGAGGTAGTTCTGCTATACAAGCAATCCTAACCCTCTACCTAACCCTGTTTATCTTGGCCTCTGTCACTCTGTACTGTACTAAGCTGTTGTATTGGTGTTGTGTAGTTTGTAGAGAGTGACTGCGATCAAGAACTTCTCTTCAACATCCCGTAAGTTTTTAAAAAAAAACATTATCTCTTTGTGTTATGATGCACTAGCGCGCCATCTGTTATGAAAAATTGAAACTATTTTAGACACATAAGATTCTTTTTGAAATTAAACAACTTCTACTGCTCTGACTGCAATGTAAAAATTAATGGGAGGACTAGGCTCAACAGCGGTATGGTAGATTAAACTGGCGAAACCGCTGGGAGGGTTCACCACTGATGAGCCAGGCCCTCCCATTAATTTTTACATTGCAGTAAGGGCAGTAGAAGTTGTTTATTTTCAAAAATAATCTTACGTGTCTATAATAGTTTTGAATTATCTCTTTGTGTCGACATTGTTATTGGCCCTAATCATGCATTAGCACAGAGAAATCATGCACTATAAGGTGATATGACCAAATAAATTAATAGTGTGTGACATTTCGGTAACAGTGTTGTTATCATCATTAGACAAAAGAATAACTTTTTTTTTTTTTCAAATTCTTTTTTTTTTCTGATCATGGTAACAATGCTGTTATCGAAATGTCACACACTATTAATTTATTTGGATTATGTCTTATTTTCTTGTTGTTCTAATCTATAATACAAATTTTGCTTTATCAATAGTGCGTGACGTAAATCAGACAAAAAGCTAAAAAATCTTTTTTAGTAGTTTTTTTTGGATGATAGTAACAACACTGTTACTGTGAAATGTACCTACTATTAATTTATTTGGGATTTTATCTTATTAACCTTGTAATTTACAGTATCATTTGCACACCTCTATAGGTTGGGGGCTAACATGTTCCACCTGTGTAGGTTCACAGGTACTGTAAAGCTTAAAGGCCTCATCATCATTGGTGGAGAGGAAGATACCCATCCTTCAAGGATGAAACTGTAAGTTCCACAGAATCTCAACAATTTCTTCTTTTTTTTTTCTTAAATTTAAGGAAAGCTGGTTATCTCTTTGATACTGTAGCAACTATTTGATAAAAATGGTTCTTACTGCTACTCTTTTTGTGTTGTTTTTCTTGCTTCCTTCTTTCTCTTTCTTGTTTTTTCTTTTTTTTTCTTCTTTTTCTTCTGTTTATATTGTTGTTTCCTTTGTCTCACTGCTTTGTTCTTATGCATACCTCTGGTGAATCCTGTATAGGGTCAGTGACCCTAAATAAAGGCTTTTTGTTGTTGTTAAAAATGGTCAATTTTGGTGATTAAAAACTGTCCTTTGTAATGAGATGTCCTCTAGTAAGAGTGAATGCTCAGAAAGGGTCTGTACAGGTTCAAGAACAGACCCAAGTTGACCTTCGACGATGCCCAGGGTTGCTGTGACCAGGAGTTTGAGCTCCATCCTGACAACACTGGTACTCTGGAGTACAACACCAAGTTAGTAGTTGGGTTCTGAGTTCAACTGACCCGGTTGATAGACCTCAGTAAGGGTCCTTCTTCAGGGATATGGAGGAGCTGCATCTGTACTCATGTTAGAGTCGGTAGAAAAGGATTCCATGTTAGAAACAGCCTCAAATTACAGTCAGACTTTCACCAAAGTGTGCCTGGATCATGGTGCCATGATCAACGAAATCTGCATCCCTACACCCCATTCCATGAGATCATGAACTCATGGAATTCGTGTAATATTTACACAAGGGGATAAGAAACAACAACAACAGTATGGGTTCTGTCAGTGGCTAGCCATTCCCAATATTTATATGTTATCTCACTTCCTTAGAAGACATAGCTTTCTTAAATACAATGTGGCCAAGATTTCACCCTATTGTGCTGGATATATAGGTAGAATTTTGACAAAATCAATAAAAAATCTAGGTCTTGGTTTCTTTTTACAAGTGAGAAATAGATACAAGAAAATAAGACCTAATCCAAATAATTTAATAGTGTGTGATGTTTCAGTAACAGCATTGTTACCATCATCAGACAAAATAATAAAATGTGGGGTTGGACTTTTGCAAGAAGTCACTAAGTTTCACTTATATAGCCAGGGAGGGTTCAAATCACTGATAGGCCAAGTCTTCCCAATATTTCTCATTTCAAAAGCTATATTATACACTCATGGACAAAACTTAAGGAAGTTGTACCTCTTACCATGTACGAGGTGTGTTCAAAAGGTATCGCGACTTTTGTGTTTTTTCAAAAATTATTTATTTATTTATGAATACCTATTTTGTCCCCTTCAAAGTAATCCCCATGAGATATTATACACTTGTGCCAACGGTTTTTCCAATCTTCGAAGCACTTCAAAAAAGCATTTTTTAAAATCTTTTTCAGCTCCTCCTTCGATGCCGTCTTTATCTCGTCAAGCGTAGCGTAACGTCGTCCTTTCATGGGCCTCTTCAGTTTAGGGAACAAGAAAAAGTCACAGGGGGCCAGATCTGGGGAATACGGTGGCTGCAGCATCATTAGTGTGTTGTTTTTGGCCAAAAAGTTGCGCACAAGCAACGATGTGTGAGCAAGGGCGTTATCGTGGTGCAAAAGCCAATTTTTGTTCTTCCACAAATCCGGGCGTTTCTGGCGGATTGCTTCGCGCAAATTGCGCATAACTTGCAGGTAATATTCCTTTATTGACCGTTCTACCCTGTGGCAAGAACTCATGATGCACCACGCCCCTGCAATTGAAGAAAACTGTCAGCAAAACTTTCACATTCGACCGAACTTGGCGCGCTTTTTTCGGTCTTGGTTCGTGCTGCAACTTCCATTGAGATGATTGAGTTTTGGTTTCCACGTCATAACCATAAACCCACGCTTCGTCACCAGTTATGACCCTCTGGAGCAAATTTGGGTTGTCGCGGACAAAGTCCAACATCTCATTAGCAATGTTCATGCGATGCTGTTTTTGGTCGCAATTGAGCAATTTTGGTACGAATTTCACGGCGACCCATTTCATGCCCAAATCATTGATAAAAATTGAATGGCACGAGCCAATTGATATGTTTAGGTCCTCAGCAACTTCTCTAACGGTGATTCGACGATTGGCCAATATCATTTTCTCCACTTCATTAATTTTTTCGTCTGTTGTTGAAGTGCTCGGGCGTCTGGCACGTTCTTCGTCGTTCACATCTTCTCTGCCTTCTGAGAACATTTTTTACCACCGATAAACGTTGCTTCGGTCCAAGATAGCTTCTCCGTATGCCACAGTCAACATTCGGAATGCATCCGCGCACTCAATTTTGTTTTTCACACAAAATTTGATACAGGTTCTTTGATCCATTTTTTTTAATAGGTACAAATCGAAGACTATCCAAAACACCTGCAAGCAAAGCAGCTGTCAACAATTAAGTGAACATTCAAAATGGCCGAGCTTGTCGGCATAAGTGAGAGACATGAGTACCAACATAAAGCCACAAAAAGATCAAAATTCGAATATACGTAACCCGCGAAAATTCAAAAGTCGCGATACTTTTTGAACACACCTCGTATATCAGGATTCAGACAATAACTCTGAAAGATATTACAGTGATCTTTATTGAAGACACACAAGATAACCAAGTTTGAACAAAATTGCCCCTTTCTCCTTCAATTAACAGACAACTAGCGATATCACAATGACTTTTCACTCCCTTAAGTTTTGTCTCCATGAGTGTATATACAGTAGAACCTCCCTGTAAAGGACACCTAATTGCAGAGCCAAAGTGTCCTTTAGGGAGAGGTGTCCTCTAACCGGAGTGTTGCTAAATATTAAAAATGGTAATTTTTACAATTTACAAATGAAAACTGTCCTTTATAGAGAGGTGTCCTCTAGCGTGAGTGTCATCTCATGGAGGTTTCACTATAACTGAAAATTCTGACACCCGGGAGTTGTTGAATTAAAGAAGTTGGACTGTAACATGACTCTGCAACATGTGCAACAATGCGGTGCACTTAGAGTAAAAAGCAATCACCAACTTCTACCCACCATGATTATCATGGCCTGTACAACGTGTACTAGGGATAAGCAAAAAAAAAAACATGTGCAATAAGTTAGTTCTAAGTAGAGTCTGTCTATCTCTATCTACATGTCTGTATATGGGTTGTGTGGGTTCAAGACAGGCTGTGGTTCCAGGGTGACAAAATTCACAGGAGTGTCCCACCTCTCCATCTACTTCCCCCAGAACTACGGGGCTGACACTACAAAGGTCTACTACATTGGGATGAGAGGGGAGTTCGCCCAGGTAACTATCTACTACTGAATTCTCCACACCAGCAGGCACTACAACCCTTCCTAATATATGTATGGCAGCTACTGTATACACCCATGGACAAGACTTAAGGAAGTTGTACCTTTTACCATGTATATCGGGATTCTGACAATAATTCTGAAAGATATTACAGTGACCTTTATTGAAGACACACGAGATAACAAAGTGTGAACAAAACTTAAGGAAGTTGTACCTTTTACCGTGTATATCGGGATTCTGACAATAATTCTGAAAGATATTACAGTGACCTTTATTGAAGACACACGGGATAACCAAGTGTGAACAAAACTTAAGGAAGTTGTACCTTTTACCATGTATATCGGGATTCAAACAATAACTCTGAAAGATATCACAGTGACCTTTATTGAAGACACGAGATAACTAAGTGTGAACAAAATTGCCTTATTTGAATTTGGTCTTATCTTGTAGTTCTAATCTAAAATCCAAATTTCACCCTTTCTTTCGTCACTATGTATCAAATATCTTTCAGAGTTATTGTCTGAATCCCGATATACATGTTATAAGGTACAACTTCCTTAAGTTTTGTCTCCATGAGTTTATTTAGAATCAGGGAGACAAAGAATAAAAAAAGCTGTTTCTTATGCCTATCAATATAATAAGTTAAAGATTTGCATACTTTTCACTTCAATGGTTTTTATATATCACCACCACCAAGACTGTGTATAGCTGATTTACCTATTTTGAACAAAAATTCATCTTCAATGGATACCTTCACACATTGGCATTGAAGGCAAGGAAGCTGCTGATGCGCTATCAAAAAAAAAAAAAGGCACAAGAAAGAACCTATATTTTGTACTATTGTTTGCTTTATTAAAAAAATTATTGGACTTCTTGACATGTCTCTATTAGACAATAGACAATTAAAATAATTTTATTGACATCTTGTCAATACATGCAAAGTACACAGTCTGCACTATTTAAAAAAAAAGATAATATGGATTATATACACTATGTACAATGAATATGGCGCCTCAGCCACCGCTGCAAAGTTTGGTGAAGAATCGCCAGTGGGTCTCCAGCGACACCATGTATTTCGCGATCTACATGAATGATTAGATGAGATGACTTTTATAAAAGGATTTGGTTGTTGAATTCTTGGAATAATAAATTAAGAAAAAAACAATGGTTGCCTGTAAAGTCGGTTTTACGGGCGAAGATTTTACGTGACAACGGTAGAATATTTATTGATATGAATATAATTAAATTGCACAATAGGAACAAGGAATTGAATGAAAATAAGAATTGCACAAATTTTAACTATAGAAATATATTTTGTTTACTAAAACATTGTACATGTAAACTAAAACTTAACTAATTCCTATTTGAGTGATTTTGTTGAGGATAGGACGATGATAGGAGAAATATGAAATGAAAGGAAGTGTTTCTGCTGTAATGTGTCTTGCGAAAGTCAAGTCGATAGTTGTTCCTTTTAACGTAGTTGACTTAGAAACGTTTGATACGCAATCAAGATTATACGTATTTTTCATGAATTTAAGAAACGAGTTGTCAGGCTTTACGTTTTTGTTAAAATCACCACACAGAAGAATCGGTATACTAGAATCAACTTGCACGAACGGTGGCACGTACTGGCTGTTGTGAATGTACGGACCGAGTCCTTGCCATAGTAACATTCCAATATCCTGCATACTAGCTCCTGGATGAATATATACAGCACCGAGTATAAACTTGAAGCTAGTATTAGCGGCGAAGCAAGTAACTTCAGTCATGCACATGTCACCCTTGGTTTTAATGACACGAGTTACGTCTGTAATCGCAACTTGGAACACTTCCGCCGTAGATGTCGATGATAATTTACGATAGATCGCCACTCCACCAGCCGCGTTGGTATTTGAAAATCAAAACACTTATTCAGATCGAAGGTTCAAATTTTTGCTAAATAAATTTGAAATTAAATAAAATTTGTAATTGTAAATGATGAAGTTGAAAATTAAAACATTTACTTAAATTAGATGTTAAAATTCTTGCTCAACACAGTTTAAATAAAGTTTTCTTATATCTGCCACTTTTTCTTAATATTTGTAATTTTAAAGAATCAATTCGAAAATCAAAACATTTATTCAGATCGAAGGTTCAAATTTTTGCTAAAAAAATTTGAAACTATTTAAAATTTGTAAAATAATAATTAATTAATTAATTAATTTTAAACTAATAATTTACTTAACACTATCAACATTTATCAATAGTATGACATAACCTATAAACTCAGTTTCTCAACTTTTGTGTCAATCTAACAATTAATCAATCAATCATAGTTTACGATAATGAAATATCAGTGTACAATTATTTACCTTTATTGTTGTAGTTGTTGTAAATGACGAATCTAAGCACTCCACATTTTCACTACAGACACAGCTGACGATACTTTAACCACATGTGTGAACTTGTATTATGACGCTTTCTTGTTTTTCCAACGCCAAGAATGTTCGAGAAAGACAAAGACAGAGACAAACATGCGCCGATTCAATGCGCCTAATTCTCTAGCGCTGCGCGCGCAGCACTCTCGTTCGATGACTCATCGTAACGTTACCGGGCGTTACACTTTTTCATAAGTGACTCCCAGCCGCAATCTAATTTAAGACGTTGTCACGTCAAAAAAAATTGAATCTCTTTATCGTGCAACTGAAAGTTGCTGATGGCTTGCGCCTTCTATCAGAATAAATATCAACTATTCATTGATTTTCAATTATACCAGAATTGACCAAATACCCATTCTTGATTAATCAAGAAAAGCTAACCATGTATGTGTTTCATGCAATAATACATCCAAATAAATAAATGGTATGTGATGTTTCAGTAACAACGCTGTTACCAAAATTCACACACCATTTATTTATTTGGATTTGGTCTTATTATCTTGTAGTTCTAATCTATATATTGTATCTTGGAATCAAAAAGAAGATGGTGTTACAGGCAAGAAGACAAGAAATTACCCTGGTCTCCTACGAAGCCATGCCAAACCCAGCAGACCACAAGATTGATTCTCTTCAGCACCAACAACAAACCATTCAATAAATCTTTGTGTTTGTGCAAGAAATTGTCCTCACACTTTTACTACTGCGCATAGATACAGTTAAACCTGTCTATAGCGCCCCCTCTAAATAGCTCCTCCCTCTCTATAGCGCCCGATTTTAAACATTAAAATATAAACATTTTACATTAAAAGTGACCTGTCTATAGCACCCTATTTTGGTGAGTCCCAAGAGGGAGCGCTATAGACAGGTTTAACTGGAGTTAGAAAAAAAGAAAGTCTCTCCATGTACTGACAAAATATACTTGAAAACTGCACACCAACTAATTATAGTATATTTTAGAAAAGGGAGTCGGTGGAAGGATGGTCTAAATCATTGGTTTTCAACAGCTACGACCTGGGTTCGATTCCCTCATTGGGTATTTTTTTCTGATAAAAAAAAAAATCTCCAATACCCCGGTATTCTTGCAGAAGTCGAACCCCACCAACGAGTGCAAATAACCAAACGGGGCTCTGGCATATTTATAAGTGTAAAGTCGAACTGCTTTTCACATGTATAGACATGTGGTGTACTTACAGTAAAAGCAGTCGCCTACTTCTACCCACCATGATTATCATGGCCTGTACCACGTGTACTAGGGATAAAAAAAAAAGAGTTATATACAGATGGCTAGAATGGTATTAACTGGGGCACGAGTGGAAGTGGTTATTTGATATTACAGTAGAACCTCCATGAGAGGACACTCGTGCTAGAGGACACCTCTCTACAAAGGACAGTTTTCACATTTACAAAATTACCATTTTTTTTACTATTTATAAACTCTGTGGTAAGAGGACACCTCTTCCTAAAAGACACTTTGGCTCTGCAATTAGGTGTTGTCCTTTACAGGGAAGTTCTATTGTATTACCTTGTGTTTATAATCTATAACCCACATTGCATATTACCCCTCCAGTATAACTTCTTTTTTTTTATTATCCTATTATATAATTATATAAGGTCATGGAGACTAAATTCATAGATCAAATTCATCAATCTTGGTAGGGTTGGAATATAGATCCTGTCTTGAGGCTTCCATACATTCCAAGAGTGGTGAGGCCTCTTTGGTCCTACAGATGTTACATTGTGGAAAGGTCTTTACACCATCCTGGAAGAGGAGCAGTCTTGTATGGCCAGTTTTGAGCTTGGACCTTAGCATATATATCAGGATTCAGACAATATAATATATAGACAGACACAATAACTCTGAAAGATATTACAGTGACCTTTTTTGAAGACACACAAGGTAACCAAGTGTGAATAAAATTGCCCCTGTTTCCTTAAAAAAAATGATGACCGGTGGCAAAGACTTATTGATTAATCATAGAAATTATTAACTGTATTGACTCATCCATTAATAAGCTCTACTCTTCTCCGGCAGAAACCATCAAAAAGCTTTACAAGCTTGATACTGTAATATGATTGAGTGGAGATAAGAAAGAAGAAATTATGGATACACATACTGTGATTGAGTGGAGATAAGAAAGAAGAAATTATGGATACACATACTGTGATTGAGTGGAGATAAGAAAGAAGAAATTATGGATACACATACTGTGATTGAGTGGAGATAAGAAAGAAGAAATTATGAATACACATACTGTGATTGAGTGGAGATAAGAAAGAAAAAATCATGGATACACATACTGTGATTGAGTGGAGATAAGAAAGAAGAAATTATGGATACACATACTGTGATTGAGTGGAGATAAGAAAGAAGAAATTATGGATACCCATACTGTGATTGAGTGGAGATAAGAAAGAAGAAATCATGGATACCCATACTGTGATCAAATAGAATTTTTGTTCTCTAGAACTCCATGCCATAGTTAACTTTGACAAAAATATTTCCTTGTTTTTTCCGTGAATGCCAACATCTATACAAAGGTAAGTCAGTAACTATACAGTAGAGTCTCTCATGGAAGTGTTCTCTTATGTTCGATCTAGTCATGAATCTTTCAACCAAAACAGAGTCTCTGATGAAGGACAACCTCAATAAGAGACCAGCTTTAGCCATGTTTTAGGCTCCGGTCTCTCATGGGAGATTCTATAGTACCATCCTATCTCTGGATTATAAAATCGAAAAAATAACATTCTATAGAAATCTAATACATCCCCCTCCAGGTCAAGTGTACCTACTGCTTGCACACACAGGACCCCTTGGAAGAGCTGACTGCTATAGGGTGCGTCCCCAAGTGGCGGATAGGGGAACGACCTTCAGATATGAAGGCCAGCTGTGAAACAAGCAGAATAACTCTGACGAATAAGCTGTCGCGGACCAACAGCAGCATTGTTAGAAGAGGAGAAGACCTCTTTAAAAATCCTGACTTCAACTGACCAGGTTAATGGATCTCAGCAAGGGTCCCACTCCAGGGATACGGAGGAGCTGTGTCTGTACTCATATTAGAGTTGGCAGCAAAGGCGTCCGCTTCCATGTTAGGGACGGCTTCAAACTACAGGCAAAGTCAGACTTTCACCAAAGTGTGCCTGAATCATGGTGCCATGATCAACGAAAGCTGCACCCCATTCCATGAGATCACTCATGGAATTCGTGTAATCTTTACACAAGGGGGTAAGAAACAACAACATAATACAGGGAGCGCAAAACACCATCTACTGGGAAGTCCAGCTTACTGGTATGGGCCAGTGCTAAGCCCTTTTAATCACGTCCCGTTTTAATTGCTGAGTTGAACCAGTTGACCAAGAAGTTCCATGCTGAGTATGGCCATAGATGTAGGATTGTCCAAGCAGAATAGCTGTTTGTTCGCTCCCTATGTCTCAGGAAAGCTGAAATTAAAGAAAAATCGATCTTTCCAAACAAGAGAAAAAATAACTACAGAGCAGCGTTTCAATAAAATTAGAGTTCAAAATATAATAGGAAGGCATAACTCTCGCAAATATTTTATTATTTTACTTTAAACAAACCGGCCTGGAAACACTTGGTGAACTGGTTCACTAAGGCTACCAAGACAGATTCCTAAACTACAGGACAGCCAGGGTAGTTAGAGATCTATGGATACTCTCCAGGAGCCTGGGTTACTTAGTTTTGTTAGTACTGTTTTACTCTATTAATAAGTATATACAAGGTCCAATGATTTCCCAGAAAAGGCAAAAATAAGAAAAACGGTGAGATTGAGAAAAAAATGTTATTAGTATTTTTCAAAATACTCCCCTCCCGCATCTATACACAGCTTCTATCGTTTTTCCCATGTTTCAAAACATTTAAAAAAGTCGTCTTTCAGGATGCTCTTCAATACCGTTTTCGATTCTGCAATTATGGTTTCTCTAGTATTAAAACCCCTCTCTTTTCAAAGACATTTTGATTTTTGGGAATAGGAAAAAGTCATTGGGAGCTAAGTCTGGAGAATAAGCAAGTTGGTGAAGTATTGGGGTGCCGTTATTGGCTAAAACATTCAGCACAGATGTAGCAGTGTGTGGCCGAGCGTTGTCATGATGGAGAAACACATTTTTAGAATCCCACATTTCCTTTCTTCAGGCGAATTGATTAGCAGAGACGTCTCAGAATGTTTAAATAAAAATTTCAATTTATTGTTTCCCTTCCTCAAGGTATTTATAATGTACAATCTGTTTTATGTCGAAGAATGATACCAGTAAAACTTTGGTTTTTAACTTGCAAAGACGAGATTTCTTCGTTTTTGGCTCATCTTTACCTTTCCATTCCATGGATTGGCGTTAGTGTTTCGAGGTCATACTCGTAAACCCAAGTTTCGTATCCAGTTATTATATTCTCCTTCCAATTATTGTTCGATCATTTCAAGCATGTTTCTTGAGTCATCAACGCAATCATTTTTCTGTTCGAAAGTCAGTATTTTAGGAACAAACTTGGCTGAAGGTGTCTTCTCAACTGCAGATCTTTGATTATCATTCCTACTAAAGATTTAGATATCCCAGTTTCTATCGCAATGTCACGTAGCCCAATTCGTGGATTTTCCTTTTATTAAATTCTCAACTTTTCTATGATTTCAGGAATCTTGTGAAGGATTGGCCAGCCAACATCATCGTCCACAGATTCTCTGCCATTTTTAAATCGTCAATTCCATTCATATAAATATGATTTTTTAAAATGATCATCGTCGAAGAGAGAGAGAGAGAAATTTTGAGATTGAAACTACTTTATTACAATGTCCATATAAGGTTAAGAGAGAGAGAGGATATTTATAAAAAAATTGAAGTCTCGATTACAGACTTACCGATTTCGAAACAAAATTTTATACAAATTCACTGTTCAGTTTTTGAATCCAACAACAACAAGCCTTATATTGGGGACCTATGCCCTACGCAGGATTCGCCCATGTGTATAATTGTTTAGAAAAGATGAGTTAGTTATATTTACAGGTGATCTTTTATTTACATACCCATTTGTATACTCTTTTCTCAATGTTTCTTCTCTTGCGCAGCACTGAAAAATTTAGAAATCGAAGAGATTTTTTGAGGTGATATTTTGAAATTCTTTTTATTCACGTGCTTCACGTTGAAAATCTTGATTCTATATACTGATATGTTGCTCAAGCTTTCTATTTATTAGAATTGGTGTTAAAAAAAATATTATTCATATTTAAAAAAATATTGGAACTTTCCGGGAAATTATTGGACAGACCTTGTCTTTAGAACTTGCTGTCTATTTAGATTCGTTTGTTGTTATGGCCATTCATCTATATATAGTTTGACATATTCTTAAACTTTTGTAGGATTTTCCTTAAATAACATATTTGTTATTTAATACAAAGCAATAACGCGCCATCTATATATATAACCAATGAAGATATTAAGACTCGAAAGTTTCTTTTCACAAATAAATCAATCTTCTACTGTCCTTTCTGCAATGAAAAAATATTCATCGCAGTAAGGACAGTAGAAGTTTGATTTATTTGTGAAAAGAAACATTCGAGTCTTTATTCGTTATATTTGTTATTCACAAAAATATAGAACAAGGATGTATATACAGATACAAAACAGAATTCTTCTTTTTGAAAATAGAGCAATCCATAAATAAATCTTTAATTAAAAAGGCATATATTGGATCAAAATATCAATTATTTTACCAATATTTCAGTTGGCTAAAGGCCAACCTTTATCAAGGTGTTATAACGTTGACGTTCAGCCAACTGAAATATTGGTAAAATAAATGATATTTTGATCCAATATATGCCTTTTTAATTGAAGAATTCTTCTTATAAATCCTGTTTGGACTGACCCACCTCAATCCTACATCTATGGCCAGCCTTTCAGATTCAACTTCAGCATGGAACTTCCTGGTCAACTTAGAAATCCAACTCAGGACGAGAATAAAAGTGTTTGGCACTAGTCCATTACTGGTGAGCTGGACTTCCCGGGTAGTTGGTGTTCTGTGCTCCCTGGGTTATAAATATCTCTCTCTCTCTCCTCTTATAATGTAAACAATTCATTTTTTTTGTTTATTTTCTCTTAGAACAACCTCTATCTTTACCTGTCCACTCTGTGGGAAAGAACTCTTGCAGTCCACTAGTGGCGTAGTCTTTCCTGTGGTGAGCATCACCAATGAAGAATTTGTATATATTTTACATACACAGTAGAATCTCCCTGTAAAATACACCTAATTACAGAAACAAAGTGTACTTTAGCTCTTTCAAGCATGTTTCTTGAGGCATCAACACGATCATTTTTCCGTTCGAACGTCAGCATTTTAGGGACAAATTTGGCCCGTGTCTTCCTCAACTGCAGATATCTTCTTTGATTATCATTCCTACTAAAAATTTAGGTATCCCAGTTTCTATCGCGATGATACGTAGCCCAATTCGTGGATTTTCATTTATTAAATTCTCAACTTTTCTGTGTTTTCAGGAATCCTGTGAAGGATTGGCCAACCAACATCATCGTCCACAGATTCTCTGCCAATTTTAATGGAGATGTGTCCTCTCTTAACGGAGAGTTGATAAATTGTAAAAATGGCAATTTTGCAAATGAAAACTGTCCTTTGTGGAGAGGTGTCCGCTAAAGGGAAGTTCTACTGTATGCATATTTAACAATTTTATATTTTACATTTATTTATCTCGGTTCCGGTTCAAAATCACTTTATTAGGTACCGCTCAACAAGAGCAACCTAGTTTAGGATAATTGCAACAATGAATAATATGTGAAGGTTATTCACATATTAAACAAAATGTTAACGCGGAATTCAATCCCGGTTCATGACTGTCGAGAATCGAGGGTGTTACCTACTCGTCCACCGACTTATTTATTTATCTATTTTTATCCTTATTTATTCACAATTTTGTATTTAACTTTATATAATCTTAGATGAACCATGAATAAAGAAATTTCAATCTTTTAGAAATTTTTTAAAATTTAGAAATCAAAACATCCTTCATTGATAATCTTCTTTTTGGATTCCGTTCTAAAAGTCCTCGTATTAAGTTACAAGCTGAAGGAGTTATAGGTAAAGAGAGGTTATACAAGGTATGTCCCATAAGTTCCCGGACTGGGTCCATAAAAAAAAAAGGTAAGATTTTTTTTTATTTTTTTATTAAAACTTTTCAAAGTAATCCCCCCTTGCTTCAACGCACCAGCGCCATCGTTTCTCCCAATTGTCGAAACAGTTTTTATAAGTCTCTTTTGGAATGCTCTTCAATGCTAACGGCGATTTTTCTATTATGTCATCCCTGGTGTCAAAATGTCTTCCTTTTAGAACTGCTTTAAGTTTGGGGAACAGGAAAAAGTCATTTGGTGCGATGTCTGGGAAATAGGGTGGTTGAAGTAGGATTTGTGTCCCGTTTTTCGCCAAAAAGCTAGTCATCAAGTGCGCTGTGTGAGGGCGAGCATTGTCATGGTGTAGGATCCAGCCACCATCAGTCCATTTTTCTGGCCTTTTTTTTCGAATCGCTTCCCTTAGACGGCGAAGAATGCCCAAATACATTTCCTTAATAACTGTTTGGCCTGCAGGAAGATACTCGTGATGAACAATGCCCTTGTTATCCGAAAAAGCGACCAGCAACACCTTGTTTCTGGATTTTTTTGGGTCTAGGCTCACCCTAACCTCTCCACTCGGCAGATTGAGGTTTGGTTTCAGGGTCATAGCCATAGACCCATGTCTCGTCGCCTGTGATTATCTTGTCTTTCCATTCTGGATCCGTTCTTGTCATTTCTATCATGTCCTCACAGGTTGCAAGCCGACACAGTTTTTGCTCATTGGTGAGGAATCTTGGGATGAATTTTGCAGGAGTCTTTTTGAGCTTCAAATCTTCGGTTACGATCCTTCCAATCGTTGTTTTAGAGATGCCTGTGTCTTGCTCTAGCTCCAGCAAAGTGGTTCGAGGATTTTCTTTTATCAAATCGGTGATTTTTTGCACATTTTCATCAGTCCTTTGAAATTTTGGGCGTCCTTGACGAGGATCATCTTCAATGGAAATTCTGCCAGCTTTAAATCTAGAATGCCATTCAAAAACAGTTGTTCTCTTTGGGGCGTCATTGGGGAATGCTTTATTAAGCATTTCAAAAGTTTCGGTTGCTGATATTTGAAGTTTCACACAAAATTCTATGCAAATCCTCTGCTTCAATTTTTGTTCCATCGTAAAATCGCCGCAGCGCTAGGTGTGACCTTTAAATAAATTAGAATAACCTTGGCGCGCGCGCAAGTACCGCCTCGATATTGGCACCACCGTGTAGCCAGATATTTTTTTCTATAATAAACAGTCAAATTCATTTACATTTTTCATTTATTTATTTTTTTATGGACCCAGTCCGGGAACTTAAGGGACATACCTTGTATTTACACGAAACTATATTTCTCTGTGTTTCTGCTTTCGTCTTTTCACGAAACATCTGTTCGCCTTTAAGCAACTGAAACAAAATACAACCAAGCGCCCAACAATCCACTTCAAATCCACAAGATTCTCCTTTATAAATTTCTGGAGCCATATACTCATAAGTACCATTTTTCCATATACCTCTTTTCCTTAAACTTAAATCTTTTGCTAATCCAAAATCTATTAATTTGATTTTTCCATCTTTAATAAGAATATTTTCTGGTTTAAGAACTCCATGTACAATTTGTTTTTGTTTATGCAAATAGTGACAAGCATCTGCTATCTGTCGAATAAAGGAACGAATTTGATTCATGTTTTTCTTTTTTTCTTTATAGAAATTATATAGTGATGTTTCACAGTATTCAATAAACATATATGTAAATTCAGTATCTGTGAAATATCCATAATATTTTATAATATTTTTATGTTCTAGAGCAGGGGTGGCGAACCTTTTTATATTAGAAGGCCAATTTTCATTTTACCATTTTTTGAGAAGGCCGCATCCATATACATATGTCATAATATATGCTCTTCCAGGATTAATAAAACAAACCAACAGCCAACGAGAAAGAGATGAGCAGCTAAAGCGAGACACTTTAGACAACTAACTTACGACCATTTTTGGCCACATTCCTGAGGGGGGGGGGGGGGGGGGCGTCACCACCTGGCGACTATCCTGGTTAGCCCCCCGGTTGTGTACACAGGGAAAACAGTCGTTCAGCTGATAACGTCTCGCTCGCTCTCTCTCGGCTGGCTGCCTGGATGATTGCTCTAACAACTCGTCGTGTGATTATTTCTCTCCTCACCACATTTACCACTATTTTGTCACATTGGAAGTCGACAGGATAAGACCTGGCCGGGAAGCAAATCCCTCATATACCGGAGTATGAAGAACAAGAAGCCAAGCCACGATGATCGGCCAAACCCAACTCAACTGTAACCACTCCTCTTCGAGCCCTCAACCCCTTCTTCGCCAACCTTTGAACCGTGATCCCGAAGAAGTATTCACCTACGACGGAGATGGAGCTGCCACACACTTCTTCCAGCACTAGATCTACCCAAGAACGACCACCGTGCCAGAGCAGGACACCTTCCATCATCATGGACAAGACTCCGCCATATCCCTGCCGCTACTGTGATGTACAACACTGGTACGCACAGAGTCACAGACAGAACTCTCCCGAAGCTCAATGAACTTACCTGCGCCCTAAACCAACATAACTCGTGAGTGTAATTGTCTTAACTCCTACCATTCATTCTTTAAATAAGTCATTCCTTGTAGATTGTCCCAATATTTCCATAATTAGCTCAATATGTGTGAATATGTAAAAATATTTAATATTTCCATTTATCTCTCCACCCCTATTAACAGTGATCTTATTATCCATATTATATCTAACTATGTGAAACCCATTTAATTAGTTACCTTACCAGTAGATGTAACAATCGTCATTTTAATTAAATAATTTCCATTTTAACGTAACTTAAAAAAAAAATCATAAAAAAAAAGGAATTCTACCTATTAACGCTTTACGATTTTTACTATTAACAATAGATTTTTCATAATCAAATTATTTATAAAAATATACCTCCAGCACCTAAACTTTTATATAGACCTCTCTTACTTGTAAGCACGGCTCACGAAAAATAATTTCTTTCCCTAATCGATTCAAAATTCACCCTGTAATTCAGGCGTCGAAGAATTCCAACCACCACGTGAGCCTTGCTTACAACCAACCCTTGGTGACTCTTATCTATCTTCCCCTTAATGCCCCTCTCATTCTTACAACTTTGTTAACTTTATACCAGCTCAGGACCTTTATAGAGAATTATTGATTAATCAATTATCGAACTTCTATATTGTCATTTCAAAATCCTAACCTTCGCCCTTCATTTATGATAATTTATTTCGTAGTTCATCTCTAGCCTATCCACCGACCCACACCATCTAGCCAATGGTGTGTTCGTCACAGGGTGCAGATTGACTAACTGCTAGATATTTATCAACCCCTTTTTGTTCGCACTTGAACAATCTGGGTGAGCGACACAGTTCGCTTCTTCTTCTCGCGCCACACGTTCGCCACACGGACCCTGTCTTCATATCTATGTTTGTCCATTGTCTAAACCAGCACGATATAGCCTACCTCCGATATTTCCCACGGAGGTACGTTAAACATCGTCGCTGATTTTGTCCGGTCCGTCATCATTTCGCGCAGACATGGGTCTTACTTTCAACCCACCGCGAAAACATCGCCTTGCACAAGCTCCCACGACGGTTCAAACACCTCGTGTCCGAGCAGCTTGTCACTTGTAACGGACAACGCAGTCCTCGTCCCAATTTTTGGCACTGTGCGCGCATACTTTCCGCAAATTAAATATAAGTCCATTCGACTTCCTCACCTACACACGGGACTTTTCCCCTCGGACTCGCTACACAAGTAACTACATAGATAAGTTGGATTGGCCCAGGGCAAGTCTCCCCTCGCTCTGTTCGCCGAGGTTCTAACATTGCATGTAGTTCGATATTTACCTCAGTCCTGAGCTCACACAATTGCCAACCTCAACCTCATTTCTCGTACTCTACACTTATAGCATAGAAAGCCCATGACAAGTTTCCCCTTGCCATGTCCGCCTGAAAAATATCTTAAAGTGTAGAGTTCCCCAGTCTTAATGATCTTCAGAATTTCACCATATGTATGTGACTCTTCTTCTCGTTGTTCACACTCCTCCATATCACTTCCCTTATAGTACATTAGATTTTGTTGTATATAGCCTTTTATAACCTGGATATTTTCAAAGATTTCCTTAAATGTCAAACTCCCCGGTGTTGTAAAACTGCTTGTAAATAATATTTACTTGTGTACTATACAATATTTTATTTACATAAAACTATGTCACCATTACCTTAACTAATTTTAACTGTAAAATTATTTTCTCTATTCCTGGCTTCTCCAGCTTTAAATATACTTAAACCATGTTCAGCCTTCTTCAACGGGAGCCATATGTCATAATATATGCTCTTCCAGGATTAATAAAACAAACCAACAGCCAACGAGAGAGAGATGAGCAGCTAAAGCGAGACACTTTAGACAACTAACTTACGACCATTTTTGGCCACATTCCTGAGGGGGGGGAGGGGGGGCGTCACCACCTGGCGACTATCCTGGTTAGCCCCCCGGTTGTGTACACAGGGAAAACAGTCGTTCAGCTGATAACGTCTCGCTCGCTCTCTCTCGGCTGGCTGCCTGGATGATTGCTCTAACAACTCGTCGTGTGATTATTTCTCTCCTCACCACATTTACCACTATTTTGTCACATATATATATATATATATATGTGGCGACTACACTTTGCTTCAGCGAGCCGCGGGCGTCAACACTTCACTACGCATGCGCGTGGGACGTCACCAGAGACGCTGGGATTTAGCGGTAAACATCTAGGGCAAAAACTCCAACGGCCGTTACTTCAACCGTTGCTTCTTTTCTCTTTATAATTTCTTGCTTTAAATAAATTAATTTTAATTATAATTTTATCAGCAGCCTTTCCACAAGCCACACCAACACAGCACATCAACAACCATCCTACAAATTGGTGAGCCGGACGTGATGCAAAAGTTATTTTAATCACACTTCTATATATATTTTTTATTTCATCCACGAAACTTTCAACAGCCCCAGAATGCAAGACGCAACTACGGAACATCCGGAAGGGCCAACATCCACGGCACCCTCCCAAATATCAAGATTGGCTTTCCGTGCACCACCATTCTGGCCCAACAACGTTGAACTGTTGATAAGCCAGCTAGAAGCCGCTTTCGGTCTAGCCGAGATCTCCCGCGACGAAACTAAATTCCAAGCAACGGTAACGAGCCTAGACCAGCCAACCCTTACTTACGTCGCGGACATCGTAACGGCCCCCCCACCCTCTGGTAAATACGATGCGCTGAAGGCAGGCCTTCTCCAACGACTCGGTCAATCAAAACAAACTAAAATCTTTCTGGATGGGCGTCCCATGGGAGATCAGAAGCCATCAACAGTCCTTGCCGCGATGCAACATCAGGCAGGAAGAAATTTCTCCGATACAGCACTGAAAATGCTGTGGACTCGACGCCTACCTCAGGACATAAGGGCCGCTCTCGCAGCATCCTCTGAAACAAGTTTGAGTAAGCTGGCGGAAATGGCAGACAACATACACGAAGCCATACTGCCAACGGTCTCAGCAGTGGACCAACCAAGCACAGGTCATAGCGCGGAAGCCCACCAACAGCTGATGACGCAAATCCAAGACCCAGCCACTCTCAAACCATCTTCCCTGGATCTAATTATCCGAGAGGAAGTTGAAAGGAACCTGTCTGCAATTTCGCAGCCCATTCAAAGGTCAATGCCACGACAGCAGTACTCTAACCGACCCCAAATATTCAAACAGACGCCACGACAGCAGTTCCTGAACCAAAGACCACCGGTACCCAACCAGACACCACCACAGAGAAGAACTGATGAATGGAGGACACACGAAAACGTTCCAATATGTTTCCATTGCGGTCGCCCGGGACATGTAGCCCGATATTGCCGAGAAAGAAGGCGTGTTTTCGAGGAAGCCAGGGTAAGAAGGCCGACCTACTCCAATAATTACAACACCTGGTTCAACCAAAATGCCGAAGAAGTTGAGTTTGTTGATCGCCGCTTTCGAAACCCGTCGCCCTATCCTGGCCGTGGAAGATCCCCCTCAAGACGAAACGCAACGCCGTCGCCCTCTCGCCGATCCAGTCAATCTCCTCGCCGCCTAAGCCAGGGAAACTAAGAAGAGCGACCGAGACTGGAGGTAAGGCCGCTGACGAAAGTAGAGATCCTCCCCCTATTATAACTGCGAACATGAAACGGAACTATGTTGTTATCACCATAAATGGACAGAATGTTGAGGCCTTAGTCGATTCTGGAGCCGATTATTCCGTAATCTCGGAAAGTTTTCGCCGATATTTGAAAATTCCGTTCTTTGCCGAAAAAGGGCCTGTACTGAGAGTCGCCAATAGGAAACACATCGAAACTCTGGGACGCTGCAACTTAAAAGTGTCAATTGAAGAACTTGAGATTTATTTTACTTTTGTTGTCTTCTCTGAATGTAGCCATCACATAATACTTGGTCTTGATTTCTTTCGAGCTACAAGTGCAGTGATTGATTGTGGAAGAGGAGAAATACATTTGAAGGAAAGTGTGAACGACAGCCTAGAAGAAGATCTGCCTACACATGCGTTAGAAGACTGTTTTGTTCCAGCTCGCTCAATTAAGAAAATCACGGTTATTAACGAAGACATTCGAGGTGGAAAAGATCTAATGATAGAAGGAAGCAAAGATCTCATCTTAAAAAAAGAATTGGTCATACCATCATCCATAATTAACTTCCATCACGGCTGAGGGGAGATATGGGTAACTAATGGGACTTCTCAGAATCAAATAATCCCAGCTGGTATGCTTGTAGGATACTTGAGGAAAATTGGAAGTAGCGGAATCTACAGTGTTGACACTACTGAAGACGAGAAATTTCAATCAAACATTAAGAATGAAGATAGACGCCAACAAATCTTATCTCTGGTAGACGAGAGATTAAACGAAGAACAAAAGTCAATGATTGCAGAATGTCTAGAAAAGTACTCGGAGGTTTTTGATTTTGAGAGAAAATCATTCAGTACAACCTCCAATGTGAAACATAAAATCGACACCTCAGACAGCCGTCCTATTAAACAACGACCATACCGGGTGTCTCCTGTCGAAAGACGAGCTATACAAACTGAAGTCGATAAAATGATAAAGATGGGAATTGTACAACCGTCCGAAAGTCCTTGGTCGTCCCCAGTAGTTTTGGTTAAAAAGAAAGATGGGTCCTGGAGATTTTGTGTAGACTACCGAAAGCTTAACAAGGTCACCAAAAAGGATGTGTATCCTTTACCTAGAAATGATGATGTTTTGGATAGCTTAACAGGAGCTAAATTCTTTTCCAGCATGGACCTACGTACAGGATACTGGCAGATAGAAATCGACGAGGAAGATCGGGAGAAGACAGCTTTCATCACCCCTGATGGCTTATATGAGTTCCGGGTGATGTCCTTCGGTTTATGCAACGCACCGGCAACATTCGAAAGAATGATGGACAAGCTACTAGCAGGATTGAAATGGACAATTTGTCTTTGTTATTTAGACGATATAATTGTTTATGCTACATCCTTTAAAGAACATATTGAACGCCTAGGGAAAGTTCTCAGATGCATCCAGCAAGCAGGCTTGTGTATTAATCATGAGAAGTGCCGTTTTGGGTCAAGAGAAATCAAAGTGTTAGGACATCTGGTTACAGAAAGCGGCATTCGCCCTGATCCCGACAAAATCGAAGCAATTACAAATTTCCCGACTCCAAAAACAACAACTGAAGTAAGAAGCTTCATGGATTGTGTTCATATTACAGGCGATTTGTGAAAGATTTTGCAAATAAAGCAAAGCCGTTACACGACCTCCTGAGGAATAACGTGAAGTTCTTTTGGTCTAACGAACAAGAACAATCTTTCCAAATATTAAAATCAGCCCTAACTACCGATCCTGTGCTTGGCCATTTTAAAGAAGATGCTGAGACACTTGTACATACCGACGCGAGTGGATATGGCGTCGGAGCAGTGTTAACCCAACTGGTAGAAGGAAAAGAAAAGCCCATCGCCTATGCATCAAGAACACTTAACGCCGCAGAAAGAAATTATTCCACGACGGAGAGGGAATGCCTAGCTGTAGTTTGGGCCATTCACAAGTTCAGACCATATTTGTTTGGAAAACACTTCACCGTCGTCTCCGACCATCATTCCCTGTGTTGGCTAGCTAATGTAAAGGATCCATCGGGAAGGCTAGCCAGATGGGTATTGCGACTTCAAGAGTTCGACTTATCTATTGTGTATAAGAATGGTAAAAGACACCAAGATGCGGATTGCCTCTCAAGAAGTCCTCTCCCCCAATCCAACGAAGATAACATACCAGAATTGTCTTCAATTACCGACATAAGAAAAGAGCAAAGAAGCGATGTCCAGACCAAAAAAATAATTCAGGAAATTGATTCCAAAAGTGAAAGTGGATACAAAATAATCGACGGCATCCTCTACCGCAAAAACTACGATCCCATGGGCAAACCTTGGCTCTTAGTAGTGCCCAAACAAATAAGGGTTGACATTTTGAGGGAAGCCCACGATGCACCAATGGCGGGACACCTGGGATTTGCCAAAACATACGACCGCGTTAGAAGAAAATATTTCTGGCCCGGCTTGCATAGATCTGTGCGACAATATGTGGCACATTGTCGAGAATGTCAACGGCGAAAAGGTTCTACCGAACGTCCACCAGGGCAACTTGTGCCAATTCCGCCGGTATCCCGACCTTTTGAGAAAATAGGGATAGATTTGTTAGGAAGATTCCCTACCTCGAACGATGGCAATAAATGGACCGTGGTCGCGACAGACTATCTAACAAGGTATGCTATGACCAAAGCCATACCAAATGGAAGTTCGGAAGAAGTTGGAAAATTTATAGTAGAAGACGTGATCCTCAAACATGGAGCCCCCAGAGAATTGATTTCAGACCGAGGTCGAACGTTTATATCCCACACAATACGGGAGATTAACAACCTCTGTGGAACCGCACATCGCTTTACTTCTGCCTACCACCCCCAGACAAATGGCCTGACCGAGAGACTCAACAAGACACTTGGTGACATGCTGTCTATGTATGTTGATGTAGACCAAAGAAACTGGGATTCAGTTCTCCCTTACGTAACTTTTGCCTATAACACCGCCAACCAGGAAACCACCGGGTTTAGCCCTTTCTATCTTGTACACGGACGCGATGTCGAGACCCCATTGGACACCATCCTGACGTATAGAGAGGAAGCCAATCTGGAAGACTACGTGGAGTGTTTGGTGACAAATGCCGAGGACGCACGCCAGCTGGCCCGTTTGAACATCTTAAAGGCGCAAGAAAAAGACAAATCTCGATACGACAAAAGCCATGGACCTGTCCAGTACCGCACGGAAGACCTTGTGTGGGTGTACACACCTGTGCGTAAACAAGGACTGTCGGAGAAGCTACTTAAAAGATACTTCGGCCCCTATAAAGTTGTGAGACAACTGTCTGAAGTAACTTATGAAGTAGAGGCCTCGGAGAGGAGACCCCGACAACGGAATATCAAAGACATCGTCCACGTCCTGCGGATGAAACCATACAGAAGCCCAGAAGAACAAACACAGGACTGATCACATAGTGTAGAATTTTTTTTTTTTAAAGCAGCGGGTCGCTGCTTATTTTTGAAAAGGGGAGTAATGTCATAACCAAAAATGTACATAGCTTGTAACTGTAAATAATACATCGGCAGCTTGGCGAATGTTATGTACCTAAGCCCCGATAGGTGGCGCGCGCTGTCAGCTTGGCAAGTGTTATGTACCTAAGCTCCGATAGATGGCGGGCGCGCTAGGCGGCAATTTTGTAAACAATAGTCGCCATCTTGAGGGGTGTAGCCGAACGCCAGCCGTTTGGGTCTCTGACATTACTTCCTTAATTTACCATTATTTTTATCCATTTAACTTAGTCTACCTCTATTTCTTTTTATCCCTCAAACTATTTATCTATTTAAAGTCATCTAATAAATTATTATTTTATTCTACCCAAACGACTCGTCACCTTCATTACTGTGACATTATTTTTGTGCTGTTGTATATAGTTTTGTTTTTTTCTTTTGGGTTGGTTAAATGTGTGTTTTTTTTTCAATAAACTCATTTGCCAAAAATATTATATAGTTAAATTTGTTTAAAATAAAATATAAGCATATTTGCTAATAATTGATATTTCATTCTTCTTTTTTTTTTTGTAAGTAAAATTTGCATTCGACAATCTAAACATTTACTTAATAATTTATAACTTTTTTATTCTCTCTCCCCGAATATAAGATGTATATATATGTAAATATAATTAATTTACATTTTAAATTAAATAATATATATAACACATTCACAGAGTTTATATATTTAAAATAAATGATGATATGTAAATTTTAAATTGTTCTACTTTTTTCAGTAGTTGATGGTTGTCTCTTAAAATACGATTTCAATTCTCAAATATATAAATTTAAAATATCGAGAGAAAAATAATCATCTTTAAGAATTAAATTATTCTTTATTCGTTTAAAAAAAAAAGCATACGAAAATGCGTCAAATTTTGACAAACCATCCCCTAGACACTGGGCACATTCACTTCAATATGAAACCCTCCATTATCAATCCAATGGATAAAAAAATGTATATGAAAGGTGAATTGTTAGGAAAAGGAAGTTTTGGATGTTGTTTCAAGGTTTATAATACTTCAGAAACTCTCGTTTGTAAAGTTTCATTTTTAATTTCATCTAAAAATCCGTTATCTGAAGCTTCAATACTAAAATCTATAAACCATATAAATATTGCGAAATATTATGGCCATTTTTATGATAATCATTATATTTATCTCTTTACAGAATACTGCGAATCATCTCTCTATGATTTTTATAAAGATAAGAATAGAGATAAGAAAATAATTCCAAACTATATTTCTCAGATAGCAATAGCTTGCCATTATCTACATACAGTAAAACAGATCGTACATGGAGATATTAAACCAGATAATATTCTTATCAAAAATGGTATAATTAAACTTATCGATTTTGGTTTAGCAAAGAAAATGACAAATAAAAATGAAGAAACATGGAAAAGTGGAACTCGTTCTTTTATGGCTCCAGAAACTATTTTAGGAATGCCATGTGGATATGAAGTAGATTGTTGGGCATTGGGATGTATTCTATGTATGCTGATGAGTGGTGATCTAACATTTGATGGAGAAAGTAATGAAATTATTGAAGAAAAAATCATCACTTGTAAATATGATCTACCACCCATTGAAGATTCAAGTTCTATCAAATACCGGTTTTTGATCGAAAAACTACTGGAAAAAGATCCAAAAGAAAGATACTCCATGAACACTGTCATTAACTATTTAAAACAGATGTAATATTTTCAAAAAAAATTTGCATAAATATTATATTTACTTTAAAAATATTATGGCAATGTATATATCGTCTTTTACATTTAACTTTTTTTACATATATAACTGCCTTTCTAGGTTATTTGTTAACGTTTTATATAAATATATTCTCGTTTTAAAAAATCAAGCTAGGAGAGAAGTAAGTAGTATTCTTAAATACTGTTTTATCATCTTTATTTAGAGATATGTAAATAAAACTTGCAAATATGTAAATACAGAGGTACTTATTATGTCTATTTTGATGAGGAATATATCCTTTCCAGTTTTTATGTGATTAATAAAGTTTAATTTTTTTAATAAGTAAAAATTCCTTTGTGTGAGAGAGAATCAGAGTTAAATACATACACATTTTTGTAAACAATTTATCTATTAATATATTATATAAAATTGCTGCTGTTGTATATAGTCACAGTGTAGAAAATACTATACCTACTACATATACAGGAATTAACAAAACGACTGCGGAAGTCGTTTTGTTAATTCCTGTAGAAAGGCATATGAGCCCGAAAGCTCGTTTTATATTCATGTAATAAAATATACGCAGCCCTAGATGCTTTGTTTAACTTATTTATGAATCTAAAAGGTTTTTTTTCTATTGATAAAATTTAGTATTATTTATTATTATAGCAACGATAGAGGACATTGTGACTGCTGTGATAGAGATGCATGAAGACATCTAAGGCTCTTTATTTGACACATTGGGCTCGAAAATCATACATTTTGGTTAGTAGCACCATATTCTTCATTAGACATGACAACAACAATACAGCAACGAATATTGTCCCTCACTTCGGCCAGTACATCTTTTTTATTTTCCTTCACTTCGGCCAGTAAATCTTTTTTATTGTCCCTCACTTCGGCCAGTACATCTTTTTTATCGTCCCTCACTTCGGCCAGTACATCTTTTTTATTGTCCCTCACTTCGGCCAGTGAATCTTTTTATTATCTCTCACTTCGGCCAGTACATCTTTTTTATTGTCCCTCACTTCGGCCAGTAAATCTTTTTCATTGTCCCTCACTTCGGCCAGTAAATCTTTTTTATCGTCCCTCACTTCGGCCAGTACATCTTTTTTATTGTCCCTCACTTCGGCCAGTGAATCTTTTTATTATCTCTCACTTCGGCCAGTACATCTTTTTTATTGTCTCTCACTTCGGCCAGTACATCTTTTTTATTGTCCCTCACTTCGGCCAGTAAATCTTTTTCATTGTCCCTCACTTCGGCCAGTAAATCTTTTTCATTGTCCCTCACTTCGGCCAGTAAATCTTTTTTATTGTCCCTCACTTCGGCCAGTACATCTTTTTTATTGTCCCTCACTTCGGCCAGTAAATCTTTTTTATTGTCCCTCACTTCGGCCAGTACATCTTTTTTATTGTCCCTCACTTCGGCCAGTACATCTTTTTTATTGTCCCTCACTTCGGCCAGTACATCTTTTTTATTGTCCTCACTTCGGCCAGTACATCTTTTTTTATTGTCTCTCACTTCGGCCAGTACATCTTTTTTATTGTCTCTCACTTCGGCCATTGAATCTGTATAAAGATTTACTGGCCGAAATGTCTTTAATTTGAAGAACTAGTTTATGATATTTACAACAATGAATAATATGTGAAGGTTATTCACATATTAAACAAAATGTTAACGCGGGATTCAATCCTGGTTCATGGTTGTCGGGAATCGAGGGTGTTACCTACTACTCGTCCACTGACTTTTTTATTATGATTATTTTCTACATAGTCTGTGTGTATTAATATATACAGTGGACCCTCGGTTTACGAGCACCTTGGAGTACGAGCTTTTCGCAGTACGAGCAAAAATTTTTGAAAAATTTTACCTCGGATTACGAGTGAAATTTCGCATTACGAGCAACTCGTGATGGTTGCCCGTAATCGTGATGGATGAAAATTCACTGGGATCCCTCCCTTCAGATCAGATTCGGGAAATATGTAAAATGTGGGAAACTGTGCAATTGTTCGTAGCAAGAAGAATTGCCCGAGTTTCAATTATTAAAAATAAGAAATTAGTTTCGCACTACGAGCGTTTTGGAGTAGGAGCATGGCTCTGGAACGGATTATGCTCGCAAACCGAGGGTCCACTGTATATATTTTTTATTTTTAAAAAGACAGTACGTTAAATGTTAATGGAATTTGAAACGATTTGCATAAAATTCAAATTTTCCCCTTAAAATAAAACACAATCCACTACTGTCATTTCTACGATTAAAAAGTTATAGGTAGGTCCTGGCGAATTGTTAAGCTGTCTCACTATTGATAATCAATTGATAGCCACTCATGGACAAAACTTAAGGAAGTGGAAAATCTTTGTAACTAAAACAACAACAAAAAAGATTAGTTACATATTGGGGACGTGAATAGCCGACAAACATATATTTACATATAGTAGAACCTCCCTGTAAAAGACACCTAATTGCAGAGCTAAAGTGTCCTTTATGAAGAGGTGTCCTCTTACTGGATAGTTACTAAATTGTAAAAATGATAATTTTGCAAATTAAAACTGTCCTTTGTAGAGAGGTGTCCGCTAAAGGGAGGTTCTACTGTATGTGAATACTTTGATTACAAATTTACTTTATGGCATAAAATAAAAAAGTGGGAGGGAGAATTATAAATATTGAAAAAAAAAAAAAAGAATTCTCATTGTGAGTGAGCAAGTTGCAATTGTTTAAATGTGGAAAAAATGTATATAAAATAAGTTTATATTATATTACTTCAAAAAATCACTTTATTAGGTACCACTCAACAAGAGCAAGCTAGTTTATGATAATTGAAACAATGAATAATATTTGAAGGTTATTCACATATTACATAAAAGGTTAACGCGGGATTAAATCCCGGTTCATGACTGTCGGGAATCGAGGGTGTTACCCACTCGTCCACCGACTTTTAATTTTTATATTACTTAAGTAAAAATAAGTGTTGGGTGGTATATGACCTCATATTAATGCATCATTGTTGCACACTGAATACACCACCTGATTTAAACTTTGATGTGATAAATAAATAGATATTCTAGGTGTTACCTAAAAATATAGTTATCTTATTATTGACTGGTTTAACCATGTAAGATGGTTGAGACACGTTCTGGAAAGATGCAAGACGCGTCTGAGGAGAGAATCAAGATGAAGAATCTGCCAAACCGCAGCCTAGTGCAATAATATATAGATGCAATATATATTGAGTATATATATATAATAGGTAAAAACATTATATATTAATAACTTGATAGTCAATTTCTCAGTGCGTTTATTTATATCAGGCAGAAAGATCTAAACACATGATAGAGAGAGAGACATTGACATTTGAACACTTTTATTGACATCTTGTCAATTAGGCTTTACATATAAATGAAGAAAAATGGGAATATTTACAATGAATTATGAGTGAGGAAGGTTCCACCATCTTGAAAGGGTACTCCTCCAGACCAGAAGAGGGTCTTCTTGGACCCCCCGCAACTCCAGGGCCAAGAAGTATTTGTAGATTCGGGTCTTGGCAGATGCCATGATGGCCAAGGCGTTGTCTTCCAGGTCATGCCCGAAGATCCAGCTCTGCAGGTCAGGGGGGATGATGGTGAAGGCCTCCACGATGACTGGCCTGATCCGCCTACAGGACCAGTAGCCGTGGGCCAGTGACAGGTCTCCGGACCCACAGGCGATGCAGGACTCCCGGGCTGAGGCCGGATGCGCTGGATGGAGAAGAGCGTGATAGAGAGAGAGAGTGAGTGCGCCTCTATTTCCATATACTTTTATCATATAGCTTTAGGATTGGCTGTAGTTAGATATTTATTCATTAAATTCTTTATATATAATATTTAAAAAATAACGCTTATTTTGGATTGTAATAAGATTATTTTTTAATCCAATATTTCGATGGACCAATCTTCCATCTTTTACGAGGGTTTTTGTTATGAAGCACACAGCAAGTCGCGGTGAGCCACGAACGTCTTACACGCTTATTGGGCGATAAACCTATTGTAATACTGAAAATTAGGAAAGACAAACTTCCGAGAGAATATGGTTTTATGGGATAATAACCAAAATGTATGATTTTCGAGCTCAAAAATGAATGTAGCAATCAGACAAGCCGCAATGTACTATATCAAAGTACCAAGGTGCTGCACGCAATCAAGGTTGTTCAAAAAAAGGTTAGATTCCCCAGGCCAGGGAAGATAAAAGAAAGACAGTTGTTGATTAGATAAAGCGGGAATGATTCAACAAATGCTGGGAAAAGATAGATTTTCTTTTTTTTTAAAATAAAAGGTTTTTTTAGGTATAAAAAAATTGTTAATAAAAAAACTTTGGTAATATATATAAATAATTTTGAAATTGAGGTCTTATATCAAGTATTACTAGTGAGGGTACCAGTACTAAGATAACCAACCACAAAAGTACACCATAGATTGAATAGCGCGTTCAAATGGATCGCTGCGTAAGTCGATTTCCCGATTAGTCCGCGCCATCGAATCGCCAAACCATTTGCCCTCTGTCCTGAGGTTACAGAGACAGCGTCAGGGGCGATCACATACGCAGGGCAGGTCGCGAAACCGATCTTAAACAGCGGCACATGCCAGAGTTACGTCTACGAGCGGCCGCTAATGACCGGTGTTAGCTTGAGGTGAGGAGTCCGAGTCACTCAGGTGATCGGAATCCTCCGCGCGGACGCGTGGCTTAAGTTTACCCGAGGTCTTTAGGAACTCCAGGCAGGCTCGCCAAGTGCTCCTGTTGAAAATAAAGTCTTTGAGTGACCGCGGGGAGTGTACCCCAATTCTTCTGCACAAGTGGAAAGAAGGCGGAATCTAAGGACATCAAGGGCTGCTGCACTCAAGCACGATGTGAGACAGAGTTTTTTCCCTGTCAGTGTCGCAGTAAGGATCGTCAATGACGCCTATCCTGTGGGCGAAACTGTCCGTCCACGTGTGTCCCGATAGCAGGCCAACCACAATGTGCTCGCTAGGGACGATGTACCTTTTGTCTAAAAGACTTATTGGAGAAAGCCAAAGCGGGTGTGGATAGAAGGAACTAGAGAGAGGAATCTGCTTTCCCATGCTTCACGCGCCCACCCGTATAGATTGCTGATTTTACAAACGACAAAGGAGCAAGTTTGTAACAGCTTGGGTTAGCAGACTTGGCACTCAGCTTTGCGAGTGTGTCCGCAATGTCATTACCCACGATCCCACTGTGGCCCTTGATCCATCCAGACAAACTTTACGATGACACGGCGATTTATTTAGGGAAAGCAAAAAATCAACATTTATTAGATAAGATAAGCAATGAGGGAAGTTTCCACAGAGTAGAAAAATATACATAAAATAATATAAATATAAAAATTAATAATCTTTATATATAAGATAAAATAAATACTTTGCTACATAGCTCCTTCCCTATGGGAGCTGTGACCCACAGCTTGCAAATATTTTAGATACTGACATGGATTTAACGTGCTTCTGCCAAGGATTCCCTTAGTCTTGAAACTTTGTCCCTAGTAGCTTCGCATCTTTTCTCTTGCGGCATGAAGAGCGGCTTCGCGTCGTATCGTCAATAGGGACATCGTCTTCTTGTAAGAAAGCCTTGACTTTGACACGAAGTTGGAATCCTGGAGCCAGTCTTGGAAAATGTAGCTCACAGCACCCAAGGCCTCAAGGTCTTTTCGGCGATCTTCAGTTTTTTCCCCTAATCTACATAGCATGGAGACCTGCTCGCTGGAGACCCACTGGTGATTCTCCACCAAACTCTGCAGCGCTGGCAGAGGCGCCGTATTCATTGTATATAGTGTTATATATATTGAAAATAGAGCAATCCATAAATAAATCTTTAATTAAAAAGGCATATATTGGATCAAAATATCATTTATTTTACCAATATTTCAGTTGGCTGAACGCCAACCTTTATCACACACTTTAAAATGTTATAACACCTTGATAAAGGTTGGCGTTCAGCCAACTGAAATATTGGTAAAGTAAATGATATTTTGATCCAATATATTCCTTTTTAATTAAAGTGTTATATATATATAATATATAATCATCTTTTTAAAATAGTGCAGACTGTGCACTTTTGCATGTATTGACAATATGTCAATAAAATTATTTTAATTATCAATTGTATACCCAGCATCTCCACCAAATGTAATGTAGAAAATGAGAAAAGACAAATTTCAGGATGACACGGCAATTTATTTACTGCAATATATAAGATAAGCAATAAGGGAAGTTTCCCCAGAGTAGAAAATATAAAAAAATAATAATCTGTACATTAAATATAATAAATACTTTGCTACAATATGAATCCCTTAATAAACGCATTTATGAGAATCTGCCTTCGGACAAGTATAAGAGCTCCATTCAACCTATCAAACAAGATACTGAAGGAGGACTTGAACCAACCCGATCTAGAAGATATGTACCAAACTTCCGTTAATAAATTATACCTTCAAATGCAAAATTCAAATAATCCAACCATACAAGATATTCTACAAAATAAAGGAGATATGAATCCCCGATTCCGACGACCCGGCCCTGACGCTTAGTTAAGAGCTCATCGCCCAACAGCTGCCCTCCTACAAGGTCCGGGGGGACCACCTCTACTCCACCAACTCGCCATGTGTAAATAGCCAGGACAAGGTGACTCGCGAGCTGTGCTCGAATGTAACACCTGTAAATTGAGACGAAATAAATAAAAAATCCCTTAATAACTTTTGACCGAAATCGTGATATTTAGGCTTCTACATTTTTTATTATTTCAAGATACTTTGAGCAATGAATAGAAAATTGAAGATTTTATTATGTTTTGAAAAAGAAGAAGCATTAGTAGTAACATAAAGGTAATCCAGGCTCCTGGAGTATATCCATAGATCGTCAACTACCTATAGACATAAGTTCATATTATTTATATCTATTAAAGATATACATATACAGTAGAACCTCCCTGTAAAGGACAACACCTAATTACAGAGCCAAACTGTCCATTAGGGAGAGGTGTCCTCTTACCGGAGTGTTGCTATATATTAAAAATGGTAATTTTGCAAATGAAAACTGTCCTTTGTGAATAGGTGTTGGTTCAAATCACATTAATAGGTACCGCTCAGCAAGAGCAACCTAGTTCATGATAATTGAACAATGAATAATATGTGAAGGTTATTCACATATTAAACAAATTTTAACGCGGGATTCAATCCCAGTTCATGACTGTCGGGAATCGAGCGTGTTACCCTCTCATCCACCGACTTATTGTCGGGAATCGAGCGTGTTACCCTCTCATCCACCGACTTATTGTCGGGAATCGAGCGTGTTACCCTCTCATCCACCGACTTATTGTCGGGAATCGAGCGTGTTACCCTCTCATCCACCGACTTTTATATTGAATAGGTGTCCGCTAAAGGGAGGTTCTACTGTATTTTTAAAACATATGCTTTGGTTTATTAAAATAAACAGAATGTCTGTTGGAAAATTGACGATTGAAGAGAGGAGTGTCTTATAATCATCGTTATATTTTGCTATTTTTATTCGAAGAGTTCAATTCAGTTTATCTGTTGGAGATGCACGATTTTAGGTTGTATCTCCATTCGGGAATTGATCATTAATTTTTTTAGGGCTTTTTTTTTCTCAAAGAAGAAAAAAATGATAAATTCTAAGATCTTTGAAACTCTTTTAGAATTTGAGGGAAAAAACATAACTGTTCTAAAATGTTTAAAATATTACCATACCTATATTTGCGCTTATATATATTTAAATAGTTTAAAAATTCAATTGTTTTTGTTTAAAAATAAGGGCTCGGATTCACATCAAGTAATTATACATATTTTACACAAATAAGTCGTGGTTTTATTCCTCCTCCAAAATCACTTTATTAGGTACCGCTCAAAAAAGACCAACCTAGTTTATGATAATTAAAACAATGAATAATATATGAAGGTTATCCACATATTAAACAAAAGGTTAACACAGGATTCAATCCCGGTTCATGACTGTCGGGAATCGAGGGCGTTACCCACTCGTCCACCGACTTTTTTTTATGGTTTTATTATTTAAAATATGATTCAATTGAAAAAAAAAATAGTATTCTCATCGCGAGTGAGCAAGTAGAAAAGGCTTAAATGCAGTCAAATTTATATAAAATAAGTTTATATTAACTTAAGTAAATAAAAGTGTTGGGTGGTATATGTTATAATATATATTGAGATCAAATATAAAATAATTATGTGTAACATTATATCATGTGATTATCAGTTTTTTCACATTAATTTACATTTGAGTTTAAATCTATTAAATAAACATACAGTCTGATACATACTTTATTTTTTTAATTTTATTAAGGTAAAACTTTAATAAGGCTTAGAATCGGCTATCGTTCTAGTTTTATTAATTTTCTTAATATTTAATTCTACTTCATGAAAGGAAATGCACTACTTCAAACCTTTTTCAATTATTTGATTACAACACCTTTTTATTTATACATAACATTCTATACACAATATAATGCGGCTTATGATTATAAAACGACATTTGACAATTATCTCGCATGTGTTTCTTTTAAACGAAAAATCGTTATTTCTCCTTGAAATAAATTTAGATTTTTCGTTTAAAAGAAACATTTGCGGGATAATTGTCAAATGTCGTTTTACATAACATTCTCTTCCCGACTACTTAGAAGTCTGAAATTTTGTAAACATACATACATGGCCATTGCACGCTCCCAGGAACTCGGGTTATCTAAATAACATTGTCATCGGGATTAAGCAAATGGTTAAAATTTTCAGACTTCTAGGTGGTCTGGAAGTATATTAAAAATTGATTCCAATATAGAATTATAATTCTGAGGTATATATAGCGCATTTTTGCAAACATGCATTTCATAGCACACTCTCAGGAACTCGGATTAACTAAATAAATAATACATTGTCATCGGGATTAAGCAGATGTGAAAATTTTTCAAACTTCTAGAGTGGTTTGGAAGTATATTAAAAATTGATTGCAATATAGAATTATAATTCTGAGGTATATATAGCAAAATTCATGACCAATAAGAAATAAAACTATTTTGTTTCAAAAAAATCGGTGATTTATGGTTTTATTTCTGGTGTATAGATGACGTGTTATTGTCTTATGTTGAATATGACCAATAATTATGTACGTTTGATATCTAATTGAAAATAATTTTTATAAAAATTTCTCGAGACTATATAGAATTTATAAAATACGACAAAAAAAATAATAAAACTGATCAGCAGCCCTATTTAATGGTCTCTAAATGGTCAATCAAATTTTTCAACATGGTTTTATTTGTAATTCTAAATATTGGATGGAGGCTATATATTAGAATTGGTTTTATAATCTTCAAAAAATTCGAAATTATTTTAAAGGCATAAGATTCTTTTTGAAAATAAACAATTTCTACTGCCCTTACTGCAATTGAAAAATTAATGGGAGGGTGAAAATAAGCAATTTATACTGCCCTTACTGCAATGGAAAAATTAATGGGATGGTGAAAATAAGCAATATCTACTACTGTCCTTACTGCAATGGAAAAATTAATGGGAGGGTGAAAATAAGCAATTTCTACTGCCCTTACTGCAATGGAAAAATTAATGGGAGGGTGAAAATAAGCAATTTATACTGCCCTTACTGCAATGGAAAAATTAATGGGAGGGTGAAAATAAACAATTTCTACTGCCCTTACTGCAATGGAAAAATTAACCCTCCCATTAATTTTTCCATTGCAGTAAGGGCAGTAGAAATTGTTTATTTTCAAAAAGAATCTTACTCCTTTAAAATAATTTCGAATTTTGATAACAGATGGCGCGCTAGTGCATCATTTTATTAGCTTCGTTGACAGTGTATGGATAATTTGCTTGTTTCCCAATAGTAGGGCTAACCTGTGTTGTGTTGCTTTTTCGAGATTGATTCATTTCTGGACGTGTTTTTGGAAGGTCAGATGTTGATCAAGGATGACGCCCTGATGTAGACGCTGTCTTTTCTTTTTATTGATTCATCAGAGAAGTTTGGATCATTTGGAGGCTGCTTTATTTTGAGTCTTTTGTCTGAAAAATAGAACGGCTTCTGTTTTTTGTGGGTACAGTTAAACCCGCTATTTGTATCACCAGATATTGATAAATACCGATAAATACCAGCGCTTCTTGTAGTTCCAGGTAGATTGTAGGCTGAGTGTTACGGCATTGTCTGCATGTAGATACAGCGACGTTCGTTCCAGGCAGAGATCTACAATATGTATCTACTTGTATGTAAATATTGAAGTAGATGGGGCCTGTAACTGATTCTTGAGGACCCCAGCTAGTATTTTCCTCAGAGTCAACAAAGCATCTTTGATTTTTACTCTGAAATTTCTATCAGAAAGAAAGCTTCTTGTTATTCCAATAATGTTTTTGGGCAGTTTTTTTTTTGGCATTCTGTATAGAAGAGCTTTGACTTTGTCAACTATTTCTTCAAATAAAAGACACTGCGGCCATTAAATCTTTTTATTGTCTCGACAAAAATCTTTTGTCCTCGTTAAGACTATGAATGCCGGCCAGGCAGCCTATATCTTTACGATTTTTCAACAATTTTGGAGATGTAAAAAAAGATACCTCCTGTAAATTGCTTTAGTTTTTCCATGGCCTTTCTGATTTTCTCTATGACGAATACTAGTTGATGAAGGGTGGAGTACTTCAACTTAAACCCAAACTAGGAATACTAGTTGATGAAGGGTGGAGTACTTCAACTGGAACCCAAACTAGGAATACTAGTTGATGAAGGGTGGAGTACTTCAACTTAAACCCAAACTAGGAATACTAGTTGATGAAGGGTGGAGTGCTTCAACTGGAACCCAAACTAGGAATACTAGTTGATGAAGGGTGGAGTACTTCAACTGGAACCAAAACTAGGAATACTAGTTGATGAAGGGTGGAGTACTTCAACTGGAACCAAAACTAGGAATACTAGTTGATGAAGGGTGGAGTACTTCAACTGGAACCAAAACTAGGAATACTAGTTGATGAAGGGTGGAGTACTTCAACTGGAACCCAAACTAGGAATACTAGTTGATGAAGGGTGGAGTACTTCAACTGGAACCCAAACTAGGAATACTAGTTGATGAAGGGTGGAGTACTTCAACTGGAACCCAAACTAGGAATACTAGTTGATGAAGGGTGGAGTGTACTTCAACTGGAACCCAAACTAGGAATAATAGTTCATGAAGGGTGGAGTACTTCAACTGGAACCCAAACTAGGAATACTAGTTGATGAAGGGTGGAGTACTTCAACTGGAACCCAAACTAGGAATACTAGTTGATGAAGGGTGGAGTACTTCAACTGGAACCCAAACTAGGAATACTAGTTGATGAAGGGTGGAGTACTTCAACTGGAACCCAAATTACTCAGACCTTAGGAGATTTTTTTAATCATTTAGTGTTCTTCTTATTCTTTTAAGAATGATTTTTTCAAATAATCCACACACAAATTATATATAAATTATAAAAAAATGTTTATTTAATCTAAGAAGTTTTCTCTCGAGATAGTATATTAATATACATACATAAATATACAGTTTTTATTATTTCTAAAAAACATAAAAATTGAATTTAACAATTTTAGAGCCTATATACAACTTTTCTTTAATATATTCTGGGTTTTTGGTGTTCTGCTCTTCAAGAACCTGGGTTATAAATATCTCTCTATTTTACAAAATAATAATAAAAGAAATTTTAAAAATATAAGAGTTAAAAATTTTAATATTTACTTTGAATATTTCTAAAAAGAAATAATATTATTTTCAGATTAGATCATATCATCTACAATTTAATATAATCAATCACATATTTCATATTTTTTCTCAAACGAGGATTTGGTTCTAAAAGTTTCTTAATCAAATTAGCATTAAAAGGTTCAACTGTTGATGGAATAGTGAATTTACATTTGATAATATCAATTTGTTTCATCTTTCGGTCTTTGTTAGGAAAAGTACTATGGCCTGTTGATAACAGATATATAATACATCCTAACGCCCAGCAATCAATTTTAAAATCACAATAATTTTTTAAAATCATTTCTGGAGCCATATATGAATAGGTACCACTTATCCAGCGTCTTCTTTCTCTTTGAGATAACATTTGTTTCGATAATCCAAAATCAATCAGTTTGATATTACCATTTTTGATAAGAATATTTTTTGGTTTAAGATCTCCATGAATTATAAATTTTTCAGTATGTAGGTAATGGCAAGCTTCAGCTATTTGTCGGACCATTGAAAGAATTAATTTAGTATCTTTTCTATTGGCGTTATAGAAATTTATAAAAGTTGAATCGCAATATTCCATTATGATATATACAAATAAGTCATCACAGAAATATACGAAATATTTCGCAATATACTTGTGGTTTAATGATTGTAGAATGCCAACTTCTTGAAGAGGATTTGCTTTCCTGTTTTTTATTGTTACTTTACAAGCGAATGTTTGTTGGGATTCAATACCTATAACCTTCAAACAACATGCATAACCACCTTTACCTAACATTTCACCTTTCTTATACCTTTTTCCTGTCATTGTATTGGTGATAACATCGCTGATATTAGGGTAAATATCTTCAACTGTCATTCCATCTTCTGCCATTCTATCTTCTGCCATAATATTCGAACTGTTCGATTTTCCAGAAATTTTAATAGATTTAAATGATTTTTCAAATAAATAATATTAGGGTGTATGCATAAATATTTAATTGTATTATCTCAGAAAAATAATGAATGAGTCTGTATGTAATAAATTAAAATATAATTTAAAATTTATTAGAAAAAATAAATAAATATACAGTTAAATCTGTCTATAGCGCCCCCTCTAAATAGCGCCTTCCTCTCTATAGCGCCCGATTTTAAACATTAAAATGTAAACATTTTACATTAAAAGTGACCTGTTTATAGCACCCTCTCTAAATAGCGCCTTCCTCTCTATAGCGCCCGATTTTAAACATTAAAATGTAAACATTTTACATTGAAAGTGACCTGTCTATAGCACCCTCTCTAAATAGCGCCTTCCTCTCTATAGCGCCCGGTTTTAAACATTAAAATGTAAACATTTTACATTAAAAGTGACTTGTCTATAACACCCCCTCTCTATAGCACCCTATTTTGATGAGTCCTAAGAAGGGACGCTATAGACAGGTTTAACTGTATCTATATATATAAAAATGAATGTATGTCTGTTTGTCCTTTATGCCTGACCAAACCACTCATTGGATCGCCATGAAACTTTGGGAAGTTATTTAGTATAGTACTGGGAAGGTTTCTAGCAAATAAAATTTTTGAAATAACTTTTCGCCTAGATATAATCAAGATAAATATTCTAATTTATCTGTTATAATTCAACAATCTGCTCTAAATATTATCATGATGATACGATGATTTTGTAATGTAGAAAATTAGGAAAGACAAAATTCAGGATGACACGGCAATTTATTTGAGACAAGAATAATGATACAATTCCAAGGCAAGATACTATTCCTTTAACTTCGAATTACGGAGGGAACCAATTAATAATGATTTTATTCAACTTATCGAGTATTTTTCAAGGGACCGGGAAAAAATGTTCACTTTATCGAGAGATTCGTTAGACAAACCTTTACTCGGGTAAAATCCGGGCGAAGCCGGGAATATCCATTTCGTAGCTACACCGTCTCTCCAAGAGGCAGTCTCTTATTAAAGGTCTATTAGAGATTCTTTAATAGCAATTAGAATCTTCAATGAGAGACCACCAACAGGAGAAACAAGTTGATTCATGTTTTTAGGTGGTCTTTCTTAAGAGACTCTATTTACATATCTTCTATATATATAAAAATGAATGTATGTCTGTTTGTTTGTCCTTTATGCCTGACCAGACCACTCATTGGATCGCCATGAAACTTTGGGAAGTTATTTAGTATAGTACTGGGAAGGTTTCTAGCAAATAAAATTTTTGAAATAACTTTTCGCCTAGAAATAATCAAGATAATTATTCTAATTTATCTGTTATAATTCAACAATCTGCTCTAAATATTATCATGATGATACGATGATTTTGTAATGTAGAAAATTAGGAAAGACAAAATTCAGGATGACACGGCAATTTATTTGAGACAAGAATAATGATACAATTCAAAGGCAAGATACTATTCCTTTAACTTCCAATTACCGAGGGAACCAATTAATATTGATTTTATTCTACTTATCGAGTATTTTTTCAAGGGACCGGGAAAAAATGTTCACTTTATCGAGAGATTCGTTAAACAAACCTTTACTCGGGTAAAACCCGGGCGAAGCCGGGTACATCCATACAAGAATAATGATACAATTCCAAGGCAAGATACTATTCCTTTAACTTCCAATTACCGAGGGAACCAATTAATATTGATTTTATTCAACTTATCGAGTATTTTTCAAGGGACCGGGAAAAAATGTTCACTTTATCGAGATATTCGTTAAACAAACCTTTACTCGGGTAAAACCCGGGCGAAGCCGGGTACATCCATACAAGAATAATGATACAATTCCAAGGCAAGATACTATTCCTTTAACTTCCAATTACCGAGGGAACCAATTAATATTGATTTTATTCAACTTATCGAGTATTTTTCAAGGGACCGGGGAAAAAAATGTTCACTTTATCGAGAGATTCGTTAGACAAACTTTTACTCGGGTAAAACCCGGGCGAAGCCGGGCGGGTCCGCTAGTATATATATATATATAAATGAATGTTTGTATGTTTGTTTGTCTGTTTGTCTGTTTGTCTGTATGACCCCTATACAAATTCGCAGTAGTTCACTAATTGAAACCAAAATTCCATACATAGGTAAAAAATAACGGGGATGACGATAGGCTATTTTAAAAAATATATAAATCAATTATTAAAACTATATATTCAAATTATTCGACTTAGCTCACGAGCAGCGCCCTCTAGAACGCGTGGCGATTTTGACGGCGGGGGGCACCCATTGGCTGCCGGCGCAGCACGTGACTTCCCTGCCCCCCCCCGCCGAGTAAATAAGATCTCCCGGCTGCCGGTCGGTTGAGCTCACGAGCAGCGCCCTCTAGAACGCGTGGCGATTTTGACGGCGGGGGGCGCTCCCGGTTGGACAGTTGCGCGGGGGCAGAGTGACCTCGCGGGTGCCCTCCGGGAACTACGTCCATCTTCCATATGTAATATACATTTAATCGTGTAAACCCGGGCGTTGCCCGGGTCATTCGTCTACAAATTCGCAGTAGTTCACTAATTCAAACCAAAATTTCCATACATAGGTAAAAGAATACTGGGAAGACGATAGGCTATTTTAAAAATTTTGCTGTATCATGTTTGATTATCAGATACAAAATTATATCGGGAAAAATTCCAAAAAACAGAGACCACGGGTGAAACAGGGTACATTTAATAGGGTAAAACCCGGGCGTTGCCCGGGTCATTCGGCTAGTTTTTTATAAAACTGAGATTATATAATAACAATTTAAATTGTGTTTACAATATATTTAAATGTAGAGAGAGCCATGTTTCTGGTGCTCAGAGAGCCAAATACCTGGATTTAATGTAAGACATGTCCTGTATAGATATGAGATATGGAAATATATAGCATGACTTTTTCTATTATCCTTCCTTCTCAAGAACAATATCCCCAAGGATCTGAGGACCCAACGACATCAATATAAATTATAAATGAACAAACCCTGTACATCCCCCACAGTAAATATGTTGATCTAGATTGCTCCTTTTGAGCGGTGGCACCTAATAAAGTTATTTGGAACTTGAAACTATTATCAAAAATGAAACAAATCTCTCTCTCTCTCTGTCTGGAGGAGGACTCTGTCGTTGGGGGAATCTCCTCGACTGTACATAACTGTATATATTTTATTTTATCCCTCTTTTTATAATTATTATATACTACTACCATTGACTTGTGTATGAAGTCAATAAAATATTTTTAAATCTAAAAACTCTCTCTCACTTGAGGTAACCGGGATTCCTGGAGCGAACAAATTACCTACTTTAATTTATACTTACCAGTTTCATGATTGTTCAGAATATCTGAATGACCAGTTTAGCATCACGGAGGAGATTTGAGCTGTTTAAATTTGAGATTAAGAAAGAAAAATGGGAAGTAAATTTAATAGGAGTTGTTGAGATTAAATTCCGAATTTTCAAAGGTTTCTTTATTTCGACTTAGAGCCCTATGTCCCCCTAGGGACACTTGCACTTTAAACATAAACAAAATTTTTGAAATAAAAGAAAGAAAGATATTTAAATATGTACAGAATTAGTATGCAAGTTAGTTAGATGAAAAGATAAATATATATATCAACACAATATATGTACAAAGGGTTGGTATGCAAATATAGTTAAATGATATCAAATTGTAAAGTATTGTGTGTATTCGAGAAAAGCAATTTATATATTAAAAAAAGTTTTAAGGAATATATACTAGACGGGTGACCCGGGCTTCGCCCCGGGATTGACCCGTGTGCATATCTACCCGAGTGATATATATTTAGATAAGATTTTTTTTATAATTGTTTGTTATTAGCATTATCTATTTGTTTGCATCAGCATATTTTAATCTAATCTTTGATAGAGGGCGCTGTTCGTGAGCTAAGTAGAATAATTTGAATATATAGTTTTAATAATTGATTTATATATTTTTTAAAATAGCCTATCGTCTTCCCCGTATTTTTTTACCTATGTATGGAAATTTTGTTTGAATTAGTGAACTACTGCGAATTTGTATACCGGACATACAAACATTCATTTTTATATATATAGATATTTTGCTTATCCCTAGTACACGTGGTACAGGCCATGATAATCAGGGTGGGTAGTTAGCGACTGCTTTTACTGTAAGTACACCACATGTCTACACATGTGTAAAGCAGTTCGACTTTGCACTTACAAATGTGCCAGAGCCCCGTTTGGTTACTTGCACTCGCTGGTGGGGTTGGACTTTTGCAAGAATCGGGGGCCATTGGAGCATTTTTTTTAAACAGAAAAAAGTGTCCAATGCGGGAATCGAACCCGGGTCGTAGTGATCGAAAACCAAACGGTTTAACCAGCCTTCCACCAACCCCTTTTAAGGAATATAGGTTACAGAACACTATTTTAAAATACCATTTTTATTAATATTTAATAGTAGAATCTAAGGTTTATACATTATCTTTTTGTATCAAGAGTATAGTATGTAGCTTAACAAAATAAAACTCCATGTACTGACTACTTAAAAGTAGTTAAATATTAGTTATAAAGATAGATTCTCACGTACATCTGGCCTTAACTACCAGTTTCATGATTTTTCTGGGATGCCTGAATTACCAGTTTTTTTTTTTGGTCGTTGAGGTACAGCTTGCACCACGTTGACGAGGGACAACAGCCCGAAACGCCTCCGTGGTTAGCTTTTCTTGATTAATCAAGAATGGGTATTTGGTCAATTCTGGAATAATTAAAAATCAATGAATAGTTGATATTTATTCGGATAGATGGCGCAAGCCATCAGCAACTTTTAATTGCACGATAAGGAGATGTCTTTTTCTTAAATTACCTACTGTCATTATATTGGGAAACTCCGCCTTTGCCGGTCCCAAGCTCGGATGAAAAAGGAGAAGGGGGAGTATTAACAAGCTCACTAAAAACCTGGGCTCAGCTGGCCCGGCTGATAGTACCCTGTAAGGGCTCCTAATCCAGGGATACAGGATGAGCAGCGTTTGTACTCCATGTTAGGAGCAGCTGCACATTGCATCTGTTCCTCATGTCAGAGGCAGCCATTTCTTTTTGGAGCTAAGTCGGCCTGCCATTTAGTAGTGCTCCCAGTCTTAATGACAAAGGCAGACGCATTCTACTTCACCCAGACCCTAATATGAGTGGAGAAGAATATTGAAGAAGAAGAATATTATATTGGGAGGGCCTGGCTCATCAGTGGTGAACCACTCGATTATTGGTCATATTGGGGAACAATCGATATCTCACTTCTGAAAAGTTCGGACAGTCATAGATAAGGGGAAAAGAAGTTAGTTCAGTTTTTCCACAGGAACAATTTGGTGTTTCTGATAGACCTCTTTTATGAAAGTAGTTATGGACCGTGTGATGTGACAAATTGAGTGACTATAAAATTTGGTTGACACTCTGTTACTCAAAGAACCCGGGTTATAAATATCTATTTTTGATTTCTGTAGACATGTCTTTTGACAAATTCTGTGAGGTATCCATTGTAATTGCAACTCCCTGAATATTAAGATTATTTATTTTTCAATGATTTTCATATTTAGGGTTCAATTGTTGCGAGCATTGGCCTAAGAAGAATAGTTATAACGGCCATTAACAGATGGCGCTTTACAAGACTTTAGCCTATTTCCAGTTTAAGGATAATGTGTGTAGATAACCTACTACTGTGAATCCTGTTTTCGATAGCTTATGATTATAAATACATCTTTATATTGGTCTTAATGCTTAAATTGCTGTAAACAATTATATTGGAGCTTAATAATTTATTTCTAATCTTTGCTAAGAATATATTCCCTATTTTTCATGTGTTAAGCGTATTTACGCAAGTTTGGCCTTAAATACCCATTTCTTGGTTTTTCAAGAAGCCACTGGGATCAAAAATATTTTTGGTCGCAGTAGTACAGCCTATTCCACGCTGACGAGCGGCAACAGCGCGAAACGCGTTCGTGGATGGCTTTTCTTGATTTATTAAGAAATTGGGTTGGACAAATATCAGGGAACAGGTCAAATCAATGAATAGTTGATTTCTGTTCCACCAGATGGCGCTCTGCCTTCTGAAAAGCACATGTGCTCCTGGTCAGGATATGCCTTTTTTATTTTTAATTCCTTATTATGTTTCTTTTATTTGTTGTTAATAGGTTGGTATAATTGTTGGGAATTGCTAATATGCATATAAAATAAATACTTTTTTACATAGCTTCTTCCCTATGGGAGATGTAAGAAAAGAAATTCTTGAAAATATTTTTCCTCCTATGGGAGATGTGACTCACAGCTTGTAAATCTTGTTGCTACTGACTAGAAGCTGAAGTGTTTCTGGCAAGAATCCATTCGAAGTTATGGAAGTTTGTTCTTAGTAGTTTTATGTCCTTTTTCTTGCGGCCTAAAGAGCAAATTTATCGTCGTAGCGTCTATAGGGACATCGTCTTCTTGAAGGAACGTCTTGACTTTAACATGGCGGTGGAATCCTGGAGTCAACCACGGAAAATGTAAATCACAGAATCCATGGCTCCTCAAAGTCTTCTCGTCGATCTTCAGTATGTCTTCCTTAATTTATCCAACAGAATACACTAAAAGGTCGCGTAGAAAATTAAGAAAGACATAGAAGTCGGTATATATACTTGTAGGTATCAGGATGACAGATCAAATTAATCCATACACAAGCAAATTAAAATCTATATATAATACCAAAGAGGCAATGAGGGAAGTTTACAGAGTAGCAAAATACGTATATTGCTCAAAATCGTTAATACAGTAGAACATCCATGAGAGGACACTCGCGCTAGAGAACACCTCTCTATGAAGGACAGTTTTCATTTACAAAATTACCATCAACTCTCTGGTAAGAGGACACCTCGACCTAAAAGACACTTTGGTTCTGCAATTAGGAGTTGTCCTTTACAAGGAGGTTCTACTGTATATATAAATAATAAACATTTTGTTACAATATTTTTAATAGAGAAATTTTAAAGCGATGATTAGTTATATAATGGAACCTCTAATGAGCGACCACATTCTAAAATTAGAGATTGTCTTGAACACACAACACAATCTTCAATAAGTTACTCCTTCAGTAGAAAACAAGGTGTTACCTATAAGAAATCTCCCAAGAAAAAAGTTCTACTGCCATAAATATTCCAAAATCATATTCTTCTAATCCTGTATTATTATTTTATCATGAAGATATAATTACCATATATTTACTCACTAGCCATAAATATAATAAAGGAACAAGAGGAAACCATCTGTGACATAACTAAATAAAAAAATAACGCCTCTCCTACCTTATTCAGTGATTTACATTATTCAGTGAATATTATCTGGAGCTCCCTTTCCATAAAGCGCTATCCCTACAGTTTGAGAATATACAATAGAAGGTAGTATAACCATATAGAATCAATTTTCGTGATTAATAGTTTTATTTCTTATGTATTGGTATATATTACCATTTAATTAAATTCTAATATTTCTATTTTTCAAAAGAATTTTATAATAAACTATATAATTATAATATGAAAAGTTTTATTCATAAAGAATACAAATATAGTTGGTGCTATATCTTCTGCTTTTTAAACGTTTTTAATATAGGTCTTTATGCTTATACACTTGTTAAACCTTTCAATGGTTCGATAAACAAATTGACGCGTAATATTCAAATTTTGTAAAAGTTTAAAAATGGATGAAGGACTTTGTCCTACCTTGTGTAAGGCTATTACAGCTATATGGTTTTCTTTAACACCCCAATCCATTATAAAAAAAACAAATATATTCCGATTTTTTTCTAAACACGTGTGCACGAGATATTCAAATAACAACTACTGTATTTTGAATACTTCACGCGATCAAATTAAAATCTTTATCACTGATTTGGTTTTGTAACAATATTTATGGCTAGACTAAGTATATAGACTGCGTGACATTGAAAATGGAACACCAAGAAATAGTGTCCAGAAAGTGATGAAACTCGGCAGACAGAGAGAGACAGGGACGAACAATAAGTGATCCTCATTTCAAAATGATAGTCATAATACAGAGCGAGAACGGCGTCGGCTTAGTAGCAAGTAGGACCACCGCGGACGGCGATGCACGCAGCAACACGTCTAGGTAGAGAGTCAATCAGAGTACGGATGGCGTCCTGAGGGATGGCTCTCCATTCCCTCTCAACCATTTGCCACAGTTCGTCTTCTGAACGCGGCTGTGGCAAGGCATGCAAACGGCGTCCAATGATGTCCCAGACGTGCTCGATTGGTGAGAGATCAGGAGAGTACAGTGGCCAGGTAAGCATCTGTACATCTTGCAGAGCTTGTTGGCTAATGCGAGCAGTGTGCGGTCGGGCGTTATCCTGCTGATAAAGGGCATTGGGTACCCCCTGAAGGTAGGGGAGTGTCACCGGTCGCAGCACATCATCAACGTATCGTTGGGCCGTCATAGTGCCCTGAATACGAAGTAAAGGTGACCTGGAATCATACGCGATTGCGCCCCAAACCATGATTCCACGTTGTCGCACGGTGGGGCGTTCCACAATTGCTGCCGGATTGGACCTTTCTCCACGTCGACGCCACACGCGTACACGGCGACTATCACTGGACAAGCAGAAACGCGACTCATCTGAGAACACGACCCTGTGCCATTCCGTCATCCACGTCGATCTAGCCCGGCACCATTCCAAACGTTGGCGCCTATTCGGTGGGGTCAATGGCAGTTTTCTTAGCGGACGGCATGAGTGCAAGCCATTAGCAACCAATCGACGGGAAATGGTTCTGGTCGAGATGGAATGATCTAGGGTGTCTTGCACATGTTGCATGATTGCGATACAAGTGGCTTGTGGGGCCGCCACTGCTTGTCGAAGGATACGCCGATCCACACGTGCTGACGTCACTCTGGTTGCACCGACATTCCTATAAATTGCCACATTTCCTTGTTCCAACCATCTTCTCCACAGTCGGTGCACCGTGGACGCACCAAGGTGTGTATTAGCTGCGATTTGACGTATGGACCCACCTGCCCTTTTCAGTCCGATCACCATGCCCCTCGTAAAAGCGTCTGTCTGCTTGAACTGCCTCCGTTTACGATGACCTGGCATTCTCTGTTATTACACGTGTCTTTTGACACAAGAACAAAATTTCTACAATGATTTTCCTTGAAGAAATAACGACACAAATACTGTCCTTTCTGCAAGTTCCTTCCCTTATATCTTACTCCATGTGCGCACGAGAGCTGCGCATTTTGCATCATTTGCATAACTCGGTTAGGCGCGTCTACCCTGAAATTTACATAATTTTCTGGCCACTATTTCTTGGTGTTCCATTTTCAATGTCACGCAGTGTATATGCTTTGTACTTTTTATTACTAGGAAAGCCCCAAATTTCGACAAATTTGGTTCAGACATTTAGAAGCCAGCTCTGAAAAAATAGGCACGTCTAAATATACTTACATATGTATATATATATGTGATATGATCCTGTCGACTCTTTCTGTGATATGATCCTGTCGACTTTCAGTGTGGCATTATGATAATAATGTGGGGAGAGCGAAATAAGGAAACAACAAGTTTGGAAGATGGGACCCAGCAAACCGAGAGAGAGAGGTAGCGCGTGGGGCTGTCACTGCGGAACGACCGTCTTGTGTGTCCACCACCCCCCGACTATCTAAAAATAGTCCTGCAGGGTTCCCAGAAAAGCCCCCTCAGGAATGTGGCCAAAATGGCCGTAATTTAGTTGTCTTCTATCGACGTCTCTCTCTCGTTGACTGTAGGTTTACTTTATTATTCCTGGAAGAGCATATATTATGACATATATACATGCTTTTGGTCAGGATATGCCTTCTTTATTTTTAATATAAACACCTGACCTTTTTATTTTTTCCTATATATATCTTCTTCTATATATATATAAATGAATGTTTGTATGTCTGTCTGTATGTCCGGTATACAAATTCGCAGTAGTTCACTAATTCAAACCAAAATTTCCATACATAGGTAAAAAAAATACGGGAAAGACGATAGGCTATTTTAAAAAATATATAAATCAATTATTAAAACTATTTATATTTAATCAGAAAATGATGATGACGATATTGCTGTATCATGTTTGATTATCAGATGCAAAATTATATCGGGAAAAATTCCTAAAAGCAGTGACCACGGGTGAAACCAGTTCATTATTTTGTACGCAGGAACAAAATTCTAACAGAAAAACATTCATTCGAGCAGAAAACAAAAGCCAGATCATCTTTCTATAAAAATATCGCTTCTCAGACACAAAGTTTGGAGCGGGACGTTTCTGGTTCAAATTCACATAAATAGGTACTGCTCAGCAAGAGCAACCTAGTTCATGATAATTGAACAATGAATAATATGTGAAGGCTATTCACATATTAAACAAAATTTTAACGCGGGATTTAATCCCGGTTCATGACTGTCGGGAATCGAGGGTGTTACCTACTCGTCCACTGACTTCATGCGGGACGTTTCACAAGAGTGACATCCACGGCGCCAATTTATAATTGTAACGAATAGTATTTGAAAATCAAAATAATATAATTTTCAAATATTGTTGTGAAAATTTACATATTTATTTTTATATTTTAAAAACACACAAAGTTTGGAGCGGGACGTTTCACAAAAGTGACATCCACGGTGCCAATTTATAATTGTAACGAATAGTATTTGAATAAAAACATTTAATCGGGTAAAACCCAAGCGTTGCCCGGGTCATTCGGCTAATTAAAAATAAAAAAGGCATATCCTAACCAGGAGCACATGTGATTTTCAGAAGGCAGAGCGCCATCTGATGGAACAGAAATCAACTAAACTAATGGCGCTCTGCCTTCTGTAAAGCACATGTGCTCCTGGTCAGGATATACTTTATTTATTTTTAATATCAACACCTGACCCACTTATTTTTTTATTTTTTTTCTATTGTTTTTTCATATATATATATATATATATATATATATATATATATATATATATATATATATATAAGTACTTCATCTATATATATAAAAATGAATGTATGTGTGTGTGTGTGTCTGTCTGTCCTTTATGCCTGACCAAACCACTCATTGAAACGCCATGAATCTTTGGGAAGTTATTTAGTATAGTACTGGGAAGGCTTCTAGCAAATAAAATTTTTGAAATAACTTTTCGATTTAAAATAATCAAGATAAATATTCTAATTTATCTGTTATAATTCAACAATCTGCTCTAAATATTATCATGATGATACGATGATTTTGTAATGTAGAAAATTAGGAAAGACAAAATTCAGGATGACACGGCAATTTATTTGAGACAAGAATAATGATACAATTCCAAGGCAAGATACTATTCCTTTAACTTCCAATTACCGAGGGAACCAATTAATATTGATTTTATTCAACTTATCGAGTATTTTTCAAGGGACCGGGAAAAAATGTTCACTTTATTGAGAGATTCGTTAGACAAACCTTTACTCGGGTAAAACCCGGGCGAAGCCGGGTACGTCCGCTAGTTAATGATAAAACATTCCATATTCAAATTATTCACAACAAATACAAAACATTTAAGTTAGATAACAATACAGCAAAAACATTACTTGAAACCTTCTTAAATTTCAATTATATTAATTTTAAAAACAAAATATATATTTAGTCTAAAGGTGTTTTCCATTGGGAACTTCATCCAGAGTCCTCTACTAGCCAACTTATTACTTTTGACGTGACAACGTCTTAAATTAGGTTGCGGCTGGGAGTCACTTATGAAAAAGTGTAACGCCCGGTAACGTTACGATGAGTCACCGAACGAGAGTGCTGCGCGCGCAGCTGCGCGCGCAGCGCTAGAGAATTAGGCGCATTGAATCGGCGCATGCTTGTCTCTGTCTTTCTCGAACGTTCTTGGCGTTGGAAAAACAAGAAAGCGTCATAATACAAGTTCACACGTGTGGTGTAAATTATTTTGGTATGAAAGAGAATTCATTCATACAAGAGTAGAAAAATAGTACAAATGTGATATTGTACTGGGATAAGGTGCATAAATTATGAAAAAGGCATCTTCTTATCGTGTAAGCCATCAGCAACTTTCAGTTGCACGATAAGGAGATGCCTTTTTCTTAATACAGTGGTACCTCGAGATACGAGCGTCCCAACATACGAGTTTTTCGAGATACGAGCCGACAAGCAAGTGATTTTTTGCTTTGAGTTACGAGCGAAATTCGAGATACGAGTTCGGTTCGGTAGTGTTGAAGATATTAATCTGTGATTTTAAATGTTTCTTTTTGACCAGTACTTTTGTTTTGTTTTTGCTTTTCCTAAAATGTTTCTTTCTTCTTCTTCATTATTATTTGTTCTATATGCAAAGCTTTGTTTTTTGCTTTTGGGGAATTTTGCTTCGAGATACGAGTAATTCAAGATACGAGCAAGGTTGCGGAACGAATTAAACTCGTATGTCGAGGTACCACTGTATATATATGTATTTCATTATAAATAAATATAAGACTATTTTAATATATATATGCGCACTTTGTTTTAAAGCTCTTATTTATTTCTCGATATATGCAGATATACGGAAATATCTTTATTTACGGGGCTACTAACCAAAATAAAATGATTTTTTTGAGCCCGAAATACAGATATACCTGACGCTGTTTACATGTATTTTAAGAAATCGTGTATGTATATAAGTATAGAAAATAGGATTCAAAATAAACATTCCCCTTAGGAGAATGACATCGAATCACTGAAACGTTGAGTATGAAATAAATAATGATTAAAATGATGTTTAAGACTTCATCAACCTTTTTTTTTATTGTCCTTTTGACGTTT
>CP092868.1:23970650-23983640 GCA_030710605.1 Cordylochernes scorpioides
GATTCAGACAATATAATATATAGACAGACACAATAAACTCTGAAAGATATTACAGTGACCTTTATTGAAGACGCACAAGGTAACCAAGTGTGAATAAAATTGCCCCTGTCTCCTTAAAAAAAATTATGACCGGTGGCAAAGACTTATTGATTAATCATAGAAATTATTGACTTTATTGACTCATCCATTGATAAGCTCTACTCTTCCCCGGCAGACACCATCAACAAACTCTAAAAGCTTGATACCCTAATATGATTGAGTGGAGATAAGAAAGAAGAAATTATGGATTACAATTACAATTTTTTAATTTCCAAAGCGCTATATTCCACAAGGGATACTTGCGGCAAACAAGGAGAAAAGTTTATATACAATAAGTTATTTACATTATTCAACGCATGAATACATTAGAGATCCAGATTTTGTAGAAAGTTTAGAATGTATTTACAAAATGAATTGAACTTAAATATGATTTTTTATCGGAAATCAAATCATTAAGTTCACAAACAACTAGTTCATCCTTCATTCTATAATCAGATCAGATATCATGATTCTGGATTCGATAAAGTCTGAGATCAGAGGAATGTTGGCCAAACTATGAACACAGCTATGTGATGTGGATTTATAGGCTTGTATACACCATGTTAGTAAACACATACTGTGATTGAGTGGAGATAAGAAAGAAGAAATTATGGATACCCATACTGTGATTGAGTGGAGATAAGAAAGAAGAAACTATGGATACACTTACTGTGATTAGAAAGAAGAAATTATGGATACACATACTGTGATTGAGTGGAGATAAGAAAGAAGAAATTATGGATACACATACTGTGATTGACTGGAGATAAGAAAGAAGAAATTATGGATACACATACTGTGATTGAGTGGAGATACGAAAGAAGAAATTATGGATACACATACTGTGATTGAGTGGAGATAAGAAAGAAGAAATTATGGATACCCATACTGTGATTGAGTGGAGATAAGAAAGAAGAAATTACGGATACACATACTGTGATTGAGTGGAGATAAAAAAGAAGAAATTATGGATACACATACTGTGATTGAGTGGAGATAAGAAAGAAAAAATCATGGATACCCATACTGTGATCAAATAGAATTTTTGTTCTCTAGAACTCCATGCCATAGTCAACTTTGACAAAAATATTTCCTTGTTTCTATCCGTGAATGTCAACATTGGGTAAGTCAATAAAGGTCACTGTAATATCTTTCAGAGTTATTGTGTCTGTCTATATATTATATTGTCTGAATCCCGATATACATGCTAAGACCCAGGCTCAAAACTGGCCATACAAGACTGTTCCTCTTCCAGGATGGTGTAAAGACCTTCCCACAATATACCATCTGCAGGACCAAAGAGGCCTCACCAGACCACCTCTCAAGACGGACCTATATTCCAACCCTACCAAGATTGATGAATTTGATCTATGAATATAGTCTCCGTGACCTTGTATAATTATACAATGGGGTAATAAAGAAAACCATGGCTAAACTCGGTGGTCTTTCATGGAAGTGTTCTCTCATGTTCGATCTAGTCATGAATCTTTCAACCAAAACAGAGTCTCTGATGAAGGACCACCTTAATGAGAGACCAGCTTTAGCCATGTTTTTAGGATATGGTCTCTCATGGGAGATTTTACAGTACCATCCTATCTCTGGATTATAAAATCGAAAAAAATTATCACTCTATAGAAATATAATACATCCCCCTCCAGCTCCAGGTCAAGTGTACCTACTGCTTGCACACACAGGACCCCTTGGAAGAGCTGACTGCTATAGGGCGCGTCCCCAAGTGGCGGATAGGGGAACGACCTTCAGATATGAAGGCCAGCTGTGAAAAAAGCAGAATAACTCTGACGAATAAGCTGTCGCGGACCAACAGCAGCATTGTTAGAAGAGGAGTAGACCTCTTTAAAAATCCTGACTTCAACTGACCAGGTTAATGGATCTCAGCAAGGGTCCCACTCCAGGGATACGGAGGAGCTGTGTCTGTACTCATGTTAGAGTCAGCAGCAAAGGCGTCTTGCTTCCATGTTAGGGACGGCCTCAAACTACAGGCAAAGTCAGACTTTCACCAAAGTGTTCCTGGATCATGGTGCCATGATCAACGAAAGCTGCACCCCTACACCCCATTCCATGAGATCACTCGTGGAATTCGTGTAATCTTTACACAAGGGGATAAGAAACAAGAACACAATACAGGGAGCGCAAAACGCCATCTACTGGGAAGTCCAGCTCACTGGTATGGGCCAGTGCTAAGCCCTTTTAATCACGTCCAGGTTTGATTGCTGAGTTGAACCAGTTGACCAAGAGGTTCCATGCTGAGTCTGGCCATAGATGTAGGATTGTCCAAGTAGAATAGCTGATTGTTTGCTCCCTATGTCTCAGGAAAGCTGAAATTAAAGAAAAATAGATCTTTCCAAACAAGAAAAAAAATAACCACAGAGCAGCGTTTCAATAAAATTAGAGTTCAAAATATAATAGGAAGGCATAATATCTCTCGCACATATTTTATTATTTTACTTAAAAAAAACCGCGGCCTGGAAACACATGGTGAACTGGTTCACTAAGGCTACCAAGACAGACTCCTAAACCACAGGACAGCCCGGGTAGTTGGTGATCTATGAATACGCTCCAGGAGCCTGGGTTACTTAGTTTTGTTAGTACTGTTTTACTCTATTAATAGGTATATACAAGGTCCAATGATTTCCCAGAAAAGGCAAAAATAGGAAAAACGGTGAGATTGAGAAAAAAAATGTTATTAGTATTTTTTAAAATACTCCCCTCCCGCATCTATACACAGCTTCTATCGTTTCTCCCATGTTTCAAAACATTTACAAATGTTGTCTTTCGGGATGCTCTTCAATACCGTTTTCGATTCTGCAATTATGGTTTCTCTAGTATTAAAACCCCTCTCTTTTCAAAGACATTTTGATTTTTGGGAATAGGAAAAAGTCAATGGGAGATAGGTCTGGAGAATAAGCAGGTTGGTGAAGTATTAGGATGCCGTTCTTGGTTACAAATTCAGCACAGCTGTAGCAGAGTGTGACCGAGCGTTGTCGTGATGGAGAAACCAATTTTTGGAATCCCAAATTTCCTTTCTTCAGGCGAATTGATTCGCAGAGACGTCTCAGAATGTTTGAATAAACTTTTTAATTTATTATTTGTCCTTCCTCAAGGTATTTATAATGTTTAATCCCTTTTATGTCAAAGAATGATACCAGTAAAACCTTGACTTGCAAAGACGAGATTTCTTCGTTCTTAGCTCATCTTTACCTTTCCACTCAATGGATTGGCGTTTAGTTTCGGGGTCATACTCGTAAACCCAAGTTTCGTTTCCAGTTATTATATTCTCCTTCCAATTATTGTTCAATCATTTCAAGCATGTTTCTTGAGTCATCAACACGATCATTTTTCTTTTCGAATGTCAGCATTTTAGGAACAAATTTGGCAGGTGTCTTCCTCAACTGCAGATCTTTGATTATCATTCCTACTAAAAATTTAGATATCCCAGTTTCTATCGCGATGACACGTAGCCCAATTCGTGGATTTTCATTTATTAAATTCTCAACATTTCTGTGTTTTCTGGAATCCTGTGAAGGATTGGCCAGCCAACATCATCGTCCACAGATTCTCTGCCATTTTTAAATCGTCAATATCATTCATATAAATATGATTTTTTTAATGATCATCGCCGAAGAGAGAGAGAAAGATTTTGAGATTGAAACTACTTTATTATAATGTCTATATAAGGTTAAGAGAGAGAGAGAGAGAGAGGATATTTATAAAAAAATTGAAGTCTCGAATACAGACTTACCGATTTCGAAACAAAATTTTATACAAATTTGCTGTTCAGTTTTTGAATCCAACAACAAGCCTTTTATTGGGGACCTATACCCTACGCAGGATTCGCCCATGTGTATAATTGTTTAGAAAAGATGAGTTAGTTATTTACAGGTTACATATATTTACATATCCATTTACATACGGTTCTCTTTTCTCAATGTTTCTTCTCTTGCGTTGCCCTGGAAATTTAGAAATCGAAGAGATTTTTTGAGGTGATATTTTGAAATTCTTTTTATTCACGTGCTTCGCGTTGAAAATCTTGATTCTATATACTGATGTGTTGCCCAAGATTTCTATTTATTAGAATTGGTGTTTAAATTTTTTTATTATTCATATTTTAAAAAAATATTGGAACTTTCCGGGAAATTATTGGAAAGGTCCTGTGTTTAGAACTTGATGTCTATTTAGATTCGTTTGTTGTTATGGCCATTCATCTATATAATTTGACATACTCTTAACATTCTACTGTCCTATAAGCTTATGTCCATAGTTTTCTTGAAAACCATTTCCGAGATTCCATCCTTCAGTGCTGCATATATAAGTAGAGTCGTCCAATACAGTATTAGAGCTCTGAGAAGCGGTCTGGTGGATTAAATTGGCGAAACCGCTGGGAGGGTTCACCACTGATGAACCAAGCCCTCCCAATATATTTTTTCATTGCAGTAAGGGCAGTAGAAATTTGTATTATGTATAAAAGAAACATTCGTGCTTTTTATTCCTTTCATTTTATATGTATAGATGGCGCGTTATTGCTTTGTGTTAATTTATGGCCATTATTCTATATATAGTTTGACATATTCTTAAACTTTTGTATGAATTTCCTTAAATAATCAAATATATTTGTTATTTAATACAAAGCAATAACGCGCCATCTATATATATAATGAATGAAGACATTAAGACGCGAATGTTTCTTTTCACAAATTAAATCAAACTTCTACTGTCCTTACTGCAATGAAAAAATATTCATCGCAGTAAGGACAGTAGAAGTTTGATTTATTTGTGAAAAGAAACATTCGCGTCTTAATGTCTTCATTCATTATATTTGTTATTTACAAAAATATAGAACAAGGATATATACATATACAAAACAGAATTCTTCTTTTTGAAAATAGAGCAATCCATAAATAAATCTTTAAATAAAAAGGTATATATTGGATCAAACTATCATTTATTTTACCAATATTTCAGTTGGCTGAACGCCAACCTTTATCAAGGTGTAATAACGTTGGCGTTCAGCTAACTGAAATATTGGTAAAATAAATGATATTTTGATCGAATATATGCCTTTTTAATTAAATAATTCTTCTTATAAATCCTGCTTGGACTGATCCACCTCAATCCTACATCTATGGCCAGCCTTTCAGACTCAACTTCAGCATGGAACTTCCTGGTCAACTCAGAAATCCAACTCAGGACGAGAATAAACGTGTTTGGCACTAGTCCATTACTGGTGAGCTGGACTTCCCGGGTAGTTGGTGTTCTGCGCTCCCTGGGTTATAAATATATATATCTCTCCTCTTATAATGTGAATAATTTATTTTGTTGTTTATTTTATCTTAGAACAACCTCTCTATCTCGACCTGTCCACTCTGTGGGAAAGAACTCTTGCAGTCCATCAGTGGCTGAGTCTTTCTCGTGGTGAGAATCACCAATGAAGAATTTGTATATATTTTACATATACAGTAGAACATTCAATTGAAAATCAATATACTGAAAACTTATCTAGAAAATAACTTACTAACTCTGAACGAAAACAAGTCAAGAATAATGGTTTTCCGTAATGGAGGAAAGGTGGCGCGTTCAGAAAGATGGTATTGGGGTCAAAGTCCTTTAAGTGTTACTTCAAAATATACGTACCTGGGCTACCCGCTAACCCCTTCGATTTCTTTCACTCAAGTTGCCTTAAATTATAGAGGCAGGACCATGGCCGCGATGGGTGCTGTAGGGGAGATTATTTTGAAGTTCAAGCTCAGATCCTTCCATGCAAGTATGAGATTCTATGATCTTGACAGCCCTACTCTATGCGGCTCCAATCTGGGCACATGATCAAGCCTTAATCTTAGATATAATCCAGGATACCTTCCTCAGACGTTTTCTGTGCCTTCCAAGCTATACTCCGGGCTATATTTTGAGGGCTGAAACAGGAAGAAACTCTCTTGATATCACAGTGAAAAAACTAACTTTAAAATTCTGGACTAGAATTCTGAAAATGGACGGCAGCAGGCTACCTTCAATATGTTTGGCACATTTGTGGGACATTTCAATTTCTTCAAAACAGAATATCGGACTGGTAAAAAGTATAACAGAGCTACTTAATAACACCGGCTTCTCATGGCTTGTTGGATGTACAGACTTCAATATTCTACAAAGATACACCCCCCTAATTATTAGAACGGCAACCGATCAGTCCTTGCAGCTCGATTATGTAAGAATAAGAAAATCAGTACTCTACTCTCACTATAAATACTTTCATTCATCACCTACAATGGAATGCTATCTGAATGACAATATCCCCCTAACCTTAAAGAGAATCATTGTACAAGTAAGAAGCCTTTTTGTAGTACAGAGAATTAATCATGTTTCACTATTGAAAACTAAGACCATAAAATGCACCTTATGGAACGGTGAATTTAGTCTCGATTTTCCACACTACATATTCTACTGTACGGCAATGGAAGAAGAAAGAGAAATTCTTCGTCAAGAGACCGGCTATAATAGCAATTCGCCTTATGTTTTAATGGCAAAAGTCGTAAAATCCAGACCCTTTGCATTCGCTTTTTATAAATACTGGAAATCAGCTCAATCAAAATATTTAGCACAGACACCGGATCCAACTCGATAATTGGTCGAGGCCAATACCCAATACTTGTATATAACTACGATGCTAATCTGTTATTTATTTATTTTGTTCTACAGAGAGAATCCTGTATGGCACGTGTGCCCAATAAAGGCTATTGTTGTTGTACATATACAGTAGAACCTCCCTATAAAATACACCTAATTGCAGAGTCAAAGTGTACTTTAGGGAGAGGTATCCTCTTACCGGAGAGTTCCTAAATAGTAAAAATGGTAATTTTGTAAATGAAAACTGTCCTTTGTGGAGAGGTTTCCTCTAAAGGAAAGTTCTATTTTGTATGTATATTTATCAATTTTATATTTTACACTTATTTATCCCGGTTCTAGTTCAAAATCACTTTATTAGGTACCGCTCAACAAGAGCAACCTAGTTTATGATAATTGAAACAGTGAATAATATATGAAGGTTATTCACATATTAAACAAAATGTTAACGTGGGATTCAATCCCGGTTCATGACTGTCGGGAATCGAGGGTGTTACCTACTCGTCCACCGACTTTATTATTTATTATCTATTTTTATCCTTATTTATTCACAATTTTGTATTTAACTTTATATAATATTATATGAACCACATGTAATAAAGAAGTGTCAATCTTTCTCTCTCATAAAGAGAGAATTAAAATTTAGAAATCAAAACATTCTTCATTGATAATCTTCTTTTTGGATTCCGTTCTAAAAGTCCTCGTATTAGGTTACAAGCTGAAGGAGTTATAGGTAAAGAGAGGTTATATTTGCACGAAACAATATTTCTCTTTGTTTCTGCTTTCGTATTTTCACGAAACATCTGTTCACCTTTAAGCAACTGAAACAAAATACAACCAAGAGCCCAACAATCCAATTCAAATCCACAAGATTCTCCTATATAAATTTCTGGAGCCATATACTCATAGGTACCATTTTTCCATATACCTCTTTTCCTTAAACTTAAATCTTTTGCTAATCCAAAATCTATTAATTTGATTTTTCCATCTTTAATAAGAATATTTTCTGGTTTAAGATCTCCATGTACAATTTGTTTTTGTTTATGCAAATAGTGACAAGCATCTGCTATCTGTCGAATAAAGGAACGAATTTGATAATTAACTTTTTAATTCTCTCTCCCCGAATATATAAGATGTATATATATGTAAATATAATTAATTTACATTTTAAATTAAATAATATATATAACACATTCACAGAGTTTATATATTTAAAATAAATGATGATATGTAAAATTCAAATTGTTCTACTTTTTTCATTAGTTGATATATTGTGTCTCTTAAAATAGATTTCAATTCTCAAATATATAAATTTAAAATATTGAGAGAAAAATAATCATCTTTGAGAATTAAATTATTCTTTATTCGTTTAAAAAAAAAAGCATACGAAAATGCGTCAAATTTTGACAAACCATCCCCTAGACACTGGGCACATTCACTTCAATATGAAACCCTCCATTATCAATCCGATGGATAAAAAAATGTATATGAAAGGTGAATTGTTAGGAAAAGGAAGTTTTGGATGTTGTTTCAAAGTTTATGATACTTCAGAAACTCTCGTTTGTAAAGTTTCATTTTTAATTTCATCAAAAAATCCGTTATCTGAAGCTTCAATACTAAAATCTATGAACCATATAAATATTGCGAAATACTATGGACATTTCTATGATAATCACTATATTTATCTCTTTACAGAATACTGCGAATCATCTCTCTATGATTTTTATAAAGATAAGAATAGAGATAAGAAAATAATTCCAAACTACATTTCACAGATAGCAATAGCTTGCCATTATCTACATACAGTAAAACAGATCGTACATAGAGATATTAAACCAGATAATATTCTTATCAAAAATGGTATAATTAAACTTATCGATTTTGGTTTAGCAAAGAAAATGACAAATAAAAATGAAGAAACATGGAAAAGTGGAACTCGTTCTTTTATGGCTCCAGAAACTATTTTAGGAATGCCATGTGGATATGAAGTAGATTGTTGGGCATTGGGATGTATTCTATGCATGCTGATGAGTGGCAATCTAACATTTGATGGAGAAAGTAATGAAATTATTGAAGAAAAAATCATCACTTGTAAATATGATCTACCACCCATTGAAGATTCAAATTCTATCAAATACCGGTTTTTGATCGAAAAACTACTGGAAAAAGATCCAAAAGAAAGATACTCCATGAACACTGTCATTAACTATTTAAAACAGATGTAATAATTTCAAAAAAATTGCATAAATATTATATTTACTTTAAAAATATTATGGCAATGTATATATCGTCTTTTATATTTAACTTTTTTACATATATAACTGCCTTTCTAGGTTATTTGTTAACGTTTTATATAAATATATTCTCGTTTTAAAAAATCAAGCTAGGAGAGAAGTAAGTAGTATTCTTAAATACTATTTTTATCATCTTTATTTAGAGATATGTAAATAAAACTTGCAAATATGTAAATATAGAGGTGCTTATTATGTCTATTTTGATGAGAAAGATATCCTTTCCAGTTTTTATGTGATTAATAAAGTTTAATTTTTTAATAAGTAAAAATTCCTTTGAGAGAGAGAGAATCAGAGTTAAATACATACACATTTTTGTAAACAATTTATCTATTAATATATTATATAAAATTGCTGCTGTTGTATATAGTCACAGTGTAGAAAATACTATACCTACTACATATACAGGAATTAACAAAACGACTGCGGAAGTCGTTTTGTTAATTCCTGTAGAAGGGCGTATGAGCCCGAAAGCTCGTTTTATATTCATGTAATAAAATATACGCAGCCCTAGATGCTTTGTTTAACTTATTTATGAATCTAACAGGTTTTTTTTTCTATTGATAAAATTTAGTATTATTTATTATTATAGCAACGATAGAGGACATTGTGACTGCTGTGATAGAGATGCATGAAGACATCTGAGGCTCTTTATTTGACACATTGGGCTCAAAAATCATACATTTTGGTTAGTAGCACCATATTCTTCATTAGACATGACAACAACAATATAGCAACGGATATTTTCTTCGATTCCAAAATCACTTTATTAGGTACCGCTCAAAAAGAGAAACCTAGTTTATGATACCGTAAAGATAGAGGCTGCCTGGCCGGTATTCATAGTTCTTCAAATTAAAGGTACTTCGGCCAGTAAATCTTTTTCATTGTCCCTCACTTCGGCCAGTGCATCTTTTTTATTGTCCCTCACTTCGGCCAGTAAATCTTTTTCATTGTCCCTCACTTCGGCCAGTAAATCTTTTTCATTGTCCCTCACTTCGGCCAGTAAATCTTTTTCATTGTCCCTCACTTCGGCCAGTAAATCTTTTTCATTGTCCCTCACTTCGGCCAGTAAATCTTTTTATTATCTCTCACTTCGGCCAGTACATCTTTTTTATTGTCCCTCACTTCGGCCAGTACATCTTTTTTATTGTCCCTCACTTCGGCGAGTAAATCTTTTTTATTATCTCTCACTTCGGCCAGTGAATCTTTTTTATTGTCCCTCACTTCGGCCAGTACATCTTTTTTATTGTCCCTCACTTCGGCCAGTAAATCTTTTTTATTGTCTCTCACTTCGGCCAGTACATCTTTTTTATTATCCTCACTTCGGCCAGTAAATCTTTTTTATTGTCCCTCACTTCGGCCAGTAAATCTTTTTCATTGTCCCTCACTTCGGCCAGTACATCTTTTTTATTGTCTCTCACTTCGGCCAGTAAATCTTTTTCATTGTCCCTCACTTCGGCCAGTACATCTTTTTTATTATCCCTCACTTCGGCCAGTAAATCTTTTTTATTGTCCCTCACTTCGGCCAGTAAATCTTTTTTATTGTCTCTCACTTCGGCCAGTGAATCTTTTTATTGTCCCTCACTTCGGCCAGTGAATCTTTTTCATTGTCCCTCACTTCGGCCAGTAAATCTTTTTCATTGTCCCTCACTTCGGCCAGTAAATCTTTTTATTGTCCCTCACTTCGGCCAGTACATCTTTTTCATTGTCCCTCACTTCGGCCAGTAAATCTTTTCATTGTCCCTCACTTCAGCCAGTACATCTTTTTTATTGTCTCTCACTTCAGCCATTGAATCTTTTTATTGTCCCTCACTTCGGCCAGTAAATCTTTTTCATTGTCCCTCACTTCGGCCAGTACATCTTTTTTATTGTCTCTCACTTCAGCCATTGAATCTTTTTTATTGTCCCTCACTTCGGCCATTGAATCTGTATAAAGATTTACTGGCCGAGACGTCTTTAATTTTTGAAGAACTAGTTTATGATATTGCAACAATGAATAATATATGTGAAGGTTATTCACATATTAAACAAAATGTTAACGTGGATTCAATCCCGGTTCATGACTGTCGGGAATCGAGGGTGTTACCTACTTGTCCACCGACTTTTTTATTATGATTATTTTCAACATAGTCTGTGTGTATGAATAATTTTTTTATTTTAAAAAAGACAGTACGTTAAATGTTAATGGAATTTGAAATGTTTTGCATAAAATTCTATTTTTCCCCTTTAAAATAAAACACAATCCACTACTGTCATTTCTACGATTAAAAAGTTATAGGTAGGTCCTGGCGAATTGTTAAGCTATCTCACTATTGATAATCAATTGATATTTACTCATGGACAAAACTTAAGGAAGTGGAAAATCTTTGTAACTAAAACAACAACAAAAAAGATTAGTTACATATTGGGGACGTGAATAGCCGACAAACATATATTTACATACAGTAGAACCTCCCTGTAAGTGACACCTAATTTCAGAGCCAAATTGTCCTTTATGAAGAGGTGTCCTCTTACTGGAGAGTTGCTAAATTGTAAAAATGATAATTTTGCAAATTAAAACTGTCCTTTGTAGAGAGGTGTCCGCTAAAGGAAGGTTCTACTGTATGTGAATACCTTGATTACAAATTTACTTTATGGTATAAAATAAAAAAGGAGAAGGGAGGAAAAAAAAGAACTCTCATCGTGAGTGAGCAAGTTGAAATTGCTTAAATGTGGAAAAATTTATATAAAATATGTTTATTATAATAACGATTAGATTCGATAAGGATAAGTTTCTTTATTTGTAAAATTAATTCGAGCTTTCGGGCGCAAGCTGTAGAAGGGCAGCTTGCGCCCGAAAGCTCGAATTAATTTTACAAATAAAGAAACTTATCCTTATCGAATCTAATCGTTATTATAATATATTGAAAGGATTATTCGTCTTAAAAATATGTTTATATTATATTACTTCAAAAATCACTTTATTATGTACCGCTCAACAAGAGCAAGCTAGTTTATGATAATTGAAACAATGAATAATATGTGAAGATTATTCACATATTACACAAAATGTTAACGTGGGATTCAATCCCAGTTCATGACTGTCGGGAATCGAGGCTGTTACCTACTCGTCCACCGACTTTTAATTTTTTATATTACTTAAGTAAAAATAAGTATTGGGTGGTATATGACCTCATATTGATGCATCATTGTTGCACACTGAATATTCCACCTGATTTAAACTTTGATGTGATAAATAAATAGATATTCTAGGTGTTACCTAAAAATATAGTTGTCTTATTATTGACTGGTTTAACCTTGTAGGATGTTGAGACACGTTCTGGAAAGATGTAAGACACGTCTGAGTAGAGAATCAAGACTGAAGAATCTGCCAAACTGCAGCCTAGTGCAACAACATATAGATGCAATATATATTGAGTATATATATATATAATAGGTAAAAACATTATATTTTAATAACTTGATAGTCAATTTCTAAGTGCGTGTATTTATATCAAGCAGAGAGATCTAAAAACATGATAAAGAGAGAGCGCCTCTATTTACATATGATTTTATGTTTACCTTACAACTCTGAACACTCGGATTTTCCTGGAAAATCTCTTAAAGATTTCTTGAAAAAAGCCATGGTCCACCTGTGCTGTGTGAGCAGAAGAGCTTAAATTGAATTGTTCCATTATATGTATGTTCCATATGTAAATACCTGTTTTTTCCTCTATTCGCTCTCCACTTCTCCCACCCATATTTCCAAAAAAAAAAAAAAAAAATTTTTTTCCAAATCCATATTCTTATTTTCCATAGGATCATTCAAATAATAATCTGTATATATTTATCATGTGTATACTCGTATAATCTTTCTCCATTTTTACCCCCTTTGTATATTTCCCACTTTCATGGGTTTCTCCGTCTTGTAACCCCAAGGAGAATCCTCTGTAAGACCTGTGTGTCTTAATAAAGGTTTTTGTGTGTGTGTGATTTTATCATATAGCGC
>CP092868.1:23983740-24004859 GCA_030710605.1 Cordylochernes scorpioides
TTTAAGATTGGCTGTAGTTAGATATTTATTCATTAAATTCTATATATATAATATTTAAAAAATAACGCTTATTTTGGATTGTAATAAGATTATTTATTAATCCAATATTTCGATGGACCAATCGTCCATCTTTTACGAGGGTTTTTGTTATGAAGCATACAGCAAGTCGCGGTGAGCAACGGACGTCTTACAAGCTTATTGGGTGATAAACCATCTTCCGATAAACCTATTGTAATACTGAAAATTAGGAAAGACAAACTTCAGAGAGAATATGGTTTTACGGGCTACTAACCAAAATGTATGATTTTCGAGCTCAAAAATGAATGTAGCAATCAGACAAGCCGCAATGTACTATATCAAAGTACCAAGGTGCTGCACGCAATCAAGGTTGTTCAAAAAAAGGTTAGATTCCCCAGGCCAGGGAAGATAAAAGAAAGACAGTTGTTGATTAGATAAAGCGGGAATGATTCAACAAGTGCTGGGAAAAAGATAGATTTTCTTTTTTGTAAAATAAAAGGTTTTTTAGGTATAAAAAAATTGTTAATAAAAAAAAACTTTGGTAATATATATATAAACAATTTTGAAATTGAGGAATTATATCAAGTATTACTAGTGAGGGTACCAGTACTAAGACAACCAACCACAAAAGTACACCAGAGATTGAATAGCGCGTTCAAATGGATCGCTGCGTAAGTCGTTTTCCCGATTAGTCCGCGCCATCGAATCGCCAAACCATTTGCCCTCTGTCCTGAGGTTAAAGAGACAGCGTCAGGGGCGATCACATACGCAGGGCAGGTCGCGAAACCGATCTTAAACAGCGGCACATGCCAGAGTTACGTCTACGAGCGGCCGCTAATGACCGGTGTTAGCTTGAGGTGAGGAGTCCGAGTCACTCAGGTGATCGGAATCCTCCGCGCGGACGCGTGGCTTAAGTTTACCCGAGGTCTTTAGGAACTCCAGGCAGGCTCGCCAAGTGCTCCTGTTGAAAATAAAGTCTTTGAGTGACCGCGGGGAGTGTACCCCAATTCTTCGGCACAAGTGGAAAGAAGGCGGAATCTAAGGACATCAAGGCTGCTGCACTCTAGCACGATGTGCGACAGTTTCTTCCCTGTCAGCGTCGCAGTAAGGGCAGGAAGGATCGTCAATGACGACTATCCTGTGGATGAAACTGTCCGTACACGTGTGTCCCGATAGCAGGCCAACCACAATGTGCTCGCTAGGGACGATGTACGCATACCTTTTTGTCTAAAAGAGTCATTGGAGTAAGGCCAAAGCGGGTGTGGATAGAAGGAACTAGAGAGAGGAATCTGCTCTCTCATGCTTCACGCGCCCACCCTTATAGATTGCTAATTTTACAAACGGCAAAAGAGCGAGTTTGTAACAGCTTGGGTTAGCAGACTCCGCACCCAGCTTTGCGAGTGTGTCCGCAATGTCATTACCCACGTTCCCACTGTGGCCCTTGATCCATCCAGACACAAACTTTAGAATGACATGGCGATTTATTTAGGGAAAGCAAAAAATCAACATTTATAAGATAAGATAAGCAATGAGGGAAGTTTCCAGAGTAGAAAAATATAAATAAAATAATATAAATATAAAAAATTAATAATCTGTATATCTCTATCTCTTCTCTCTATATATAAAAATGAATGTTTGTATGTCCGGTATACAAATTCGCAGTAGTTCACTAATTCAAACCAAAATTTCCATACATAGGTAAAAGAATACGGGGAAGACGATGGGGTATTTTAAAAAAATATATAAATCAATTATTAAAACTATATATTTTTAGTCAGAAAATGATGATGACGATATTGCTGTATCATGTTTGATTATCAGATACAAAATTATATCGGGAAAAATTCCAAAAAGCAGAGACCACGGGTGAAACCAGTTCATTATTTTGTATGCAGGAACAAAATTCTAACAGAAAAACATTCATTCGAGCAGAAAACAAAAGCCAGATCATCTTTCTATAAAAATATCGCTTCTCAGACACAAAGTTTGGAGCGGGACGTTTCACAAGAGTGACATCCACGGCGCCAATTTATAATTGTAACGAATAGTATTTGAATAGGGTACATTTAATAGGGTAAAACCCGGGCGTTGCCCGGGTCATTCGGCTAGTATGAGATAAAATAAATACTTTGCTACATAGCTCCTTCCCTATGGGAGCTGTGACCCACAGCTTGCAAATATTGTAGATACTGACGTGGATCTAACGTACTTCTGCCAAGGATTCCCTTAGTCTTGAAACTTTGTCCCTAGTAGCTTCGCATCTTTTCTCTTGCGGAGTGAAGAGCGGCTTCGCGTCGTATCAATAGGGACATTGTCTTCTTGGAAGGAAGCCTTGACTTTGACACGAAGTTGGAATCCTGGAACCAGTCTTGGAAAATGTAAATCATAGCACCTAAGGCCTCAAGGTCTTCTCGGCGATCTTCAGTTGTTTTCCCTAATCTACACAGCATGGAGACCTGCTAGCTAGAGACCCACTGGTGATTCTCCACCAAACTCTGCAGCGCTGGCAGAGGCGCCGTATTCATTGTACATAGTGTATATATATATATGTCATAATATATACTCTTCCTGGAATAATAAAGCAAACCTACAGTCAACCCAGAGAGAGACGGGCAGCTAAAGTCCGGTCATTTAAGACACCAGCGACATTCCAAGGGGCGACCAGAGGGGCCCGTGAGTTCTCGGGACTATTAAGACAGTTGAGGATTGTTTGCGACACGAACGGCCGCCTGGCTGTTGCCGGGCCGGCGCTCTCCCTCTCTCTCTCTGGTTGCCTGGGTTCCTCTACCAACTTGTGGTGTGATTATTTCTCTTTCCCCACCTTATTATGATATTATGCCACACACATATATATATAATATAATCATCTTTTTAAAATAGTGCAGACTGTGCACTTTTGCATGTATTGACAAGATGTCAATAATATTATTTTAATTATCAATTGTATACCCAGCATCTCCACCAAATGTAACGTAGAAAATTAGGAAAGACAAACTTCAGGATGACACGGCAATTTATTTAGTACAAGATATAAGATAAGCATTGAGGGAAGTTTCCCCAGAGTAGAAAAATATAAAAAAAATAATAATCTGCACATAAAATATAATAAATACTTTGCTACAATATGAATCCCTTAATAAACGCATTTATGAGAATCTGCCTTCGGACAAGTATAGGAGCTCCATTCAACCTATCAAACAAGATACTGAAGGAGGACTTGAACCAACCCGATCTAGAAGATATGTACCAAACTTCCGTTAAGAAATTATACCTTCAAATGCAAAATTCAAATAATCCAACCATACAATATATTATACAAAATAAAGGAGATATCAATCCCCGATTCCGACGACCCGGCCCTGACACTTAGTTAAGAGCTCATCGCCCAACAGCTGCCCTCCTGCAAGGTCCAGGGGGACCACCTCTACTCCACCAACTCGCCATGTGTAAATAGCCAGGATAAGGTGACTCGCGAGCTGTGCTCGAATGTAACACCTGTAAATTGAGACGAAATAAATAAAAAATCCCTTAATAACTTTTGACCGAAATCGTGATATTTAAGCTTCTACATTTTTGATTATTTGAAGATACTTTGAGCAATGAATAGAAATTTCAAATTTTTATTATATTTTTGAAGAAAAAAATAAGTCATTAGTAGTAATATAAAGGTAATCCAGGCTTCTGGAGCGTATCTATAGAACGCCAACTACCTGGACATAAGTTCATATTATTTATATCTATTAAAGAAATCCATATACAGTAGAACCTCCCTGTAAAGGACAACACCTAATTGCAGAGCCTAAGTGTCCTTCAGGGAGAGGTGTCCTCTTACCGGAGAGTTGTTAAATAATAAAATTGGTAATTTTGCAAATTAAAATTGTCCTTGGTGAATAGGTGTCCACTAAAGGGAGGTTCTACTGTATTTTTAAAACATGTGCTTTGGTTTATTGAAATAAACAGAAGGTTTGTCTGTTGGAAAATTGACGATTGAAGAGAGGAGTCTATATATATAAAAATGAATGTATGTGTGTGGTCTGTTTGTCCTTTATGCCTGACCAAACCACTCATTGGAACGCCATGAAACTTTGGGAAGTTATTTAGTATAGTACTGGGAAGGTTTCTAGCAAATAAAATTTTTGAAATAACTTTTCGCTTTAAAATAATCAAGATAAATATTCTAATTTATCTGTTATAATTCAACAATCTTCTCTAAATATTATCATGATGATACGATGATTTTGTAATGTAGAAAATTAGGAAAGACAAAATTTAGGATGACACGGCAATTTATTTGAGACAAGAATAATGATACAATTCCAAGGCAAGATACTATTCCTTTAACTTACAATTACCGAGGGAACCAATTAATATTTATTTTATTCAACTTATCGAGTATTTTTAAAGGGACCGGGAAAAAATGTTCACTTTATCGAGAGATTCGTTAAACAAACCTTTACTCGGGTAAAACCCCGGGCGAAGCCGGGTACGTCCGCTAGTGTCTTATAATCGTCGTTATATTTTGCTATTTTTATTTGAAGAGTTCAATTCAGTTTGTCTGTTGGAGATTCACGATTGTAGGTCATATCTCCAATCAGGAATTAATCATTAAAATTTTTCTTAGGGCTTCAAAGAGGAGGAACAAATGATAAATTCTAAGTTACCATCTTTGAAACTCATATAGAATTTGAAGGAAAAAACATAACTGTTCTAAAATATTTGAAATATTACCATACCTATATTTGCACTTATATATATTTAAATAGTTTAAAAATTCAATTGTTTTTGTTTAAAAAAAAAATAAGGGCTCTTATTCACATCAAGTAATTATACATATTTTACACAAATATGTTTTATTCCTCCTCTTCTCCAAAATCACTTTATTAGGTACCGCTCAACAAGACCAACCTAGTTTATGATAATTAAAACAATGAAAAATATGTGAAGGTTATTCACATATTAAACAAAAGAGAGAGAGAGGTTAACACAGAATTCAATCCCGGTTCATGACTGTCAGGAATCGAGGGTGTTACCCACTCGTCCACCGATTTTTTTTTTACGGTTTTATAATTTAAAATATGATTCAATTGAAAAAAAAAAATAGTATATCATGTGATTATCAGTTTTTTCACATTAATTTACATTTAAGTTTAAATCTATTAAAGAAGCATAGAGTCTGATACGTACTTTATTATTTTTTTAAATTTTATTAAGGTAAAACTTTAATAAGGCTTAGAATCGGCTATCGTTCTAGTTTTATTAATTTTCTTAATATTTAATTTTATTTAATGAGAGGGAAAATCACTACTCCAAACCTTTTTTCAACTATTTGATTACAGCACCTTTTTATTTATACATAACATTCTATACACAATATAATGCGGCTTATGATTGTAAAACGACATTTGACAATTATCCCGCATGTGTTTCTTTTAAACGAAAAATCGTTATTTCTCCTTGAAATAAATTTAGATTTTTCGTTTAAAAGAAACATTTGCGGGATAATTGTCAAATGTCGTTTTACATAACATTCTCTTCCCGACTACTTAGAAGTCTGAAATTTTGTAAACATACATACATGGCCATTGCACGCTCCCAGGAACTCGGGTTATCTAAATAACATTGTCATCGGGATTAAGCAAATGGGTAAAGTTTTCAGACTTCTAGGTGGTCTGGAAGTATATTAAAAATTGATTGCAATATAGAATTATAATTCTGAGGTATATAAAGCGAAATTCATATGACCAATAATAAATAAAACTATTTTATTTCATTTGGTTTAAAAAATATCGGTGATTTATGGTTTTATTTCTGGTGTATAGACGATATGTTATTGTCTTATGTTAAATATGAACAATAATTAGGCACGTTTGGTATCTAATTGAAAACAATTTTTATAAAAATACCCCGGGACTATATAGAATTTATAAATTACGAAAAAAAAAAAAAAGATCAGCAGCCCTATTTAATGGTCTCTAAATGGTCAAACAAAAATTTCAACGTGGTTTTATTTGCAGTTCTAAATATTGGATGGAGGCCATATATTAGAATTGGTTTATAATCTTCAAAATTCGAAATTATTTTAAAGGCGTAAGATTCTTTTTGAAAATAAACAATTTCTACTGCCCTTATTGCAATGAAAAAATTAACCCTCCCAGTAATTTTTTCCATTGCAGTAAGGGCAGTAGAAATAGTTTATTTTCAAAAAGAATCTTACACCTTTAAAATAATTTCGAATTTTGATAACAGATGGCGCGATAGTGCATCATTTTATTATCTTCGTTTACAGTGTATGGATAATTTGTTTGTTTCCCAATAGTAGGGATAGTCTGTGTTGTGCTGCTTTTTCGAGATTGATTCATTTCTGGACGTGTTTTTGGAAGGTTAGATTTGATCATGGATAACGTCCTGATAGCGGACGCTGACTTTCCATTTATTGGTTCATCAGAGAAGTTTGGATCATTTGGAGGCTGCTTTATTTTGAGTCTTTTGTCTGAAAAATAGAACGGCTTCTGTTTTTTTGTGGGTACAGTTAAACCCGCTATTTGTCTCACTAGATATTGATAAACACCAGCGCTTCTTGTAGTTCCAGGTAGATTGTGTCAAGATTGTAGGCTAAGTGTTACGGCATTGTCTGCATGTAGATACAGCGACGTTACTTTCAGGCAGGAATCTACAATATGTATCTACTTGTATGTAAATATTGAAGTAGATGGGGCCTGTAACTGATTCTTGAAGGACCCCAGTTAGTATTTTCCTTGGAGTCGACAAAACATCTTTGACTTTTACTCTGAAATTTCAGAAAGAAAGCTTCTTGTTATTCCAATAATATCTCTGGGCAGGTTCTTTTTTTTTTTTTTTGACATTCTGTATAGAATAGCTTTGACTTTGTCAACTATTTCTTCAAATAAAAGACAATTTTCGAGACCAGTAAATCTTTTTATTGTCTCGACGTTTCAACAAAAATCTTTTGTCCTCGTTAGGATTATGAATGCCGGCCAGGCAGCCTTTATCTTTACGATTTGTCAACTATTTTGAAGATGTAAAAAAATACCTACTGTAAATTGTTTTAGTTTTCCAATTACTTTCAGATTTTCTCTGTTACGAATACTAGTTGATGAAGGGTGGAGTACTTCAACTGGAACCCAAACTACGAATACTAGTTGATGAAGGGTGGAGTACTTCAACTGGAACCCAAATGAGGAATACTAGTTGATGAAGGGTGGAGTACTTCAACTGGAACCCAAACTAGGAATACTAGTTGATGAAGGGTGGAGTACTTCAACTGGAACCCAAACTACGAATACTAGTTGATGAAGGGTGGAGTACTTCAACTGGAACCCAAACTACGAATACTAGTTGATGAAGGGTGGAGTACTTCAACTGGAACCCAAACTAGGAATACTAGTTGATGAAGGGTGGAGTACTTCAACTGGAACCCAAACTAGGAATACTAGTTGATGAAGGGTGGAGTACTTCAACTGGAACCCAAACTAGGAATACTAGTTGATGAAGGGTGGAGTACTTCAACTGGAACCCAAACTAGGAATACTAGTTGATGAAGGTTGGAGTACTTCAACTGGAACCCAAACTAGGAATACTAGTTGATGAAGGGTGGAGTACTTCAACTGGAACCCAAACTAGGAATACTAGTTGATGAAGGGTGGAGTACTTCAACTGGAACCCAAACTAGGAATACTAGTTGATGAAGGGTGGAGTACTTCAACTGGAACCCAAACTAGGAATACTAGTTGATGAAGGGTGGAGTACTTCAACTGGAACCCAAACTAGGAATACTAGTTGATGAAGGGTGGAGTACTTCAACTGGAACCCAAACTAGGAATACTAGTTGATGAAGGGTGGAGTACTTCAACTGGAACCCAAACTAGGAATACTAGTTGATGAAGGGTGGAGTACTTCAACTGGAACCCAAACTAGGAATACTAGTTGATAAAGGTTGGAGTACTTCAACTGGAACCCAAACTACTCAGACCTTAGGAGATTCTTTTAATCACATTTAGTGTTCTTCTTATTCTTTTAAGAATGATTTTTTCAAATAATCCACACACACAAATTATATATAAATTATAAAAAATGTTTATTTCATCTAAGAAGTTTTCTCTCGAGATAGAGTATATTAATATACATACATAAATATACAGTTTTTATTATTTCTAAAAACATAAAAATTGAATTTAACAATTTTAGAGCCTATATACAACTTTTCTTTAATATATTCTGGGTTTTTGGTGTTCTGCTCTTCAAGAACCTGGGTTATAAATATCTCTCTATTTTACAAAATAATAATAAAAGAAATTTTAAAAATATAAGAGTTAAAAATTTTAATATTTACTTTGAATATTTCTAAAAAGAAATAATATTATTTTCAGATTAGATCATATCATCTACAATTTAATATAATCAATCACATATTTCATATTTTTTCTCAAACGAGGATTTGGTTCTAAAAGTTTCTTAATCAAATTAGCATTAAAAGGTTCAACTGTTGATGGAATAGTGAATTTACATTTGATAATATCAATTTGTTTCATCTTTCGGTCTTTGTTAGGAAAAGTACTATGGCCTGTTGATAACAGATATATAATACATCCTAACGCCCAGCAATCAATTTTAAAATCACAATAATTTTTTAAAATCATTTCTGGAGCCATATATGAATAGGTACCACTTATCCAACGTCTTCTTTCTCTTTGAGATAACATTTGTTTCGATAATCCAAAATCAATCAGTTTGATATTACCATTTTTGATAAGAATATTTTTTGGTTTAAGATCTCCATGAATTATAAATTTTTCAGTATGTAGGTAATGGCAAGCTTCAGCTATTTGTCGGACCATTGAAAGAATTAATTTAGTATCTTTCCTATTGGCGTTATAGAAATTTATAAAAGTTGAATCGCAATATTCCATTATGATATATACAAATAAGTCATCACAGAAATATACGAAATATTTCGCAATATACTTGTGGTTTAATGATTGTAGAATGCCAACTTCTTGAAGAGGATTTGCTTTCCTGTTTTTTATTGTTACTTTACAAGCGAATGTTTGTTGGGATTCAATACCTATAACCTTCAAACAACATGCATAACCACCTTTACCTAACATTTCACCTTTTTTATATCTTTTTCCTGTCATTGTATTGGTGATAACATCGCTGATATTAGGGTAAATATCTTCAACTGTCATTCCATCTTCTGCCATTCTATCTTCTGCCATAATATTCGAACTGTTCGATTTTCCAGAAAATTTAATAGAATTAAATGATTTTTCAAATAAATAATATTAGGGTGTATGCATAAATATTTAATTGTATTATCTCAGAAAAATAATGAATGAGTCTGTATGTAATAAATGAAAATATAATTTAAAATTTATTAGAAAAAATAAATAAATATACAGTTAAATCTGTCTATAGCGCCCCCTCTAAATAGCGCCTTCCTCTCTATAGCGCCCTATTTTAAACATTAAAATGTAAACATTTTACATTAAAAGTGACCTGTCTATAGCACCCTCTCTAAATAGCGCCTTCCTCTCTATAGCGCCCGATTTTAAACATTAAAATGTAAACATTTTACATTGAAAGTGACCTGTCTATAGCACCCTCTCTAAATAGCGCCTTCCTCTCTATAGCGCCCGGTTTTAAACATTAAAATGTAAACATTTTACATTAAAAGTGACTTGTATATAACACCCCCTCTCTATAGCACCCTATTTTGATGAGTCCTAAGAAGGGACGCTATAGACAGGTTTAACTGTATATATGTCATAATTTGTATATAATTGTATGCACCCCGACCCACTATGCATGTACAATGTATGATTTTCAAAGATTTAATAAAGAACAAGGTAACTGGAGGAAAGAAGTAGCAACAAAACATAGGAAATAGGTTTAAAGCGGGCACAATTATAAATAACTTGTACAGTCAATACTTCCTGACAGAAGGCCGGACGTATCTAGTGACCGCAGAAGTTATATTAGTCGAGAAACACTCAATACTTCCGGACAAGACAGGACGTATCTGGTGACCAGAAGTTATAAAAGTCTGAGAGACGCCCAATTTCCGGAACAAGACCGGACGTATTTGACAACCACGGAAGTAAATAGAGTCGAACTAACACTCGATACTTCCTATCAGGCCGGGCATATCTTTCACCAAAGAAAGTCGCCGGTCCAATTAGAAAGATCCACTAAGTAGGTCAACCAATAGGAAAACGGGCACGTCCCAGCCTTCGACCAATGGGAAGGAAGACGACTCGTGGTGTTAAATCGAAAAGCAAGAATAGTCAGTTGTGATTCCGCTTCCAACAAGGTGACATCTACTCTCGAGGCCTCTCTCCCTCTGCTCATCCCACAGCTAAGTTCAATCACCGCCATGTGATCAGATAATTAACAATCCAAATCGCTCCGCTCTTCTCAAGCTTTCTTTCCTCCAACCCAGTTGCCTTTTATTTTCAAACCCCATCACGTGTCCTGATTATTCCTAACTGTGTGCTTCACTTGCCACTCAACGACTGCGTTTCAACCAATCCTCACCATTCAAATCGAACAACAAGAAATTCCGCAACGATATTGTCACAGAACGGATAAGTCGACAGGATTCTACAACAGTGTAATACATCAAATATTGCAGTGTAATAACCGTTGGATCATATATTACATATATATATCTATATATATAAAAAATGAATGTTTGTATGTTTGTTTGTCTGTTTGTCTGTATGACCCCTATACAAATTCGCAGTAGTTCACTAATTCAAACCAAAATTCCATACATAGGTAAAAAATAACGGGGATGACGATAGGCTATTTTAAAAAATATATAAATCAATTATTAAAACTATATATTCAAATTATTCGACTTAGCTCACGAGCAGCGCCCTCTAGAACGCGTGGCGATTTTGACGGCGGGGGGCACCCATTTGTGCCGGCGCAGCACGTGACTTCCCTGCCCCCCCCCGCCGAGTAAATGAGATCTCCCGGCTGCCGGTCGGTTGAGCTCACGAGCAGCGCCCTCTAGAACGCGTGGCGATTTTGACGGCGGGGGGCGCTCCCGGTTGGACAGTTGCGCGGGGGCAGAGTGACCTCGCGGGTGCCCTCCGGGAACTACGTCCATCTTCCATATGTAATATACATTTAATCGTGTAAACCCGGGCGTTGCCCGGGTCATTCGTCTACAAATTCGCAGTAGTTCACTAATTCAAACCAAAATTTCCATACATAGGTAAAAGAATACTGGGAAGACGATAGGCTATTTTAAAAATTTTGCTGTATCATGTTTGATTATCAGATACAAAATTATATCGGGAAAAATTCCAAAAAACAGAGACCACGGGTGAAACAGGGTACATTTAATAGGGTAAAACCCGGGCGTTGCCCGGGTCATTCGGCTAGTTTTTTTATAAAACTGAGATTATATAATAACAATTTAAATTGTGTTTACAATATATTTAAATGTAGAGAGAGCCATGTTTCTGGTGCTCAGAGAGCCAAATACCTGGATTTAAATGTAAGACATGTCCTATATAGATATGAGATATGGAAATATATAGCATGACTTTTTCTATTATCCTACCTTCTCAAGAACAATATCCCCAAGGACCTGAGGACCCAACGACATCAATATAAATTATAAATGAACAAACCCTGTACATCCCCCACAGTATATTGTAAATATGATGATCTAGGTTGTGCTCATTTTGAGCGGTGGCACCTAATAAAGTTATTTGGAACTTGAAACTATTATCAAAAATGAAACAAATCTCTCTCTCTCTCTCTGTCTGGAGGAGAACTCTCTGTCGTTGGGGAATCTCCTGGACTGTACATAACTGTATATATTTTACTCTTTTATATTATCCCTCTTTTATTTTATCCCTCTTTTTATGATTATTATCTACTACTACCATTGACTTGTGTATGAGGTCAATAAAATATTTTTAAATCTAAAAACTCTCTCTCACTTGAGGTAACCGGGATTCCTGGAGCGAACAAATTACCTACTTTAATTTACTTACCAGTTTCATGATTGTTCAGAATACCTGAATGACCGGTTTAGCATCACGGAGGGGATTTGCGCTGTTTAGAGATTAAGAAAGAAAAAATGGGGAGTAAATTTAATAGGAGTTGTTGAGATTAAATTCCGAATTTTCAAAGGTTTCTTTATTTCGACTTAGAGCCCTATGTCCCCCTAAGGACACTTGCACTTTAAACATAAACAAAATTTTTGAAATAAAAGAAAGAAAGATATTTAAATATGTACAGAATTAGTATGCAAGTTAGTTAGATGAAAAGATAAATATATATATCAACACAATATATGTACAAAGGGTTGGTATGCAAATATAGTTAAATGATATCAAATTGTAAAGTATTGTGTGTATTCGAGAAAAGCAATTTATATATTAAAAAAAGTTTTAAGGAATATATACTAGACGGGTGACCCGGGCTTCGCCCCGGGATTGACCCGTGTGCATATCTACCCGAGTGATATATATTTAGATAAGATTTTTTTTATAATTGTTTGTTATTAGCATTATCTATTTGTTTGCATCAGCATATTTTAATCTAATCATTGATAGAGGGCGCTGTTCGTGAGCTAAGTAGAATAATTTGAATATATAGTTTTAATAATTGATTTATATATTTTTTAAAATAGCCTATCGTCTTCCCCGTATTTTTTTACCTATGTATGGAAATTTTGTTTGAATTAGTGAACTACTGCGAATTTGTATACCGGACATACAAACATTCATTTTTATATATATAGATATTTTGCTTATCCCTAGTACACGTGGTACAGGCCATGATAATCAGGGTGGGTAGTTAGCGACTGCTTTTACTGTAAGTACACCACATGTCTACACATGTGTAAAGCAGTTCGACTTTGCACTTACAAATGTGCCAGAGCCCCGTTTGGTTACTTGCACTCGCTGGTGGGGTTGGACTTTTGCAAGAATCGGGGGCCATTGGAGCATTTTTTTTAAACAGAAAAAAGTGTCCAATGCGGGAATCGAACCCGGGTCGTAGTGATCGAAAACCAAACGGTTTAACCAGCCTTCCACCAACCCCTTTTAAGGAATATAGGTTACAGAACACTATTTTAAAATACCATTTTTATTAATATTTAATAGTAGAATATAAGGTTTATACATTATCTTTTTCGCATCAAGAGTATAGTATGAAGCTTAACAAAATAAAACTCCATGTACTGACTACTTAAGTAGTTAAATATTAGTTATAAAGATAGATTCTTACGCACTTCTGGCCTTAACCGTCAGTTTCATGATTTTTCGCGATGCCTGAATTACCAGTTTTTTGGTCGTTGAGATACAGCTTACACCACGTTGACGAGGGACAACACCCCGAAATGCGTAGGTGGTTAACTTTTCTTGATTAATCAAGAATGGGTATTTGGCCAATTCTGGAATAATTAAAAATCAATAAATAGCTGATATTTATTCATATAGATGGCGTAAGCCATCAGCAACTTTCAGTTGCACGATAAGGAGATGTCTTTTTCTTAAATTACCTACTGTCATTATATTGGGAAACTCCGCCTTTGCCGGTCCCAAGCCCGGATGAAAAAGGAGGAGGGGGAGTATTAACAAGCTCACTAAAAACCTGGGCTCAGCTGGCCCGGCTGATAGTACCCTGTAAGGGCTCCTAATCCAGGGATACAGGATGAGCAGCATTTGTACTCCATGTTAGGAGCGGCTGCACATGGCATCTGTTCCTCATGTCAGAGGCGGCCATTTCTTTTGGAGCTAAGTCGGCCTGCCACTTAGTAGTGCTCCCAGTCTTAATGGCAAAGGCAGACGCATTCTACTTCACCCAGACCCTAATATGAGTGGAGATAAGGAAGAAGAAGAATATTATATTGGGAGGGCCTGGCTCATCAGTGGTGAACCTCTCGTTTACTGGTCATATCAGGGAACAATCGATATCTCACTTTTGAAAAGTTCGGACAGTCATAGATAAGGGGAAAAGAAGTTAGTTCAGTTTTTCCACAGGAACAATTTGGTGTTTCTGATAGACCTCTTTTATGTAAGTAGTTCTGGACCGTGTGATGTGACAAATTGAGTGACTATAAAATTTGGTTGACACTCTATTACTCAAGGAACCTGGGTTATAAATATCTCTTTTTGATATCTGTAGATATGTCTTTTGATAAATTCTGTGAAGTATCCATTGGCAACTCCCTGAAGAGGATGATTGTTTATTTTTCAATGATTTTCATATTTAGGGTTCGAATTGTTGCGATTATTGGCCTAAGAAGAATAGTTATAACTGCCATTAACAGATGGCGCTTTACAAGACTTTAGCCTATTTCCAGTTTAAGGATAATGTGTGTAGATAACCTACTACTGTAAATCCTGTTTTCGATGGCTTTTATGATTGTAAATGCATCTTTATATTGGTCTTATATTGCTGTAAACAATTATATTGAAGCATAATAATTTATTTCTAATCTTTGCTAAGAATATATTCCCTATTTTTCATGTGTTAAGCGTATTTACGCAAGTTTGGCCTTAAATACCCATTTCTTGGTTTTTCAAGAAGCCACTGGGATCAAAAATATTTTTGGTCGCAGTAGTACAGCCTACTCCACGCTGACGAGCGGCAACAGCGCGAAACGCGTTCGTGGATGGCTTTTCTTGATTTATCAAGAAATTGGGTTGGACAAATATCAGGGAACAGGTCAAATCAATGAATAGTTGATTTCTGTTCCACCAGATGGCGCTCTGCCTTCTGAAAAGCACATGTGCTCCTGGTCAGGATATGCCTTTTTAATTTTTAATTCTTTATTATGTTTCTTTTATTTGTTGTTAATAGGTTGGTTTTATTGTTGGGGAATTGATAATATGTATATAAAATAAATAATTTGTTACATAGCTTCTTCCCTATGGGAGATGTAAGAATAGAAATTCTTGAAAATATTTTTCCTCCTATGGGAGATGTGACTCACAGCTTGTAAATCTTGTTGCTACTGACTAGAAGCTGAAGTGTTTCTGGCAAGAATCCATTCGAAGTTATGGAAGTTTGTTATTAGTAGTTTTATGCCCTTTTTTTGTTGCGGCCTAAAGAGCGAATTTATCGTCGTAGCGTCTATAGGGACATCGTCTTCTTCGAGGAACGTCTTGACTTTAACATGGCGGTGGAATCCTGGAGTCAGCCGCGGAAAATGTAGATCACAGAATCCATGGCCCCTCAAAGTCTTCTCGTCGATCTTCAGTTTGTCTTCCTTAATTTATCCAACAGCATCTACATTAAAAAGTCGCGTAGAAAATTAAGAAAGACATACAAGTAGGTATATATATACTTGTAGGTATCAGAATGACACTTCAAATTATTCACTACACAAGCAAATTAAAATCTATAAAATACCAAAGAGGCAATGAGGGAAGTTTACCAAGTAGCAACATACGTATATTGCTCAAAATCGTTAATACAGTAGAACATCCATGAGAGGACACTAGCGCTAGAGAACACCTCTCTATAAAGGATAGTTTTCATCAACAAAATTACCATTTTTACTATTTAAAAACTCTCTGGTAAGAGGACACCTCTTCCTAAAGTACACTTTGGCTCTGCAATTAGGTGTCATTTATAGGGAGGTTCTACTGTATATATAAATAATACAAATTTTGTTACAATATTTTTTAATAGAGAATTTTTAAAGGATAAAACGATGATTAGTTATATAATAGAACCTCTATTGAGCGGCCACATTCTAAAATTAGAGATTATCTTGAACAAAATTAGCCCAATCTTCAATAAGTTACCCCTTCAGTAGAAACCAAGGTGTTACCCATAAGAAATCTCCCAAGGAAAAAGTTCTACTGCCATAAATATTCCAAAATCATATTCTTCTAATCCTGTATTATTATTTTATCATGAAGATATAATTACCATATATTTACTCACTAGCCATAAATGTAATAAAGAAACAAGAGGAAACCATCTGTGACATAACTAAATAAAAAAATAACGCCTCTCCTACCTTATTCAGTGATTTACATTATTCAGTGAATATTATCTGGAGCTCCCTTTCCATAAAGCGCTATCCTTACAGTTTGAGAATATACAATAAAAGGTAGTATAACCGTAAAAAAAAAGAATATTCGTGATTAATAGTTTTATTTCTGTGTGTATTGTTATACATTACCATATATTTAATTAAAAATATAATATTTCAATTCTTCAAAAGAATCATATAATAAACTATATTATTATAATATGAAAAGTTTTATTAATATGGAATACGTTACAAATATAGTTGGTGCTATATCTTCTGCGTTTTTAACGTTGTTTAAATAGGACTTTATTCTTATGCTGTGTACTTTATTATACATTATTACATTGGCAAGCCAAATTTCGGCAATTTTGATTCAGACATTTAGAAGCCATTCATGAAAATATAGGCAGATATGCATATACTTAAGTACTTAATTATAAATAAATATATGAGACTATTTTAATAAGCTCTATTTTCATAAGTTCTTCTTTATAATTCTCGATATATGCAGATACGTGACGCTTTTTACATGTAATTTAGGAAATCGTGTATGTATATAGGTATTTTATTTATTTTTTAAAATTTTATTTCATTTTAAAGCACTATGTTTCCCTAGGGACACTTACGCTGTCATACATGTATACCTTTACATTTGTCTATACATATATATACAATAATTTTAGGCCGTGAATAGAATATTCATATATAAGTAGAAATAGAATTCAAAATAAACATTCCCCTTAGGAGAGTAACAACGAATCATTGAAACGTCGAGAATGAAATAAATAATGATTAAAGTTGAAGACTTCATCAATTTATGGACAAAAAACTTAAGGAAGTTGTACCTTTTAGCAGGTATATCGAGGTTCAGATAATAACTCTGAAAGATATTACAGTGACCTTTATTGAAGACACACGAGATAACCAAGTGTGAACAAAACTTAAGGAAGTTGTACCTTTTATCATGTATATCGAGGTTCAGATAATAACTCTGAAAGATATTACAGTGACCTTTATTGAAGACACACGAGATAACCAAGTGTGAACAAAACTTAAGGAAGTTGTACCTTTTATCATGTATATCGGGATTCAGACAATAACTCTGAAATATATTACAGTGACCTTTATTGAAGACACACGAGATAACCAAGTGTGAACAAAACTTAAGGAAGTTGTACCTTTTAACATGTATATCGGGATTTAGATAATAGCTATGAAAGATATTACAGTGACCTTTATTGAAGACACACGAGATAACCAAGTGTGAACAAAACTTAAGGAAGTTGTACCTTTTACCATGTATATCGAGGTTCAGATAATAACTCTGAAATATATTACAGTGACCTTTATTGAAGACACACGAGATAACCAAGTGTGAACAAAACTTAAGGAAGTTGTACCTTTTAACATGTATATCGGGATTTAGATAATAGCTATGAAAGATATTACAGTGACCTTTATTAAAGACACACGAGATAACCAAGTGTGAACAAAACTTAAGGAAGTTGTACCTTTTAGCATGTATATCGGGATTCAGATAATAGCTATGAAAGATATTACAGTGACCTTTATTGAAGACACACGAGATAACCAAGTGTGAACAAAACTTAAGGAAGTTGTACCTTTTACCATGTATATCGAGGTTCAGATAATAACTCTGAAAGATATTACAGTGACCTTTATTGAAGACACACGAGATAACCAAGTGTGAACAAAACTTAAGGAAGTTGTACCTTTTATCATGTATATCGGGATTCAGACTATAACTCTGAAAGATATTACAGTGACCTTTATTGAAGACACACGAGATAACCAAGTGTGAACAAAACTTAAGGAAGTTGTACCTTTTACCATGTATATCGAGGTTCAGATAATAACTCTGAAAGATATTACAGTGACCTTTATTGAAGACACACGAGATAACCAAGTGTGAACAAAACTTAAGGAAGTTGTACCTTTTACCATGTATATCGAGGTTCAGATAATAACTCTGAAAGATATTACAGTGACCTTTATTGAAGACACACGAGATAACCAAGTGTGAACAAAACTTAAGGAAGTTGTACCTTTTAACATGTATATCGGGATTTAGATAATAGCTATGAAAGATATTACAGTGACCTTTATTGAAGACACGAGATAACCAAGTATGAACAAAACTTAAGGAAGTTGTACCTTTTAGCATGTATATCGGGATTCAGATAATAGCTATGAAAGATATTACAGTGACCTTTATTGAAGACACACGAGATAACCAAGTGTGAACAAAACTTAAGGAAGTTGTACCTTTCAGCATGTATATCTGGATTCAGATAATAGCTATGAAAGATATTACAGTGACCTTTATTGAAGACACACGAGATAACCAAGTGTGAACAAAACTTAAGGAAGTTGTACCTTTTATCATGTATATCGGGATTCAGACAATAACTCTGAAAGATATTACAGTGACCTTTATTGAAGACACACGAGATAACCAAGTGTGAACAAAAAGGAAGTTGTACCTTTCAGCATGTATATCTGAATTCAGATAATAGCTATGAAAGATATTACAGTGATCTTTATTGAAGACACACGAGATAACCAAAAATGTGAAATATGTAAATATAAACGTTTTAAAAATAGTATCATTATAATAATTTAAAAGATGGAATACTATACATCAATGTACTGTAACTTTCAGAAATCCGGAGGTTATCCTAAAACACCGCAAACTTTTTATCAACACGTCAAAAATTAACGGGGAGTGTGTTTCTTCCAAGTGTCGCTAGAGGCGCTACAATCGCCGGGACACTGCGCAATGCGTCCGTTTGGTGGGGTTTGACCAAGTACCAGGTAGGTCCTTTCTGGACTTCATGATGGTCCCACGTTGGACTTTTCATGTCTCTTATACATCCCTATAACCTGACTATAACCCTACATGTTATAACCCTATATTATCTAACCATCTTAAATTAGAAACATCCAGCATGTTAATTGTAGGCATCGATGTGTTCAATTGAATTTTTCTTCCTATATTTAAAACAATATTTCCCTATATAAATAGATACCCATTTAAAACAAAATTAAGTCATTTGTAAAATTATTATTTGCATAAACAAATTAAACATATTTATTTGATATATAAAAAACTATTTACATACAATTATACCTACCATAAGACAGCTTAAAAAACATAGATAATTCTGGTATCTTCTAGAAGTTAACTTTCATTGAAGGTTACGTTAGATCAGTTCAAAGTTTTTTCTAATTTTACAAAAAAATCTGGAAGATGGATTACTCATCAGATGGATAACTCAGATTTTTCTATATATGCAAATACACCGAATAATATATAGAGAAACAACAATATATGCAAATATAATTAATATAAATCAATCTTACCATATAAAGAATATTTAAATCTCTTGAATTATATATATATATATAGGGTGGATAGAATGCTCATAGTGATGTTCTGCTGTTTATAACGACTGTATATATAAAGAATCATATATACAAATATAAATATAGTTCTATATTTGCATATTTACATATAACTGTAAATTTGAATATATTTATATCTTTTTTTCCCACTCTTTTCTGTATCTCTTTTTCATCTGAACACTACAACGTTGGCAAAACTATAATATTAGTAAATTAAATTTAATTGCCATCTATCGTTAAAAATTTACACAAATAAATGCCATTATTTTGATAATTTTCATCATTATCATCATTTCTGTATCAACCAAGATAATCTATATGTATACCATGGTATATGTCTAATGGTTTTAAACAAAGGTATTGATTGATGTTAAAAATCTATAATTGATCCAAGATAAACGTTTCATAATTAACTTAAAGTACTCTATATTATATATTAAAAAATAATATATTAATATATACACTCATGAACAAACTTATGGAAGTGGAAAGTCTTTGATGTCGCCTTGTCGTTCATATTTTTAAGGAAACAGAAATAATTTTATTCACACTTGGTTATCTCGTGTGTCTTCAATATAGGTCACTGTAATATCTTTCAGTGTTATTATCTGAATCCCGATATACATGCTGAAAGGTACAACTACCTTAAGTTTTGTTGTTCACACTTGGCTATCTCGTATGTCTTCAATAAAGGTCACTGTAATATCTTTCAAAGTTATTGTCTGAATCCAGATATACATGTTATAAGGTACAACTTCCTTAAGTCTTGTTCACACTTGGTTATCTCGTGTGCCTTCAATAAAGGTCACTGTAATATCTTTCAGTGTTATTATCTGAATCCAGATATACATGTTATAAGGTACAGCTTCCTTAAGTTTTTGTCCATGAGTGTAAATTAATGTAAAAAACACTGATTATCATGATGATTTACATAATTTATTATCAAACATATATGATTACATTTACCACCCTCCTATACCCACATTAAAAAAATCCTATAAAAAATCCTATAAACGCGTTTCATTAAATCTGAGTATTTTAGCATTTTTTCAACTTACTTACTCACTATGACAATGCAATCATTTGTATATATTTTTAAAAGCTATAATCATAATAGATATATTTGTAATATGATACACTAGCGCGCCATCTGTTATTAAAAATCAAAACTATTTTAAAGGCGTAAGATTCTTTTTGATATTAAACAATTTCTACTGCCCTTAAACTGGCGAAACCGCTGAGAGGGTTCACCACTGATGAGCCAGGCCCTCTCATTAATTTTTCCATTGCAGTAAGGGCAGTAGAAATTGTTTAATATCAAAAAGAATCTTACGCCTTTAAAATAGTTTTGAATTTAGATATATTTGTGTTAAAAAAGCTCATAACGATGTTCTGCTGTTTATAATGACTATATATAAAGAATCATATATACAAATATAAATATAGCTCTATATTTGCATATTTACATATAACTGTGCATACATTCACTAGGGGAGATTCAGGGCGAAGCCAGGTCATAATATATAATTGTAAAGAATATTATTTGGATAAAAAACAGCATTTTATTTTACACTCATACACACTCGGTGAAATACACTCGGGCAATGCCCGGGTCATTCGACTAGTAAATAGCTATATGTAG
>CP092868.1:24013046-24027236 GCA_030710605.1 Cordylochernes scorpioides
GAGTGTTTGATTGATCCTTATAAAATCCACATTCTGTAACCACTTCAGATGATATTTTACCAGACGATACAGAATTAGTTCCAGAAACAGAGTTACCATCCCAGTTTCAGCCCCAGAATATGGAAATTTGCCAAAAACAACAAACTAAATTATTTTATAAAAAAGAAATATCAATTTTCTATTACAATTTTATTTTCAAAAATCCAAGAAAATTAATATGGCTGAACCCTTTTTTTTATTAAAAGAATATATATTTGTATCTTTCTATTTGTATAGCCACTATCTAACCCTTGTTTATTTTTACATTGGGATGGTTTTTACCACATATACACTCGTGGACAAAACTTAAGGAAGTGAAAAGTCTTTGATATCGCCGGGTTTTTTTAAAGGAGACAGAGTCAATTTTGTTCACACTTGGTTTTTCGTGTGTCTTCAATAAAGGTCATTGTAATATCTTTCAGAGTTATTGTATGAATCCCGATATACATGATAAAAGGTACAACTTCCTTAAGTTTTGTTCACACTTGGTTATCTCGTGTGTCTTCAATGAAGGCCACTGTAATATATTTCAGAGTTATTATCTGAATCCCGATATACATGGTAAAAGGTACAACTTCCTTAAGTTGTGTTCACACTTGTTTATCTCGTATGTCTTCAATAAAGGTCACTGTAATATATTTTTCAGAGTTATTATCTGAATCCCGATATACACGGTAAAAGGTACAACTTCCTTAAGTTTTGTTCACACTTGGTTATCTAGTGTGTCTTCAATAAAGGTCACTGTAATATCTTTCAGAGTTATTGTATGAATCCCGATATACATGCTAAAAGGTACAACTTCTTTAAGTTTTGTCCATGAGTGTATTCGATTGTGTATCACCACAAAGATATATCCAGATATTCAAGTGTAAAATGGTGTTTTTTTTAAACAATTAATAATACAAAGAAGATTATCTTTCAACTTAATCCTCTTATATCTATGGACATACATATTATTAATGAAAAGTTAGAGAAAAAAAGTAAGAAACAGATTCAACGATATAAATGGGATTTGAATTTTGATAATGTATTTGAGAATAAGCGATCCTACACGAACAATAAAAGTGTTTAAAAAGTACCCAAACAATTGTAATGAACAGAAATGATATAAATAAAAAGGCATCTCCAGATCATGAAACTAAAAGCTACTGATGGCTTGCGCCACCTGTCGGCCAAATTTCTGTCATACTCCAAATCAAGATTAAATAGCCATAATTTTGTAAATCTTGTATTTAAAATAGTTTGAACATCTACACACAAACATATATATTATATAATCTAAAATGCAAATATTATATATATTTTTAAAACATGTATTTTATTTTCATCATTGACTGTACTACATTTTGACCATAGATTTAGAACATACCACTTTGAATATTTGTTGTAAATATGTATAGTTAACCTACCTCTTTTTAAATCACGAATATAGAATTCATTATATAAATTCGATATTACTGTGGCAAATAATATTATGTGTAATTACTTCAAGTAATTCAAAATAAAAACTGCTTGATAAGTAAATATTTTATTTCCTTTTTTTTTACGACTGCACCTTCAATTATCTATCTTTTCAACAACAAAACAAAATATTCATAACATATATATATGTCGTAAAATAAAGATGTATTTTAGGTACGTTACCAATTCATTCATGCAGTCGTGGATTGAATTGAAACGATAACTTTATATCCAAAATTAAATTTATTTTAATGATTATATTTTTAAGAACAAACAGTTTTCATACATACAATTCTATATGATATTCTAAGTATAAACAAAAAACAATCTTGGGTTGTACTCCTTTTGTTAAGGATTTTAAAAAATTAACTCTGTGTTAATTCTATGATTATTTAAAATATAATTATATTAATGAATAATAAAAATTATATTTTTATTATGTCATATATATGATATATTATATGTATTTCTTAATAAATAAATTAAATATAAAACTAACTTTATCAATCCATTTCTTAACCATTTTTTTGTCAATTTTCGTGAATCAGTAACGCTATTTTTTTGGGAAAATGTTATTCAACATAACAATTTGGTGACTTCGTGCAGTTTTTCTGAATTTGATATAATGTATTCTTGGTGGTAAGATGTCAATGGTTTAATGGAATTCTTCTGATCTAATTGTCTAAACCGAATAAACGGCTTTGTGCGACTTTTATTTCGTTTTATTGCTCCGAGCTCTGACCAGTGATGGTAATTTTCTATTTGGATAACTACACAACTATTTCCTTTTCTGTTTTTGAATTAGAGAAGCTATAGTAGAGATTTATATATGACTAGCGGATGTACCCGGCTTCACCTGGGTTTTACCCGAGTAAAGGTTTGTCTAACGAATCTCTCGATAAAGTGAACATTTTTTCCCGGTTCCTTGAAAAATACTCGATAAGTTGAATAAAATCAATAATAATTGGTTCCCTCGGTAATTGGAAGTTAAAGGAATAGTATCTTGCCTTGGAATTGTATCATTATTCTTGTCTCAAATAAATTGCCGTGTCATCCTGAATTTTGTCTTTCCTAATTTTCTACATTACAAAATCATCGTATCATCATGATAATATTTAGAGCAGATTGTTGAATTATAACAGATAAATTAGAATATTTTTCTTGATTATTTTTAGGCGAAAAGTTATTTCTAAAATTTTATTTGCTAGAAACCTTCCCAGTACTATACTAAATAACTTCCCAGAGTTTCATGGCGTTCCAATGAGTGGTTTGGTCAGGCATAAAGGACAGACAGACACACACACATACATTCATTTATATATATATATATATATAGATACAGTAGAGCCAAAGTGTCCTTTAGGGAGAGGTGTCCTCTTACCAGAGAATTGTTACATAGTTTTTTTTACTTATCCCTTGTACACGTGGTACAGGCCATTATAATCATGGTGGGTAGAAATAGGCGACTGCTTTTACTGTAATTGCACCACATGTCTACACATGTGAAAAGCAGTTCGACTTTTACACTTACAAATTGTTACATAGTAAAAATGATGATTTTTGACAAATGAAAACTGTCCTTTGTAGAGAGGTGTCTTCTAGCGGGAGTGTTCTCTCATGGAGTATCGTGCAACTGAAAGTTGCTGATGGCTTGCGCCATCTATCGGAATAAATATCAACTATTCTCGTTGATTTTTAATTATTCCAGAATTGGCCAAATACCCATTCTTGATTAATCAAGAAAAGTTAACCACGGACGCGTTTCGGGCTGTTGGCCCTCATCAGCGTGGTGCAAGCTGTCACTTCTCTCATGGAGTAGGTTGTACTGTATTATAAAAAAGAACAAATTCATGAGGTTAAGAATTTCTTATATGTTTTTTTCTATTTAACCAAACTTTCAGGTATTTATGCCCTTCTACGGGAGTATAAATAAGATATTTATATATGTTTTTCTATTGTTTAAGAATCTATATTTGGGAAATTATTGTGTAAAATATGTATTTATTACTTCTGGAAAGAAAATGGCCGGAACTGTTTACTTTGTAAAGATCTCATGGATGATAATTTGGTTCACTATTTCTTCCAATACCCTCTCTTAACAGAAAAACGTACTGCAATTTTCCCTAGCCTTAACTTTGGTCAATTTATATACCAACACATATGTCAACTTCTCTCTTCAGCTCTGGATGATGAATTACTGATTGTTAAATACTTTAAATTCTGCACAGAAGCTGGGCGGATAAGAAAGAATGCAGGGCAAAGGATACTGGACTCTCACTATTTCCTCCAATGCCCTCTCTTAACAGAAAAACGTACTGCAATTTTCCCAAGCCTTAACTTTGGTCAATTTAGATACCATCGCATATGTCAACTTCTCTCTTCAGCTCTGGATGATGAATTACTGATTGTTAAATACTTTAAATTCTGCACAGAAGCTGGGCGGATAAGAAAGAATGCAGGGCAAAGGATACTGGACTCTGTAAATAGGTAACTGAATGAGACACAAGCTTTATTTTGTTGTAAATGTTCCCTCTCCTCTTGTTGACGTGTAAATACGGCGAATCCTATATGGGGGGGAATGCCCTAAATAAAGGCTTTTGTTGTTGTTGTTGTTGAAATATGTATTTATTATGTAACACATGTTTTTATATTTTTATAAATAACTTTTTTTTCTTATTTGTACTTGTTTTCATTTTGTTAGAAATTTTATTGTTCTTGTGTTTAGTTAAAAAAAAAAAAAGATTATCATTGTTATCAAAACTTTCATATTTTACGTTATGCTTAAATATTGGTGTTTAGTTTGCTTCACATGTCCGACAAACTTCAGTTTTTGTAATTGTTATTATTCATTGTTATGGATTCTTGTTCTTAAGATTTAGTTTTTCTTTTACAACGGAGAGATGTTGCACTACTTATTTGACTCTGCTGCTCTGTCTGAGGAAAGACGAAAACTAAATGATGGGTAACTTTGTCCTTCATTTCCGGCACTAATTAATGAAATATCAAAGAATAGGTATATAGCGGTGGCGATATTCCACAGGATTATATCCCGGAACACAGTGTTCTCCCCATCCCTTGTGAACTGGCGAATCCTGTATAGGGCGAGAGGCCCTAAATAAAGGCTTTGTTGTTGTTTGTTTTTCTTTTAACGATTTGTTCTTATATTTTTATTGGATACTATTGGATCTTGTTATTAAGTTTTTTGTCCTTTTTTTAGTGTTCTGGTACCTTTATAGTGGTTCTTATACTTTATTGTCCTTTTTCTTGTTCTAATACATTTGTAATTTGTAAATTGCACTCACTGGTATGGTTGGACTTCTGTAAAGAATTGAGGGATATTGAATAAGTTATTTATTCAGAAAAAAAAGGGTCCAATGTGGGATTCGAACCTAGGCCGTAGCTGTAGGAAAAAGACACTTTATACAATTCCTTCTTCAATCTCTTACCTATATATGCTACTGGTTATATATATATGTTATATTAAAATAATTTATTTATAATGTTCAATTAAAATATTTTATTTAGAATTATGTTAAAATGTTATTTTATTTAAAATTATAATGTCATAAATATAAATACTCTGTTTAAATCGACCGCCAGAGGTCATGCTTCCCATATAAAATCTCGTTGTTGTTCTTCCCCGCTGGTCGGCTCAAACCATATGTAATTATGTAAATATTCTTTTGTCTTTCATATTTTTTATTCTTGCGCCTTAAGCCAGGCTGTACTTGTACAAAATTATGTTTTTAATATGAATTCATTTCTCAGCTCAATAAAGCAATATCTGATCAAGACCATTTTATTATTATTATATCAAGAATTTAACCACGACTGCACCACCATTACAATAACCCTCAACATGATCCAAAATATCAAGCAGAAAATCTCTTTTTTTTTAAATATAATATATATATATATATATATATATATATATATATATATATATATATGTAGTACAAGTATAAGTATATAAGTAATACGTATGTAGACCGAAGTTTGAATACCGCAAATGTTTCTTTTGAACGAAAAATCGAAATTTATTTTAAGGAGAAACAATGATTATTTTTAACCTTACGGATGAGGTATGAAAGGATGAATTGTGAAGAGTAATGATCAACGGAAAAAATCAAGAATCCAAGGATGGGAATCGAACCCACAGTGTTCCGCTTTCCAGGCAGATGCCATATCCACTAGGCTACCCTGGACATATTTTTTTCCGTTCGTAAATATTATATAAAGTAATTTATAATACAATATAATGTGGCTTATGATTGTAGAACGAAGTTTGACAATTATACCGCAAATGTTTCTTTTGAATAGAAATTTATTTTAAGGAGAAATAACGATTATTTTTAACCTTAGGGATGAAGTATGATAGAATGAAGTAATACGTGTCTGTGATCCACGCTCGATAACATCTCTCTTTATTTGTTTTCTGGATATGCAAATTGAAGAGCAAAATATTCTTAAAAGCTTGCTACATCTCAAAATAAAAACAAACTCTTTCCTTCCAAAAAAATCTAGTTTTTCTAGGTAACTTATCACACACCTGCATTATAAAGATAATACAATATAATTCGGCTTATGATTGTAGAACGACATTTATCATTACTCTTCACAATTCATCCTTTCATACTTCATCCCTAAAGTTATAAATAATCTTTATTTCTCCTTAAAATAAAATTTGATTTTTCGTTCAAAAGAAACACATACGGGATAATTTTCAAATGTCATTATAAAGATAAGTTAACATTTAAATCAAAATTTTAAATTATATTCTATTTGAAGTTTAAATTTATGAAAATAAAAGATCTATATATTGAATCTATATACACTCGGATAGAATTATACATATAATTATATATATCATTGCTAGGATCATTTATCAAATATAATAATAACTAAAATAAAACTTTATTAATTCAATAAGTTTATGGTACAGTCCCGAACTACGCTGACGAGGGCCAACAAACCTAAAACGCATACGTGTACAGCTTTTATTGATTTATACAGAAAATTGTATTCAACCAATATTACGAAATCATAAAAAAAATCAACCATTAGTTTATATTTATTCCAATAGATGGCGCAAACCATCAGCAACTTTTAGATTTCACGACCAGAAAATATGCAAATTTTCTTAAAATAATAAAGGATTTTTGAAAATATGCAAGCTTGATGAATTCATGCAAAAGTTATCTAAAATATAATGATTAAACATTGTTAAAATTTTACACAAATAAATTTACTGGCAATGCGTTTCTTTGTGTAAAATTTTAACGTTAGATGGCAATTAAATTTAATTTACTAATATATATATTGGTTATGAAAACATATTTTGCGGAAGAGCTTTACTCGATGCAATACCTTGAAATTATATGTATGTACCTCTACAGACCTATAAGCTTATGTTCATAGTTCACTAAACACCCCTAAGCTGCCTTCCATAGAAAATACAAGGTATATTCCAAACCAATCCAATACAATAGTAGAACGGTCTAGAGATTAATTTGGCGAAACCGCTGAGAGGGTTCACTACTGATGAGCCAAGCCCTCTCATTCAATAACTCATATCATTGCAGTAAGGTCTGTAGAGATAATATTTGATGATATTTAAAAGAAACGCATTGCCAGTAAATTTATTTGTGTAAAATTTTAAAGATAGATGGCAATTAAATTTAATTTATTAAACATTGTATAAATACGTTATTCATATTTTTGTTGTTTAATATTTTCGTCTGGTTTAAATTTTACTCTTCTAAATCTGTGACCTTATCTACAAGCGGAAATCTTGTGTATTTCTCTTTTTTTTTTTAAGTCAACCTTCCAATAATTCAGGTAGACGGCTAAAGTCCTCTGGGTCGTAGAACCAATTTAAGAATGTCGCTCGCGTGTAGACCCCTCGCCATTTATCGTCTGCTTCTTTTTTTTTTCACCCAGCGTAGCCAATTCTTTTGTTTTTTCTGTGATTTATTTTATTTCTTTATATATATAGCGCTAGTTGTGCTTTCTATCTCACTCTGTGAATGTACTATACCATAAGAGACCATAGATCAATAAACATGAATTCTTCTAAAAAATAAAAATGGGCATCTTATCGGGAAACTGAAAGTTGCTGATGGCTTGCGCCATCTATCAGAATAAATAGCGACTATTCTTTGAATTTTAATTATTCCAGAATTCTCTAATCTTCTGAAGATGGCCTCTAGAACAAAGCAAGTCATTTTGTTTATTTATAATAGTGGTTGCTTAAGGAGGTAGTCGCTTATGGGAGGTTTAAATAGATAACATTTCAGGAAGTAATTCTCGGTGAATTAGAAGCTATTAAAATTTTATGAAAGGATTATTGTGTATAAATGAATCAAAAGAAAGTTTGTTAAATCTCTCCAAACGACAATTTTAATACCAACCAAAAGATAACCCGTTAATTTCTTTTGGCGGCTTACAATTCGACTAATTAACGTTTATCTTCACTCACTAGCCAATTTACTAAATGGAAGATTAAATACAACACGTAATTACTTTAAATGCACATTGCACATTTGGATAGAAATTCTCTCTTTTGGTGTTTTTTCTCAGACTTAATAACACGTTAGGATGAAGGAATGGGATGTTATTCTTCATACGACCTAATTTCATACCTTTGTATCAAATATAATTTTTTTATCAATAAAATTCATTTTTAAAAAACCTTACGCATAAAAATAGTTTAAATTTCTTATTTAAGTGTATATTACTTTTTCCAAAATCACTTTATTAGGTACCGCTCAAAAAGAGCAACCTAGTTTATGATATTTGTGTATATACAGTTAAACCTGTCTATAGCGTCCCCTCTAAATAGCGTCTCCCTCTCTATAGCGCCCGATTTTAAATACGTAGTACGATGCGATTTACATTAAAAGTGACCTGTCTATAGCACCCCCTCTCTATAGCAGCCTATTTTGGTGAGTCCCAAGAGGGGGCGCTATAGACAGGTTTAACTGTAGTACGATGCGATTTACATTAAAAGTGACCTGTCTATAGCACCCCCTCTCTATAGCAGCCTATTTTGGTGAGTCCCAAGAGGGGGGCGCTATAGACAGGTTTAACTGTAGTACGATGCGATTTACATTAAAAGTGACCTGTCTATAGCACCCCCTCTCTATAGCATCCTATTTTGGTGAGTCCCAAGAGGGGGCGCTATAGACAGGTTTAACTGTAGTACGATGCGATTTACATTAAAAGTTACCTGTCTATAGCACCCCCTCTCTATAGCATCCTATTTTGGTGAGTCCCAAGAGGGGGAGCGCTATAGACAGGTTTAACTGTAGTACGATGCGATTTACATTAAAAGTTACCTGTCTATAGCACCCCCTCTCTATAGCAGCCTATTTTGGTGAGTCCCAAGAGGGGGCGCTATAGACAGGTTTAACTGTAGTACGATGCGATTTACATTAAAAGTGACCTGTCTATAGCACCCCCTCTCTATAGCATCCTATTTTGGTGAGTCCCAAGAGGGGGGCGCTATAGACAGGTTTAACTGTAGTACGATGCGATTTACATTAAAAGTTACCTGTCTATAGCACCCCCTCTCTATAGCATCCTATTTTGGTGAGTCCCAAGAGGGGGAGCGCTATAGACAGGTTTAACTGTAGTACGATGCGATTTACATTAAAAGTTACCTGTCTATAGCACCCCCTCTCTATAGCAGCCTATTTTGGTGAGTCCCAAGAGGGGGCGCTATAGACAGGTTTAACTGTAGTACGATGCGATTTACATTAAAAGTGACCTGTCTATAGCACCCCCTCTCTATAGCATCCTATTTTGGTGAGTCCCAAGAGGGGGGCGCTATAGACAGGTTTAACTGTAGTACGATGCGATTTACATTAAAAGTTACCTGTCTATAGCACCCCCTCTCTATAGCAGCCTATTTTGGTGAGTCCCAAGAGGGGGCGCTATAGACAGGTTTAACTGTAGTACGATGCGATTTACATTAAAAGTGACCTGTCTATAGCACCCCCTCTCTATAGCATCCTATTTTGGTGAGTCCCAAGAGGGGGGCGCTATAGACAGGTTTAACTGTAGTACGATGCGATTTACATTAAAAGTTACCGGTCTATAGCACCCCCTCTCTATAGCAGCCTATTTTGGTGAGTCCCAAGAGGGGGGCGCTATAGACAGGTTTAACTGTAGTACGATGCGATTTACATTAAAAGTGACCTGTCTATAGCACCCCCTCTCTATAGCATCCTATTTTGGTGAGTCCCAAGAGGGGGGCGCTATAGACAGGTTTAACTGTAGTACGATGCGATTTACATTAAAAGTTACCGGTCTATAGCACCCCCTCTCTATAGCAGCCTATTTTGGTGAGTCCCAAGAGGGGGGCGCTATAGACAGGTTTAACTGTAGTACGATGCGATTTACATTAAAAGTGACCTGTCTATAGCACCCCCTCTCTATAGCATCCTATTTTGGTGAGTCCCAAGAGGGGGGCGCTATAGACAGGTTTAACTGTAGTACGATGCGATTTACATTAAAAGTTACCGGTCTATAGCACCCCCTCTCTATAGCAGCCTATTTTGGTGAGTCCCAAGAGGGGGGCGCTATAGACAGGTTTAACTGTAGTACGATGCGATTTACATTAAAAGTGACCTGTCTATAGCACCCCCTCTCTATAGCATCCTATTTTGGTGAGTCCCAAGAGGGGGGCGCTATAGACAGGTTTAACTGTAGTACGATGCGATTTACATTAAAAGTTACCGGTCTATAGCACCCCCTCTCTATAGCAGCCTATTTTGGTGAGTCCCAAGAGGGGGGCGCTATAGACAGGTTTAACTGTAGTACGATGCGATTTACATTAAAAGTGACCTGTCTATAGCACCCCCTCTCTATAGCATCCTATTTTGGTGAGTCCCAAGAGGGGGCGCTATAGACAGGTTTAACTGTAGTACGATGCGATTTACATTAAAAGTGACCTGTCTATAGCACCCCCTCTCTATAGCATCCTATTTTGGTGAGTCCCAAGAGGGGGAGCGCTATAGACAGGTTTAACTGTAGTACGATGCGATTTACATTAAAAGTTACCTGTCTATAGCACCCCCTCTCTATAGCAGCCTATTTTGGTGAGTCCCAAGAGGGGGCGCTATAGACAGGTTTAACTGTAGTACGATGCGATTTACATTAAAAGTGACCTGTCTATAGCACCCCCTCTCTATAGCAGCCTATTTTGGTGAGTCCCAAGAGGGGGGCGCTATAGACAGGTTTAACTGTAGTACGATGCGATTTACATTAAAAGTGACCTGTCTATAGCACCCCCTCTCTATAGCAGCCTATTTTGGTGAGTCCCAAGAGGGGGCGCTATAGACAGGTTTAACTGTAGTACGATGCGATTTACATTAAAAGTGACTTGTCTATAGCATCCCCTCTCTATAGCAACCTATTTTGGTGAGTCCCAAGAGGGGGCGCTATAGACAGGTTTAACTGTAGTACGATGCGATTTACATTAAAAGTGACCTGTCTATAGCACCCCCTCTCTATAGCAGCCTATTTTGGTGAGTCCCAAGAGGGGGCGCTATAGACAGGTTTAACTGTAGTACGATGCGATTTACATTAAAAGTGACTTGTCTATAGCATCCCCTCTCTATAGCACCCTATTTTGGTGAGTCCCAAGAGGGGGCGCTATAGACAGGTTTAACTGTAGTACGATGCGATTTACATTAAAAGTGACCTGTCTATAGCACCCCCTCTCTATAACACCATATTTTGGTGAGTCCCAAGAGGGGACGCTATAGACAGGTTTAACTATATATTAAACGAAAAAAACTATATAATTATTTAAGATAAAAAGAGTTGCACAAATTCTTATGATTCAGCCTTGATTCTCTCCTGTGCTGGGTCTTGCATCTTACCAGAGCGTGTTTCAACCATCCTACAAATTTATAAAAGGGAATAATGAGATAAGTCTACTTTATGTAGCCACCAGAATAATTTATTTATTTTCTCACATCAAAGAGAGCAGTGAAGTCACAGTGTACCTAAATACAAATGATGATAATCTAAAAATAATCTGTTTTAAATAAATATCATAGAATATAAAAATAAATAAATATATAATTTAAATTTCAAATATATTAAAAATAATATAATAAATACGCCATTAATCATGATGTAACACTTCCCCCTCTCCAGAGGTCATCACGTCCTCGTGAGTTACCTCATCAATTCTCTCAAAATAGGGTTTGAGTCTTGAGACATGGACAATCAATGGGTCTTGGCCAGGATTATCTTTCGGCTCAATTAAGTAATTTACGTTAGACAGCTTCTTTAATATTCGATATGGGCCAAAATATTTTCTCAATAGTTTTTCGCATTTTCCGATTTTCCTGACTGGTGTCCAAACTGCCACTAAATGTCCTGGTTCATAGATTTTCTCATTGTGTTTTTTGTCATAGTTTCTTTTCATTCTTTCCTGAGTCTTCTCTGTGTTGTTAATGACTACCTGTCTCGTCCTTGCTATTTTATCTTAGTTTTCTATATATTCGTCGTAATCGTCCATGTTACAGTCCGTTGGGATATTCTCGTCGTCTAAGAGGGACATGGGTTCCCTTCCAAACAACAGGAAAAATGGAGAGTAGCCTGTGGTTTCTTGAATCGTGGTATTATACGCGTGGGTGATAAAAGGGAGGATTTCATCCCAGTTCTTTTGGTCTGTGTTCACATACATGCTGATCATATTGATCAAAGTTCTATTTAGCCGTTCCGTTAGTCCGTTAGTCTGGGGGTGGTAGCTCGTTGTGAAGCAGTGTTTCACTTTGCACATTTTCATTACCTCCTTCATCAAATTGCTAGTGAATTGTGAACCTCTATCGCTAATAAGAAATCTTGGGGCCCCGTGACGTAAAATAATATGTTCGATTAAAAATGTAGAGACTTCTTTCACGGTTGCTTCTGATACTGCCTTTGTTTCAGCATACTTGGTATAATAATCGGTCAACACAATTATCCACTTCCTTCTTCTTTTCGTTGATGGCAAGGGGCCAACAAAGTCAATTCCGATTCTTTCAAAAGGGTAGTTAGCTGGGGGAATAGGTTGTAGAAGTCCAGAAGGCAAGTGATTTGAACCTTTCCGACTTTGGCAAAGATGGCACGTCTTTACAAATTCTGAAACATCTTTCAACATGGAAGGCCAATAGTATTTATTCTTCAATCGGTAAGTGGTTCTGGCGACGCCCAGATGGCCATTCAGCATATGGTTGTGGTATTCACTCATGACTTCCTTCCTTCTCTTCTTTGGCACTACCAGCAACCTTCAGGATTTGGATTTTTCTTGTAGAGACACCCAATTTCTTCTTTGAAGTTCTGTGTAATTGAACGCTTGTTTCCACTAAGGTTCTCCTTAATATTCTCAATAAAATCATCCTTTTCGTCTATTATTTGATTCAGAAATAGTCTTTCATAATCTTCGTCCCATTCGTTTTCAGGTAAGGGTCCTCTAGATAGACCATCAGCGTCCAGATGTTTTTTACCCGATTTATGTATGATTTCGAAATTATATTCCTGAATCTTCAGTGCCCATCGTGCTAATCGGCCGGTCGGATCTTTCAGATTCTTAAGCCAGCATAGTGCGTGATGATCAGTTACGATTTTGAAGTGCCTTCCATATAGGTAGGGTCGTAACTTGGACATTGACCACACAACAGCTAGACATTCTTTTTCGGTAGTCGAATAATTTTGCTCAGGTTTGCTCAGTGTTCGACTTAAACATGAGATAACTTTTTCTTTATCGCCGAACTTTTGGACTAATGTTGCACCCAGGCCGATGTTAGATGCGTCATTATGAATGTAAGTAATTGCATTCGGGTCAAAGTGCCCTAAGATTGGAGGATTTATCAATGCTGCTTTAAGGGTTTGAAATGCTTTTTCTTGATCTTGTCCAGGTAAAAGGTACATTCTTTTTTATAAGACTGGTTAATGGATCGGCAATAGAGCGGGGTATAGAGAGGGGGTGCTATAGACAGGTAACTTTTAATGTAAATCGCATCGTACTACAGTTAAACCTGTCTATAGCGCCCCCTCTTGGGACTCACCAAAATAGGATGCTATAGCAAATTAGCAATACGGTAATAATGAATTAAAGTGTATATAGTATAGTAGATGACTAAATAGGTATTACCTAACTGTTTTAAACGATCTTTTTGAGATGGAGAAGCGCCATCTATCGGAATAAATATTAACTAAAGGTGGATTTAATTATATTCCAGAATATCGACCAAATACATGGCAACGAGCCATCTAAAAGTGCCCATTTGTGAGCGGCCCTATTATATTTATTTTGTCATTTAACTGTCTGTGACCTACATTCTCTAAGTCTCCATATACCCTCAGAATATAACACGTGGTGGTGGTGCTTATCTCCATGGTTAAACCAATTCCTGAAGTCCACTCCTCTCCGGGGGGGGGGGGGGGGGGGGTCGGTGGAAGGATGGTCCAAACCGTTGGTTTTCGACCTTATTCTACGACTCGGGTTCGATTCCCACCTTGGACACTTTTTTTCTGATAAAAAAATGCTCCAATAGCCTCCGATTCTTGGAAAGTCCAACTCCACCAGCGAGTGCAAGTAACTAAAAGGGGCTCTGACACATTTGTAAGTGCAAAGTCGAACTGCTTTTCACATATGTAGACATGTGGTGCACTTACAGTAAAAGCAGTCGG
>CP092868.1:24027336-24088931 GCA_030710605.1 Cordylochernes scorpioides
CATATTTTACGTTATACTTAAATATTGGTGTTTAGTTTGTTTCACATGTCAGACAATCTTCAGGTTTTGTAATTGTTATTATTCATTGTCATTGATTCTTGTTCTTAAGATTTAGTTTTTCTTTTACAACGGAGAGATGTTGCACTACTTATTTGACTGTGCTGCTCTGTCTGAGGAAAGACGAAAACTAAATGATAAAACGGGGTAACTTTGTCCTTCATTTCCGGCACTAATTAATGAAATATCAAAGAATAGGTATATAGCGGTGGCGATATTCCACAGGATTATATCCCGGAACACAGTGTTCTCCCCATCCCTTGTGAACTGGCGAATCCTGTATAGGGCGAGAGGCCCTAAATAAAGGCTTTGTTGTTGTTAGTTTTTCTTTTAACGATTTGTTCTTATATTTTTATGGCATACCATCTTGTTATTAAGTTCTATTGTCCTTTTTTTAGTGTTCTGGTACCTTTGTATTGGTTCTTATACTTTATTTTTGTCCTTTTTCTTGTTCTAATAAATTTGTAATTTGTAAATTTCACTCACTTGTAAGATTGGACATCTGTAAAGAATTGAGGGATATTGAATAAGTTATTTATTCAGAAAAAAAAAGTGTACAATGTGGGATTCGAACCTAGGCCGTAGCTGTAGGAAAAAGCCACTTTATACAATTCCTTCTTCAATCTCTTACCTATATATGCTACTGGTTATATATATAGTATACGTATATAAGTAATACGTCTGTAGAACGAAGTTTAAAAATTATAACGCAAATGTTTCTTTTAAACGAAAAATAGAAATTTATTTTAATTAGAAATAACGATTATTTTTAACCTTTAGGGATGAAGTATGATAGGATGAATTGTGAAGAGTAATGATAAACGGAAAAATAAAGTATCCATGGATGGGAATCGAACCCACAGTATTCCGCTTACCAGGCAGATGCCATGTCCACTAGGCTACCCTGGACATATTTTTTCCATTCGTAAATATTATATAAAGTTAATTTATAATACAATATAATGCGGCTTATGATTGTAGAACGAAATTTGAAAATTATACCGCAAATGTTTCTTTTGAACAAAAAATCGAAATTTATTTTAAGGAGAAATAACGATTATTTTTAACCTTAGGGATGAAGTATGATAGGATGAATTAATACGTTTATAGACTGTGATCCACGTCCGATAACATCTTTCTTTATTTGTTTTCTGGATATGCAAATTGAAGAGCAAAATTTACTTGAAAGCTTGCTACATCTCAAAATAAAAACAAACTCTTTCCTTCCAAAAAAAATCTAGTTTTTCTAGGTAACTTATCACCTGCATTATAAATATAATACAATAAAATTCGGCTTATGATTGTAGAACGACATTTATCATTACTCTTTACAATTCATCCTTTCATACTTCATCCCTAAGGTTAGAAATAATGGTTATTTCTCCTTAAAATAAATTTTGATTTTTCGTTTAAAAGAAACACATGCGGGATAATTTTCAAATGTCATTATAAAGATAAGTTAACATTTAAATCAAAATTTAAAATTATATTTTATTTTTGAAGTTTAATTTTATGAAAATAAAAGATCTATATTGAATCTATATACATTCGGATAGAATTATACTCGAGGGAAACTCGGTCATTTTTAGGATCATTTATCAAGTATAATAATAACTAAAATAACTTTATTAATTCAATAAGGTTATGATAAATCTCTGAACCACGCTGACGAGTTCCAACAGCCTAAAACGCATACGTGTACAGCTTTTCTTAATTTATACAGAAAATTGTATTCAACCAATATTACGAAATCATTAAAAAAAATCAACCATTAGTTGATATTTATTCCAATAGATGGCGCAAACCATCAACAACTTTTAGTTTGCATGACCAGAATATGCAAATTTTCTTAAAATAATAAAGGATTTTTGAAAATATGCAAGCTTGATGAATTCATGCAAAAGTTATCTAAAATATAATGATTAAACATTGTTAAAATTTTACACAAATAAATTTACTGGCAATGCGTTTCTTTGTGTAAAATTTTAACGATAGATGGCAATTAAATTTAATTTACTAATATATATATATATATATATTGGTTATGAAAATATATTTTGCGGAAGAGCTTTACTCGATGCAATACCTTGAAATTATATGTATGTAGCTCTACAGACCTATAAGCTTATGTCCATAGTTCACTAAACACCCCTAAGCTGCTTTCCATAGAAAATACAGGGTATACTCCAAACCAATCCAATACAATAGTAGAACGGTCTAGAGATTAATTTGGCGAAACCGCTGAGAGGGTTCACTACTGATGAGCCAAGCCCTCTCATTCAATAACTCATATCATTGCAGTAAGGTCTGTAGAGATAATATTTGATGATATTATTTAAAAGAAACGCATTGCCAGTAAATTTATTTGTGTAAAATTTTAACGATAGATGGCAATTAAATTTAATTTATTAAACATTGTATAAATACGTTATGCATATTTTTGTTGTTTAATATTTTCGTCTGGTTTAAAATTTACTTTTCTAAATCTGGCCCTATCTACAAGCGGAAATTTTGTGTATTTCTTTCTTTTTTTTTGTTAACCTTCCAATAATTTAGGTAGACGGCCAAAGTCCTCTGGGTCGTAGAACCAATTTAAGAATGTCGCTCGCGTGTAGACCCCTCGCCATTTATCGTCTGCTTCTTTTTTTTCACCCAGCGTAGCCAATTCTTTTGTTTTTTTTCTGTGATTTATTTTATTTCTTTATATATAGTGCTAGTTGCTTTCTATCTCACTCTGTGAATGTACTATACCATATAAGACCATAGACTAAAAAACACAAATTCTTTTAAAAAAGAAAAAGGGACATCTTATCGAGCAACTGAAAGTTGCTGATGGTCGCGTCATCTATCGGAATGAATATTAACTATTTGTTGATTTTTAATTATTCCAGAATTGGCCAAATACTCATTCTTGATTTAAGCCCCATTCTTTTTTTGGTTAGTTCTGGAATCAAGATTGGGTATTTGGCCAATTCTGGGAATATTAAAAATCAACAAATAGTTGATATTTATTCCGATAGATGGCGCAAGCTATCAGCAACTTTCAGTTGCACAATCAGAAAATGCCTTTTTTCTTTTTTAATTTATGAACCTTATCCCAGTATAATATAACATTTGTACTATTCTTTCACACGAATTTTTCTGGTATCTCCTGGAGATGTCCTCTAGAACAAAGCAAGTCATTTTGTTTATTTATAATAGTGGTTGTTCAAGGAGGTAGTCGCTTATTGGAGGTTTAAAGAGATAACATTTCAGGAAGTAATTCTCGGTGAATTAGAAGCTATTAAAAGTTTATGAAAGGATTATTGTATATAAATGAATCAAAAGAAAGTTTGTTAAATCTTTCCAAACGACAATTTTAATACCAACCAAAAGATAACCCGTTAATTTCTTTTGGCGGCTTACAATTCGACTAATTAACGTTTATCTTCACTCACTAGCCAATTTACTAAATGGAAGATTAAATACAACACGTAATTACTGTAAATGCACATTGCACATTTGGCTAGAAATTCTCTCTTTTGGTGTTTTTTCTCAGACTTAATAACATGTTAGGATGAAGGAATGGGATGTAATTCTTCATACGACCTAATTTCATACCTTTGTATCAAATATATATATTTTTTACCAATAAAATTTATTTTAAAAAAACTTACGCATAAAAAGAGTTTAAATTTCTTATTTAAGTGTATATTACTTGTTCCAAAATCACTTTATTAGGTACCGCTCAAAAAGAACAACCTAGTTTATGGTATTTGTGTATATACAGTTAAACCTGTCTATAGCGTCCCCTCTAAATAGCGCCTCCATTTCTATAGCGCCCGATTTTAAATACGTAGTACGATGTGATTTACATTAAAAGTGACCTGTCTATAGCACCCCCTCTCTATAGCACCCTATTTTGATGAGTCCCAAGAGGGGGCGCTATAGACAGGTTTAACTGTAGTACGATGCGATTTACATTAAAAGTGACCTGTCTATAGCACCCCTCTCTATAGCACCCTATTTTGGTGAGTCTCAAGAGAGGGCGCTATAGACAGGTTTAACTGTAGCACGATGCGATTTACATTAAAAGTGACCTGTCTATAGCACCCCCTCTCTATAGCATCCTATTTTGGTGAGTCTCAAGAGAGGGCGCTATAGACAGGTTTAACTGTAGCACGATGCGATTTACATTAAAAGTGACCTGTCTATAGCACCCCCTCTCTATAGCACCCTATTTTGATGAGTCCCAAGAGGGGGCGCTATAGACAGGTTTAACTGTAGTACGATGCGATTTACATAAAAAGTGACCTGTCTATAGCACCCTCTCTCTATAGCACCCTATTTTGGTGAGTCCCAAGAGGGGCGCTATAGACAGGTTTAACTGTAGCACGATGCGATTTACATTAAAAGTGACCTGTCTATAGCACCCTCTCTATAACACCCTATTTTGGTGAGTCCCAAGAGGGGCGCTATAGACAGGTTTAACTGTAGTACGATGCGATTTACATTAAAAGTGACCTGTCTATAGCACCCCCTCTCTATAGCACCCTATTTTGGTGAGTCCCAAGAGGGGGCGCTATAGACAGGTTTAACTGTAGTACGATGCGATTTACATAAAAAGTGACCTGTCTATAGCACCCCCTCTCTATAGCACCCTATTTTGTTGAGTCCCAAGAGGGTGCGCTATAGACAGGTTTAACTGTAGTACGATGCGATTTACATTAAAAGTGACCTGTCTATAGCACCCTATTTTGGTGAGTCCCAAGAGGGGGCGCTATAGACAGGTTTAACTGTATATTATACAAATATATATATATATATATAATTATTTAAGATAAAAAGATTTGCACAAATTCTTATGATTTTTCTTTGTAATTTGGTCAAATCCACAATCCGGTAATAAAGAATTAAAAGTATATAGTATAGTAGATGACTAAATAGGTATTACCTAACTATTCAAACGGCATTTTTTAGATGGTGAAGCGCCATCTATCGGAATAAATATAAACTAAAAGTGGATTTAATTATATTCCAGACTATCGACCTAATACATGGCAACGAGCCATCTAAAAGTGCCCATTTGTGAGCGGCCCTATTATATTTATTTTATCATTTAACTGTCTGTGACCTACATTCTCTATGTCTCCATATACCCTCAGAATATAACACGTGGTAATGCTTATCTCCATGGTTGAACCAATTCCTGAAGTCCACTCCTCTCCGGGTGAGGTCGGTGGAAGGATGGTCTAAACCGTTGGTTTTCGACCTTATTCTACGACTCGGGTTCGATTCCCACCTTGGACACTTTTTTTTCTGATAAAAAAATGCTCCAATAGCCTCCGATTCTTGGAAAGTCCAACCCCACCAGCGAGTGCAAGTAACTAAAAGGGGCTCTGATACATTTGTAAGTGCAAAGTCGAACTGCTTTTCACATGTGTAGACATGTGGTGCACTTACAGTAAAAGCAGTCGCATTCTTCTACTCACCATTCTTCTATAACCCAAATTTTGCCTTATCATTTATAATACAAGGTTATATATGTTACATGGTTGTTATAAAAATGGTGTAAGATAAACATGTGCTGTATAGAATCATACTAGTTGGAGCGTAATTGGTAGTTAAGTTTGGTTAAATTTGGATAAAATTAAAAATGCTTTACAATTTTTTTATTCTGAGGCTAGGATTCAGCCTTTTTGATAACTCCAAGAAAAAACCAGGGTTGCTTTAAATATTTTCGAATTAATGATGTTTGACAATTTTTACCGCAAATGTTTCTTTTGAACGAAAAATCGTAATTTATTTTAAGGAAAAATAACGACTATTTCTATCCTTACGGATGGTAACCGGAACACTGTGGGTTCGATTCAGTTGGTGGATGAGTGGGTAACACCCTCTATTCCCGACAGTCATGAACTGGGATTGAATCCCGCGTTTAAATTTGTTTAATAAGTGAATAACCCTCACATATATTATTCACTGTTTCAATTATTGTTGTGGGTCGGTGATGCAAAAAGAACAGCCAAAAGAAATGATTTATGAATATAGGATTATTATTTAATATAAGGATATATGAGGATATATATGATGACACAGCAGTAAAAACAAAGGCAGGCTTAAGACTATATACAAGATGACGTACGGCAGAAGGGGAGGTCCGTTCCCATTGGTCAGTTATCTTCATGCAGCGCCGCCAAGCGGTGCCTGCGTCCACGCTTCTCTTATCAATTATCATGAACTAGGTTGATCTTGCTGATCGATACCTATTAATGTGATTTTGAACCAGGGTTCGATTCCCATCCCTGGACACTTTTATTTTTCCGTTCATCATTACTCTTCACGATTCATTCTTTAATACTTCATCCCTAAGGATAGAAATAGTCGTTATTTCTCCTTAAAATAAATTACGAATTTTCCGTTCATAAGAAACATTTGTGGTAAAATTTGTCAAACGATGTTTTATAATCATAAACCGCATTATAAGTAATGCGTAATGCTTTCGTAAGTGCAAAGTCGAACTGCTTTTCACATGTGTAGACATGTGGTGTACTTACAGTAAAAGCAGTCGCCTACTTCTACCTACCATGATTATCTGGCTTGTACCATGTGTACTAGGGATAAGCAAAAAAAAAGCCGCATTATATTGTATTATTCTAGAATTAAAATTGAAGCGTCCTATTTACAATAACTATCTCTCTATAGGGGGGGGGGATGAATATAATAATAATTAATTAATCTTTTTATTGAAACAATATTGGCAAGTAAACATTCCCTCAAGTATACAAAACATGGATAAAGTCAGATCATTCCTATATAGATATATTTATTTTGAAAATAGAGCAATCTATAAATAAATCTTTAATTAAAAAGACATATATTGGATCAAAGAATCATTTATTTTACCAATATTTCAGTTGGCTGAACGCCAACCTTTATCAAGGTGTTAAAACATATGTTTATACTAATAATATTTAACACCTTGATAAAGGTTGGCGTTCAGCCAACTGAAATATTTGTAAAATAAATGATTTTTTAATCCAATATATGCCTTTTTAATTAAAGATATATTTATATGAAAAATATATATATATTCAATATATATATATATATATTAATACGTTTTTACTTTTTATCAACTCGAAATGAAAAAAAAAAATGGCGTAAAATCATCACACGATAAAAAAATTCAGTGAATATTTATCTATAATTATCATCATCATCTTCACATGCCGATAAGAGAATTCTGTTAGCGTAAAAAATAAATAAATAAATAGATTTCGGTAGTAATTACCATTTACCTTTAACGCTAACCAACCTTAACTATTTATTTTGGTAATAGTTAGATGTCTAATGACATCAGAGATTTATTGGAAGGAAAGTCCTTTTCAGTCCGGGAGCTCGCGATGTATCGATTCGGTTTGCTAATTATAAACGGGCAACCCTGGTAAATGGGCGCTCTATTTTTTTTTAAATCTTTGACATTTTCAATATACCTCCCATTCTTGCTGTTTATGTTAATTTATAACGTCCCCTTTTTACCAATAATTCACCAGAAATTTTTAAAACGGTTTACGTAAAAATATTTTGTTTAGTTGAAACTATATTTTAATATAGAAAAATTTATGTCTGAGACAGCGATTTCGATAACTTTTCCGTTCATTGAAGGTTGAATTAGATAAACAGTAGAACCTCCATGAGAGGACACTCTCGCTAGAGGAAACCTCTCTATAAAGGACAGTTTTCATCACCAGAATGATCATTTTTACTATCTAGCACTTCTTCAGTAAGAGGACACCTCTTCCTTGATTCTAATTGGTTCTGTAATTAGGTGTACTTTACAGGGAGCTTCTACTGTATATGGAAGTTAGAAATTTTCTATATTCAGTTAAACCTGTCTATAACGCCCCCTCTAAATAGCGCTTCCATCTCTATAGCGCCCGATTTTAAATACGTAGTACGATGCGATTTACATTAAAAGTGACCTGTCTATAGCACCCCCTCTCTATAGAACCCTATTTTGGTGAGTCCCAGGAGGGGGTGCTATAGACAGGTTTAACTATATATTTAAATAGCACATAATACATTTTTGATATTTATTATTCACTTTTATATTGTTGATGTATGGTGATGATTAATTAATGGAAAAAGAGGCATCTATACCATTTTCCCCCGAATATAGATGCAATCCACTACTCTCAAATTACAATGTATTATAAGATTGTCCCAAAAGCTCGTAAACACTTGCAAAAAATTGAAATACCAATATTATTCGCCGTTATGTATAATGTATTTGTATTATGTATAAAGTAATTGTATTATGTACTAGCGGATCTGTACCCGGCTTCGCCCGGGTTTTATCCGAGTGAAAGTTTGCCTAACGAATATTATATATTATGAAGTATAATAAACAATGTTAAAGATTAGTTTTAATTATTAATCAAGATTGTGTGTGAATATGTGAGAAAGATGTAATATCGTTGTTGTTTTCTTGGCCGACTGTTTTACATATGGTGTTATCTTAAAATTGCTTGTTTTGAATATTTTTTTTAGATTGAGTTGAATGAATTGCTGAATTTTTTTGTATTTATATATAAATAAAATTAACTCTGTTGATTTTTTTTGTATTTAATCGATAACAGCGAAGTTACGCATGTTAAAGTTAGGAAAAATATTTTGATGTTAAGCAAAACCTGCTCCATCTCGTTTTACATAAATGTTGAAAATTTGGTCGAAATTGATGCATTGTAACGAAAGTTTTTAGCGAACACCACTTATGAAATTTGCATTTTATTAATATAGATTAAAATATACAAGTATCAGAGTGATAATCAACAATTCTGTCACCGTTTGCTTTTGTGAATGGAATAAATACCCAAATATGGCCATTTCTTATAAGCATCGGTGGTTCAGTGGTAAAATGCTCGCCTGCCACGCCGGGGGCCCGGGTTCGATTCCCGGCCGATGCATTTTTTTTACAATTTTTAAAACTCATTTATATATTATACAAGAATGACATCCACGGCGCCAATTTATAATTGTAACGAATTGTAACTCGTATTTGAATAAAAGCATTTAATCGGGTAAAACCCCGGGCATTGCCCGGATCATTCGGCTAGTAATTATATATTCACCGTAATAATATTATTCGCTAAGTAATAAGAAAAACACGAACTTTTGGATAAACTTATATAACCTAAGAGGAATATAACTTTTTTACCAGATAAACACCTTTTTGGGAGATTTAACCAATTTCTTAGCTCTTTCCGTAGCACCCTTACTCTTCTTCTATCTTATCTCTACACTGGGTGAAGTAGAATGCAGCTGCCTTTGTCATTAAGACTGGGAGCACTACTCAGTGGCAGGCCGACTTAGCTCCAAAAGAAATGGCCGCCTCTGACATAAGGAACACACCTCCTATTGCAGCCGCTCTTAACATGGAGTACAAACGCTGCTCATCCTGAATCCCTGGATCAGGAGCCCTTACAGGGTACTATCAGCCGGGCCAGCTGAGCCCAGGTTTTTTACTGAGCTTGTTACTGCTCCTCCTTTTTCATCCGGGCTTGGGACCGGCAAAGGCGGAGTTTCAGCACCCTTACTGATGCTTCAGTATCGGTCTACATGGAAAACAGCATAATGTAATATTACAGCGGTATAGTAGATTAAACTGGTTAAACCGCTGGAAGGATTTACCACTGATGAGTCAGGCCCTCCCATTATATTTTATTATTATAATTAGGGCAGTTATGATACATTAGCGCGCCATCTATTATCAAAATTCGAAACTATTATAGACGCGTATGATTCTTTTAAAAATAAAACAATTTCTACTGCCCTTACTGCAATGGAAAAATTAATGGGAGGGTGATAGCTCCTTATATTTCTTGAGGACTGTATTTTGTTCCTTTATAAGGTTCCACTCTACTGCTGCCTACCTCGTGTATTCCTATCAAGTCAACCCACCACCACTATGAGACACACACACTTTCTAACACTGACACTAACTTTATTTAAAAACAAAAAAATAACTATTTATACATCTTGGCTTTTGGTCAAAAGAATTAAAAATAACGTATTTTACAAACACAACAGATTAAAAAAATAAATACATATTCACAGATATACATCTAATTCTCAACAGAGGGCCTGGCTCATCCGTGGTGAACCCTCCCAGCGGTTTCGCCAGTTTAATCTACCATACCGCTGTTATATTGCATTTTTGATTAATTTTTCCATTGCAGTAAGAGCAATAGAAATTGTTTTAGTTTTAAAAGAATCATACGCGTCTATAATAGTTTCGTATTTTGATAATTAGGCATGTAAAGATAATTGCTTAATTTATGAAAGAAACATACAAGTCAAATTAGTTTAAATTTTTTATAACAGATGACGCGGTAATCCATCATAGTATTCGGTGTATCTACCACATTTTAAATGATAAAAAGATGAAGAACGATGGAAAAATTCAATTTCTAATGTTAATATGTTTGATTCATTGATTCAGCTTGAAAGTTTTAATTAATGTGTTTCATATTTCTAATGATCGTTTATAGAAATCTTTAAACTATCACTCTCTATTATCAAAATTCGAAACTATTTTAAAAGCGTATGATTCTTTTTGAAATTAAACAATTTCTACTGCCCTTACTGCAATGGAAAAAATTAAATGTTTAAATTTAAACACGTTTCAATGGAATTTTTAATTTAATTCGGTATAGAATATCTTTGGCCTTTAATATGCTTTCATAGAATTGCTTTCTTTGTCTACTGGAAGATAAAACAATACTGTGTATAAGTGCGTATTTTCAGAATTAGTTCAAAAGTCTTTTTAATTCTGTAAAAATTGGATAAAGCAGATTATCGATTTAAGTCTATAAGTTACAGGAATAAAAATTACCGATTTTAAATCTATATTTATATATACAGTAGAACCTCCATGAGAGGACACTCCTGCTAGAGGACACCTCCCTACAAAGGACAGTTTTTATTCGCAGAATTACTATGTTTGTTTGGAGAAAAGTTGGGAAAATTATAAATCCTACTGAATTAGAAGGCACCCCTCCACAAATTAATTGGTAAAATAATAAATGAAAGTTGTATTTATAATTAGACGTGTGTAGGTTAGAGAGAGAGAGAATCCTGTAATTAAGGCAATTAGCGTTCATCTCGTAATTAACGGAATGATTAGATTCACCGAGATTTGAAATACGCCTCGGTACAACGACTTCTCAGAGAGATTATATCTTCTGTCTTGGAAATCTTCCATTCACCTATCTCTCTTCCTATAGGATCACTTCTTACCTAGCGTAAATCTCTCTTCCTTCCTATAGGACCACTTCTTACCTAGCGTAAATCTCTCTTCCTTCCTATAGAACCACTACTTACCTAGCGTAAATCTCTCTTCCTTCCTATAGAATCACTACTTACCTAGCGTAAATCTCTCTTCCTTCCTATAGAACTACTACTTACCTAGCGTAAATCTCTCTTCCTTCCTATAGAACCACTACTTACCTAGCGTAAATCTCTCTTCCTTCCTATAGAATCACTACTTACCTAGCGTAAATCTCTCTTCCTTCCTATAGAACCACTACTTACCTAGCGTAAATCTCTCTTCCTATAGTATCACTTCTTACCTAGCGTAAATCTCTCTTCCTTCCTATAGAATCACTACTTACCTAGCGTAAATATCTCTTCCTTCCTATAGAACCACTACTTACCTAGCGTAAATCTCTCTTCCTATAGTATCACTTCTTACCTAGCGTAAATCTCTCTTCCTTCCTATAGTTCCACTTCTTACCTAGCGTAAATCTCTCTTCCTTCCTATAGGATCACTTCTTGCCTAGCGTAAATCTATCTTCCTTCCTATAGTACCACTTCTTACCTAGCGTAAATCTCTCTTCCTTCCTATAGAACCACTACTTACCTAGCGTAAATCTCTCTTCCTTCCTATAGAACCACTACTTACCTAGCGTAAATCTCTCTTCCTTCCTATAGAACCACTACTTACCTAGCGTAAATCTCTCTTCCTTCCTATAGTACCACTTCTTACCTAGCGTAAATCTCTCTTCCTTCCTATAGTACCACTTCTTACCTAGCGTAAATCTCTCTTCCTTCCTATAGAACTACTACTTACCTAGCGTAAATCTCTCTTCCTTCCTATAGAACCACTACTTACCTAGCGTAAATCTCTCTTCCTTCCTATAGAACCACTACTTACCTAGCGTAAATCTCTCTTCCTATAGTATCACTTCTTACCTAGCGTAAATCTCTCTTCCTATAGTATCACTTCTTACCTAGCGTAAATCTCTCTTCCTTCCTATAGAACCACTACTTACCTAGCGTAAATCTCTCTTCCTTCCTATAGAACCACTACTTACCTAGCGTAAATCTCTCTTCCTTCCTATAGAACCACTACTTACCTAGCGTAAATCTCTCTTCCTTCCTATAGTACCACTTCTTACCTAGCGTAAATCTCTCTTCCTTCCTATAGTACCACTTCTTACCTAGCGTAAATCTCTCTTCCTTCCTATAGAACTACTACTTACCTAGCGTAAATCTCTCTTCCTTCCTATAGAACCACTACTTACCTAGCGTAAATCTCTCTTCCTTCCTATAGAACCACTACTTACCTAGCGTAAATCTCTCTTCCTTCCTATAGAACCACTACTTACCTAGCGTAAATCTCTCTTCCTTCCTATAGTACCACTTCTTACCTAGCGTAAATCTCTCTTCCTTCCTATAGTACCACTTCTTACCTAGCGTAAATCTCTCTTCCTTCCTATAGAACTACTACTTACCTAGCGTAAATCTCTCTTCCTTCCTATAGAACCACTACTTACTTAGCGTAAATCTCTCTTCCTTCCTATAGAACCACTACTTACCTAGCGTAAATCTCTCTTCCTTCCTATAGTACCACTTCTTACCTAGCGTAAATCTCTCTTCCTATAGTATCACTTCTTACCTAGCGTAAATCTCTCTTCCTTCCTATAGAACCACTACTTACCTAGCGTAAATCTCTCTTCCTTCCTATAGTACCACTTCATACCTAGCGTAAATCTCTCTTCCTTCCTATAGAACTACTACTTACCTAGCGTAAATCTCTCTTCCTTCCTATAGTACCACTTCTTACCTAGCGTAAATCTCTCTTCCTTCCTATAGTACCACTTCTTACCTAGCGTAAATCTCTCTTCCTTCCTATAGTACCACTTCTTACCTAGCGTAAATCTCTCTTCCTATAGGACTACTTCTTACCTAGCGTAAATCTCTCTTCCTATAGGACCACTTCTTACCTAGCGTAAATCTCTCTTCCTTACTATAGTACCACTTCTTACCTAGCGTAAATCTCTCTTCCTTCCTATAGTACCACTTCTTACCTAGCGTAAATCTCTCTTCCTTCCTATAGGATCACTTCTTACCTAGCGTAAATCTCTCTTCCTATAGTACCACTTCTTACCTAGCGTAAATCTCTCTTCCTTCCTATAGTACCACTTCTTACCTAGCGTAAATCTCTCTTCCTATAGGACTACTTCTTACCTAGCGTAAATCTCTCTTCCTATAGGACCACTTCTTACCTAGCGTAAATCTCTCTTCCTTACTATAGTACCACTTCTTACCTAGCGTAAATCTCTCTTCCTTACTATAGGACTACTTCTTACCTAGCGTAAATCTCTTTTCCTTCCTATAGTACCACTTCTTACCTAGCGTAAATCTCTCTTCCTATAGGATCACTTTTTACCTAGCGTAAATCTCTCTTTCTTCCTATAGTACCTCTTCTTACCTAGCGTAAATCTCTCTTCCTGTAACCTCTTACCTAGAGTAAAGAGTAGTGAATTGTTTTTGTGAAAAAGAGTGCTCAAAATATAATTTCAAATCCTAAATGGTTCTGCAAATAACATTTATATTTTCAGTTATACATTATTGACTGTTTGACTCATTCATTGATGAGTACTACTCATCCCCAGCAGACACCATCTAAAGTCTCAAATTCTACAAGCTTGACACCATAATATGATTGAGTGGAGATAAGAAAGTAGAGGAAGAATATATATTTTCAGTAAAACCTTGTTTTTGATTCTTAAAAACCACACATACATTGAGAACAATTATATTAAAACTTAATAAAATTATTGATTTGAAATTATTTTTTTCTGAATAAAATAAATTTCTCCAATGGTTCTCGATTCTTGAAAAAGTTCAACCTTACCAGTGGGTACAAGTAACAGGATTCTGACACACTTGTAAAGGCAAAAGTCGAACTGCTATATACATGTGTAGACATGTAGTGCACTTGCAGTAAAAGAAATTGCTTACTACTACCCACCATGATTATCATGGTCTGTACCATGCGTACTAGGGATAATAATAATTTTAAAAATACCTTTATTTTGCCTCAATTGCAGATAGTAAGACATCCTTTAAAAGAAGAATGATCTTTAAATGCTTATTTTATGGACCGAGAGAAAAGTCAAATATTATTAAAAAATAAGATCAGAGGGTGAAGAAAATTCTATGAATTTAATAAAACGTTTTTCGGAGAAGAGTTTTTAAAAAGAGAAATTATTATTTTAGCCTTTAAAATAAAGGATTTTTCCATTTGAAAAGGAGTAAAATATACAAATATTTGACATTTGGAGTTCCTAAAGAATTCCTTCCAGGGGTTATTGGATGTTTTGTTGTTTATGGGCTCGTGTTTTGATGCGTTGAGAGTGTTGAAAAAGATTTAAATTCGGGGGAATATTTGAATAGAAAGTTTTATGTATGTTTTACACGTTTAAATGGAATTTTTAATTTAATTCGGTATAGAATATCTTTGGCCTTTAATATGCTTTCATAGAATTACTTTCTTTGTCTATTGGAAGCTAAACAATACTGTGTATAAATGCGTATGTTCAGAATTGGTTCAAAAGTCTTTTTAATTCTGTAAAAATTGGATAAAGTCGATTATCGATTAAAGTCTAAGTTACAGGAACATAAGTTACCGATTTTAAATCCATATTTATATATACAGTAGAACCTCCATGAGAGGACACTCCCGCTAGAGGACACCTTCCTACAAAGGACAGTTTTTATTCGCAGAATTACCATTTTTACAATTTAGGAACTCTTCGGTAAGAGGACACCTCTCCTTAAAGGACACTTTGGCTCTTCATTTAGGTGTCATTTATAGGGAGGTTCTAATATATATATCTATATATATAAAATTGAATGTCTGTGTGTCTGTCTGTCTGTCTGTCTGTCTGTGTGTGTGTCCTCTATGGATTCGAAAACCATACATCCAATCGCCGTGAAATTTCGGGATATTATTAGGCATATCCCCGGAAAGGTTTACGAAAAATAATATCTTGAATATCTTTCATATCCTTAGAGTTATTTGCAGATTTGTAGCTTTAACTCGCAAGCAGCGCCACCATTGAGACGGAGATAGGCTTTTTCAAGAGGGGGAGTAATGTTAGGAGAGAGGAGCGCGTCTCGAGGCGGGTGCTCACGTGTCACTGTTAAAAACCTATTTGTTTTGGCTACATCTTTTCCCGTGGACTTAACGATAACTTTTCTAAAACTTATTTCAAATTTCATGTATAATTATTTTTACATCATTTAGTTTAGTATAATTATTTACTATAATTTCCTATCGTTCAATTATTATACTTTTTGTTCTTAAAGATTATTTAAGACAATAATCTTTAATTAGAAAGTGCTTTGCCAAAAGTTTGGAGTGGGGCAGACCCCGTGCGAGAATGGATTCGTCCGGCCGCCGGCCGACAGTCAAAGTACCCACCGACCAATCAGGGCAGAGTTGGTGACACAGCTATGCCAAGTAGACAAGAAAAAAAGCCTCGCGGGAGCTTGCCCAAGATGACCTCCGGGAACTTCGTCCATCTTCCATAAACGACCATGAATTTATTCAACCTTATCGAGTATTTTTCAAGGGACCGGGAAAAAATGTTCACTAGATAAAACGATGATTTTGTAATGTAGAAAATTAGGAAAGACAAAATTCAGGATGACACGGCACACAGGGACCGGGAAAAAATAATCACTTTATCGAGAGATTCACGACCATGATTTTATTCAACTTATCGAGTATTTTTTCAAGGGACCGGGAAAATATGTTCACTAGATAAAACGATGATTTTGTAATGTAGAAATTTATGAAAGACAAAATTCAGGATGACACGGCACACAGGGACCGGAAAAAAATAATCACTTTATCGAGAGATTCACGACCATGATTTTATTCAACTTATCGAGTATTTTTCAAGGGACCGGGAAAATATGTTCACTAGATAAAACGATGATTTTGTAATGTAGAAATTTATGAAAGACAAAATTCAGGATGACACGGCACACAGGGACCGGGAAAAAATAATCACTTTATCGAGAGATTCACGACCATGATTTTATTCAACTTATCGAGTATTTTTCAAGGGACCGGGAAAATATGTTCACTAGATAAAACGATGATTTTGTAATGTAGAAAATTATGAAAGACAAAATTCAGGATGACACGGCACACAGGGACCGGGAAAAAATGTTCACTTTATCGAGAGATTCAAATTTACGAGTTTCAAATTATCAAAATATATCTCTTTTTTTTTCAAGTTTATAGAGAATTGTTTTAACAAATGTTCGTTAGACAAACCTTTTCTCGGGTAAAACCTCGGGCGAAGCCGGGTACGTCCGCTAGTATATATATATATATATAAACATTTTGTTACAATATTTTTAATAGAGAAATTTTAAAGCGATGATTAGTTATATGACGAAAACTCTCTTGAGCGACCACATTCTAAAATTAGAGATTGTCTTGAATACAACACAATCTTCAATAAGTTACCCCTTCAGTAGAAACCAAGGTGTTACCCATAAGCAATCTCCCAAGAAAAAGGTTCTACTGCCATAAATATTCTAAAATCATATTCCTCGATGCTGTATATCATTTTATCATGAAGGTGTCCTTTAGGATGATTAAGTGTCCTTTACAGGGAGGTTCTACTGTATTAAATGGAGGCATTAAAGCTCGAATGTTTCTTTTACAAATTAAAAAAAACTTCTACTATCCTTACTGCGATGAACAAAATATTGGAAAGGCTTAGCTCAATCAGTAGTGAACTCTCTCAGTGGTTTCACCAATTTAATCTACCAGACTACTTCTTAAGAGCTCTAATACTGTATTGGATCATTCTGCTTATATAGGCTACACTAAACGGTGGAATCTTAGAAATAATATTCACGCAAACTATAAACATGAGCTTTTAGGGCAGATCATCAATAAATGTCGATGAAAAATTTCGACCATTATTCATTGTTAACTTTCACGATTCTCTGCTATGCTTCAAAGTGACAATATGGTCGAATATTGAGATTGGTGAGAATAAGAAGCAAAACAAACTATTATGCATCATTTCTTTTAATTCAATAGAATGAATTTATACAATGGGTGAAATATTCGTTGTTTTGTCTTTTAAGCCGAAGAGCTATGTTATCAGCAAAAAAAGGGTCAAATATCTACAACTACAGAATTATCTTTCTACAGTTTCATTAACATCATCATCATGAATAATTCTTCATTTGCATAACTATATGAGCAGAAGGAGCATCTAAAGAGTTATGTAAAGAAATAGAAAATTTCTCGGTATATTCATAAAAGTGGCAAGATATATGAAACAATATAGGTTTATTGAGAATACCAGTGTGAACAGAATTGACTCTAGGATTGCAAGGAACTCTTTCTTGCTGGTATTTCTTAAAGCTTTAATGTAATAGTTTCTATGTTATCTCGAGCCTTTTCTCCATATATATTTATTTAATAGCATTTTTGTCTAATTTGCATCTTCTTTCTTTTCATGCTGTTTATACAAATTACCTCTGCTATATATATTTGAGAAGCTCTTGCCATTGGTATCCATCTTGCTATATGATAGCCGCCTGTAGAAGGGTTTTTACCCGAAAGCTTGTGCTCGTTTTATATAAAAAAGACACCCATATTCCTTATATCGCCTGGTTCATTTCAAAGAATTGACTCTGTCTCTTTCAAAAAAAAAAAAAAAAATTTAAAAATCGGCCAACCCGCGATATAAAAATATGAAATTTCCATAAGTTTTGTTCATGGATGTATTTGGAATTAGTTATATAAAAAATTTGGTAACAAACATAAGCCTTAAATCCAATAAGGATGGTTATTGATATTTGATAATTAGTTTGATCTTTTCTTATATAAAAAAACAAAATATAAAATAGTCACATGAAATCATTCAAATTTACACAATTATATTCCAATTTATTCTATTTACATATAAATCCACCATTTACTGTTTTTTTCTTGGATAATAATCAAATTTTCATTCATAGAGTAAATCATAAAAAAATCTATTTTTTTAAATCAAAATTTAATATAAAGTAGAATATTAAAAGAGAAAAATCGTAATTTCCCAATGTTCAGGAGAAAATACCGAATATAAATTGGATATTAAAGTTAGTGAAAGATTATTCTATCAATCACACACACACACAAAGTTTGAATATGTTTGAGAGACACTGCCTTGAATTATGAACATTAATTGTGACTCGAAATTATATTAAAAAAAAAAAAATTATAAATGCATTTTGATAATATTTATACACTATAAATATACCATTATACTGATAAGCAAAATTATTCTAACTATAAATATATATATGTTATATTAAAATAGTTTATTTGAAATTATATTTCATAGATTCAAATATTCTGTTTATATCTTACCACCAGATGTCGGGACTTTCCCTATATAAAACCGATTGTTGTTTCTCGATGAGCATGTCCTAGAGAGTTGAAATATACCTTTTTCAAGACTTATTCTATATAGAGTGCCAAAGTTCTATCCGAATAGGTCAAATATTGTGGAAATATTTGAGGAATAAACAAATTTGCATAGATATGATATGTGAATAGAGATTCACAATACAATTTAGTACAATAATAGAGATGTATAATTTTTAATAATATACAAATTAATATTTTTAAGAACTGTATTTTTACCGAGGTGATATTGAAATATCAAGAGATTTTTATAAATATGAAAACTTGGAAAAAAAGGAAAATAAAAAAAATCCATGTAAATTCAAAATAATTTTTAATAAACGTAAGTAATAATAAGTATATCTATCCAATTTGCTTAGAGAGGTAAACTATTCAAAATGAGAAATTTAAATATTCTTATTTTACAATATTATATTACAACATACATCCTATTAATTTATCATTGCAGTAAGGGCAGTAGATAATTGTTTAATTATGAAAATAATCGTACGCGTTTAAAATAGTTTCAATTTCTTATAACAGATGGCGCGCAAATGCATCATAATAAGTTTTAAAAAATAATTAAAAATAACTAAATCAAAAAATAAATTAAAACGCCTATATATATTATATTACTAGACGTGTGACCCGGGCTTCGCCCCGGGGTTTGACCCGTGTGCATATCTACCCGAGTGATATATATTTAGATAAGAATTTTTTTTATAATTGTTTGTTATTAGCATTATCTATTTGTTTGCATCAGCATAATTTATTCTAAATTGTACTGAAATAAAAATATCCACTTTTATATAATTTGAATTTGCCTATCGTTTTCCTTGTATTTTTTGTACATATGTATTAAAATTTTGGTTAGAATTAGTGAACTCCTACAAATTTGTATAGGTTTTTGAAACATGGAAATTATAATACTTTAAATAAATAAAAATAGAATGAACACAAATAAAACATACCAAATATTTCGAATTAGAGCAGTTATATCTAAAAATGAAAATATATAAATCTTCAAATCGAGCGAGCGTCTATAAATATTTCGATTTAGATCAAGTATTCTAAACGTATGTGTTATCAAGCGAACTATTATTAATAAAATATTGAGAAGATTTAGATTTTAAACGTATTTATAACCTTTTAGTACTTGGTAGAGGGCGCTGTTCGTGAGCTAAGTAGAATAATTTGAATATATAGTTTTAATAATTGATTTATATATTTTTTAAAATAGCCTATCGTCTTCCCCGTATTTTTTTTTTTTTTACCTATGTATGGAAATTTTGGTTTGAATTAGTGAACTACTGCGAATTTGTATACCGGACATACAAACAAACAAACATACAAACATTGATTTATATATATATAGATATGTTATATTCAATTTAATTTTTTTTAAAAGGGGAAAAATATTTTTTAATTTGACCAAAAAACAAAAAGCTTTTTTATTATTATTTTGTTTTGTTGTTTGAAAGATTTTTTTCTTTTAGGTTGATTAAATGTGTGTTTTTTTTTATAAATTCATTTGCCAAAACTATAATATTATATAATTAAATTTGTTTCAAATAAAATAAGCATATTTTCTAATATTTGATATTTTATTATTCTTTTTTTTTGTAAGTAAAAATTTACATTCGATAAATCTAAACATTACTTAATAATTAATTACTTTTTTATATATTCTCTCCCCCCCGAATATAAGATATATAAATATAATATAATTTAGGTCGTAATAAATAGATACTTATAATTTACATGCAATATATAAATAAGATTCGAGTTATTTTACAAAAATGTTAACTAAATTAGAAATATAAAACAGCCGAGTATCTTGTTACGAATAGAATAATTTTCAAGCAGACGTTTAAAGGACGTCTTTTTTTTTATGTGTAAGAAGGAAAAAAAAACTAATCTTTTTTAATTTTCAACTCCAAAAGTCTTTTTACCCTTTCAAATTTTATCTAAATTATTCAAAAATAGCCTAGCTGAGGTCATCAAAAAGTAGAAAAACTTTTAAGGAATTAGGAAAACAAGCATCTCATAAAGAAAATGGGTTTAAGCAAATAAACATTTTGAAGAAAATATTTTTTTCGAAAAATTGGCTAAATTTAATCATTTATTTTACTTTGAATTAATCATAAATCTTATATAATAAATTTACTAATATGCGAAATAATTTAGTAAAATTCCTTTTTTGTAGATTTATGTTTTTAATAAAATAATTTTTGTGTATGTTGTGTTTAGAATAGATGTAATTTAACATTTTTATATTAATACATAAAACGATATCAAATTAACTATTACGTTTTAAACAATAGTTCTGTCATTTTCAATTACCTTTTCTTTTATCAACTTTAAATTATTTTAAAAATCACTTCTGAATTATAAAATATAAAGTTATTATCTTCTCAGATTTTAGTTTTAAAAAATACATATTTATGTATGGATTAAATATAGACAGAATAAAGAAAAATAAATTAAAATTTAAAATGAAATAGCGCCTCAAGTAGTTTAATATATTTTTATTATATGTCTTTTGATATTTTCATTTTATTTATATATAAGCATTTCAATTTATAAATTAATCCTATGTGTATTTTCAGAAAATATTTTGCTGGTTTAGTTTTGTTGAATAAAATGATTTTAAATAAAATGTATTAATATTTCTCTCAAAGAGACAGAAAATAAAATTTTATGAAAACTTTTGATTTTTAAAGTTTTTACAACTTTTATTAATATATTATATTAATATAAAAGACTTTAAATATATTTTAATATATTATTTTTATCAAATTGATAGAGAAAATAAATATATAATATATTTATACAAGCATATTTATTTTTTATCAATTCGATAAAAATAATTTTAGTATTTTTAAAAAATGTATCTAGTTTGAAAATACTACTGAACATTTTAAAAGTATAAGTAGTGGTGTCTTGTCTAAAAGATTTTGTTGCTCCATGGAAAGGAGGGAGGTACCATTGCCCTATTTGTCAGCCACATTTCAGAGTTCCCTGTTCACGGTTACCGTAGCGGCTCGGGGCTCACGACACCGTACTACAGGACAGTCCCTTACTTGTGCTGCTTCTCCCGCCCACCACGTAGAGGTAGACTTCTGGGCAGAAAAAGTATAAGCAAAAATCGCAATACAATGCTTATAAAATAAAGCAGAAGATTATATGCGATAAAACTGAATAAGAGAAGAAAAGTTTCTTTATTAGACAAATTATAACGGTGCGAGCTTTCGGGTAAAAACCCCTTCTACAGGCGTGGTAGACGTGACACTATAACATAGGTAATATGGCTAAAAAGAGAATATATACACATGATTATCTACATATTAGCGGAATATGCTATGCAAATGGGGATTTTTTATTTGTTATGACTATTGTGATTAAAGAGATAGTAGGCAAATAGGGCATTTGTATATTTGGAGTTTTGAGTCTATAGAGGAATATGTTAACGTAAATTACTGGATGTGTGATATTTCAAAGAATTTTAGGAAATGATGCTATTACTGTAAGGCCATATTAGATTATATATTAGAATATTATATATTAGAATAGAAATATTATATATTAGAACATTTTTTTCTGATTGTTTTCAACCTTTAACACAATTCAAATAAATTATTTGATATTAACAATGAATTTGGTTTTAAAATACATAATTAATACCCCCTTATAAAAAATACCACAGTGTATTGTTTTTAATAATTTTCTCTCAAAATATTCATCCCAAATTATAGATGATATTTTCATTAATTTTCATAATCCCTTTTCTATCCCTCTTCGCACAAAACTTTGGTAAATAAATTCCCATCCGTCTGGTCATTAGTCAAAATTTAAAATTTAGATTTTTCGTTGATCTCCACACACTTTTCGATTTTTTTTTTCAACTTTAATTTAAGCTTGTGTACTTAAATAAATGTAAATTGGTTATCTATAGTGCTGTATGTTAAAAAAAATAGCAGAAGAACATAATGAGATTACTTTAATTCTTCGTTTAAGAGATAATCCATATGTTTTAAAATGTAAAATCTAATTTAGAAATCCCTCTTTCTTTTTCTTATCGTTCGATTGAGGAAACGGAAACCGAAGAAGTTAATACTTAAAACCTTTCTTAAGCCTTTTTACATGAACATTTTTTTATTGCCGGAAAATTTTAGTTAAAGTAATCTGTTTTAATTTTCCAAGTTCATCAACACGTAACTTCTTGAACTTAAATTGATATTTAAAAAACTGATTTGTAATCATATTTAACGCAATATATAGGTTTTTAAATTTTAAGAACAATATTTAACACTTTAATAACAACACATTTTTACACTTTAATAATAAAATTATCATTTTCAAACGATATTTTTCAATTTTATTTGAAACTTTAACAGTAATATGTTTTCTTTTTTTTTCAATTTTTTAAAATTAATATAAATCTATTTTAAATGAAATTAGTTTAATTTAGTGCTTTTATTTTGTTAAAGTCATTTTCAATTTTAAAAGCACATTTAAAAGTTTAATAATGAGGTTTCCTAAATCACAAGACAACTTGGGTAGTTGGCGATCTAAGGATACGTTCCAGGAGCTTTGGGTACCTTTATGTTACTTACTACAGCGATATGCCACGTGGAAAATTAAGGAAGACCAACTTCGGGATGAGACAACAATTTATTTCAGGCAAGAACAAAACTATCAATGGTAAACAAGAGATAAGCCACGAAGGAAATTTACAGAGTAATAAAATATAAAAATGACCACTCTGTTAATAAAAATAATAAAATTAATAAATACTTTGTTACAATATTAACATTATAGTTTGTGATATCGAATATTTTAAGATTTTAAAACAAAAATTTCGCTTTCGATTGAAATCTTTCCTTTTAAATGTACATAATAAATATTTGCATATTACAGACATCTCTCAACTTTTATAGATTATAAATTATATAAACATGAGGAATAATAATTTATATACGAACTACTTTTTATTCCCCCAGGACTATAATAGAAAAGCTGAGACAATGGAACCTAATGGAGATTGTTTAAACGACTTGAGGAATATAAGCAACAACATCACTTTTTCTTCCGCACTAAACGAATTTATAAACACCAGAGAGAATTCTCAGAGATTTAATCATTATGTAAATATATTTATAGTTATTATTCGATTTGAAATGATCAGGTTCCTAATCTATCTCATTATTTATTTATTTTTAAATTATTTTCTTGTATAGTTTTTTTTTTGCTTATCCCTAGTACACGTGGTACAGGCCATGTTAATCATGGTGGGTAGTTAGCGACTGCTTTTACTGTAAGCGCACCACATGTCTACACATGTGTAAAGCAGTTCGACTTTGCACTTACAAATGTGCCAGAAGCCCCGTTTGGTTACTTGCACTCGCTGGTGGGGTTGGGCTTTTGCAAGAATCGGGGGGCCATTGGAGCATTTTTTTAAAACGTAGTGGTCGACCCGGGTTCGATTCCCGCATTGGACACTTTTTCTGTTAAAAAAAAAAAGCTGAACTATATAATTATTTTTGTTTTTAACGATTGTAAATCGAAGCAATTATCCCTGGCGGAGATATCGCGTTTTGTTTGTTGATATAAATAAATAATGAGAACTAAAAATCTTTATTTTGGTTTTATTTATTCTATTTAAAAATATATATATGGCATATATAAAATTATATAATAATGTCATTTATATATAATTATTTTTTTTTTCATTATAACCTCTTACAATTCAATTATATATATCCAATAAAATTAGCATATAATGCGATTTTAAAATTCGAAGATTTAGGTTACTGGCCAACATTTCTGCAGAATAGATTAGTTTTGTTTATAGCCATGATTGAAATGATTAAAAATGCAAAACAATTATAGTCGTGAAAAACATTAAATTTTATATAATATATTTTACTCTGAACTCCATTGTTAATAAAATAAAGGAAATATGCTTTATTCTAAAATATTTCATTAAAAAACAAACTCAATATATGAAAAATTCTTAGAAGCTGGGTTTATTAAATTTTCTCTGTTGTAAAGGCTTTTATGTCTTAAATATGAGGTATGTTTTATTCAAAATATTTTCAACATTTCCGTTATTCTATAATTTTATATAATTAGCATATATGTATATTTAATTAAAAATTTGTTTAAAAAGTTATTAAAAAGTTGTTTACACACACTTTAATATGTTATAATACCTTGAAAAAGGTTGGCGTTCAGCCAGCTGAAGTATTGGTAAAATAAATTATATTTTGATCCAAAATATACCTTTTTTTAATTAGAGATTTATTTATGGTTTGCTCTATTTTCAAAATAATTATATGTATATATGTTTTAAAATTTTAAGACAACACACTTTCGAAAATCATGATACATTAGCGCGCCATCTAAAAATGCAATATAACAGCGGTATGGTAGATTAAAATGGCGAAACCGCTGGGAGGGTTCACCACTGATGAGCTAGGCTCTCCCTATAATTTTTTCATTGCAGTAAGGGCAGTAGAAATTGTTTAATTTCAAAAAGAATCATACGCGTCTATAAGAGTTTCAAATTTCCACAGTTTCAAATAAAATCGAAAAATATCACCTAAAAATGAAAAAAGTGTAAATAAAGTGGTATTGAGACGAAATGACATTTCTCTCAAAACTCTTCAGTACTTTTAGAGAATACCTGGGAAATGATAAAGGATAAATATAATAAAGAATATTTTCCCTACTTTTATATTTTAACTAAATAAATAAGGGGAATCTAGGGCTTTGTTTCTTTTCACATTTCTTTTATTTCTCGAGTTTTTCGGCGTGTTATACTCGTAATTAGGTAGAAGTAGTTATTCAAATTAAAGATGCTTCGACCAATAAATCTTTTTATTATCTCGACGTTTCAACAAAAATTTTTTGTCCTCGTCGGGAGTGAACAAAAATTAAAACATTTGGCAAAGCGTTAAATAAACGATTAGGAACTCTTAATAATTGGTTTATACGAATAAAATAAAAATAAAACGATAAGAGGAGCTTCTTTTATAAATTTTAATGCGCAAGCTTTCGGACCTAACGTCCTTCTACAGGCATGGATAGTGGTAATACTAACGTTAGTATTACCACTATCCATGCCTGTAGAAGGACGTTAGGTCCGAAAGCTTGCGCATTAAAATTTATAAAAGAAGCTCCTCTTATAGTTTTATTTTTATTTGATTCGTATAAAGCGTTAAATATTTGTGCTTTTTTGACTTGTCAATTCCGGCCAGGCAGCTTATATCTTTACGATAGATAGAAGTAGTACTTCTGGTGTCTCTTCCGTGTTGAATATCATGTTAGCCTGGAAGTTCGAAAAAAAAAAGAATTACCAAAAGAAACTGAGCCTTAGATTCCTTATTGATTTAATTAAAGAGATAAATATATTTTATTTCTTCAAATTAAAGATACTTTCGGCCAGTAAATCTACATATTTAAATATTAATGATATTGAAAGAGGGAGAAATTATATATTACCTACTTTGTTCGAACTATGGACCGACCTCACAGACCACGCTACAAGAGAGTGTAGACCGTAGAAGAGTGGCTACATCCTCTAGTCTTCTAATCTCAATTCTCTCAAAACTTAAACATAGCGACATCACCTCCACAATCCTAACAGGACATGGTGACATCGCCAGAATCTCTAAGTCTGTCAGTATTGTCACCAAGAGAACAGTCGACATCCTACCATCTTCAGAGATTACAGACTGAAAATCTACTTAACACATTCAACCAAGAAATATTGAAGAACCTTCCCACAGACAAGAAAGCCTGGTGACATCAGTTGGATGTCAACAAATAGACTACTTCGGCCAGTAAATCTTTTTAAAAAGTAAAAAGATATACTGGCTGAAGTATCTTTTATTTGAATAAATATGAATGCCGGCCAAGCAGCTTCTATCTTTACGATTATATATTTTATAGTATTTTTGAGATTTCAATTTATTAGAAAAGAATGTCTTGAATCAATATTAAAATAAGAATAGTAAGCCTCCAGGGAAAAGTTTCTTTTTATTTTTTTTTTTAATTAAAAAATCTCTCAAGCTTTCGGAAAAGAAAGCCCTTCTACGGGAGAAAATATCATATATCATTAAAACGCCAATAAAATAAGATTTAAAATTAAATAAAATCCTTTGGTTGTTTGATTCTGCATTGAAACAAATGTAAACAACCAAAGAACATTATTTTAATTTTAAATCTTATTTTATTGGCGTTTTAATAATGTCAAATATTTTCTCCCGTAGAAGGGCTTTCTTTCCCGAAAGCTTGATAGATTTTTTAATTAAAAATATTTTAAAATAATATTTTCCATGGAGGCTTACTGTTCTTGTTTTAATAGAAAAGAATGTATACATTTAGTAAGAATATATATAGATTAATTATATTAACCAGAAGGCCATATTTATTTGGTCAATTAGTCATTAGATAGATTTGGATTAATTATTTGAATTATACTACGTATTTATCTCTGTGTATTTATAATACAATATAATGCAGCTTATGATTGTAAAACGATGTTTGACAAATTTCACCGCAAAAGTTTCTTTTGAACGAAAAATTGGAATTTATTTCAAGGAGAAAAAACGACTATTTCTTTCCTTAGGTGATGAAGTATGAAAGGATGAATTGTGAAGAGTAATGATAAACGGAAAAATAATATTTAAGTATATTCAATAAAAAAATAAAGTCGTTTAAGTTTATTATTTTATAAATTTAAAATTATTGAATTGTACGTTTGAGAGAGAGAGAGAGATTGAAACTACTTTTTATTTCAATGTCCATATAAGATTATATAAGGTTAAATACAGAATAAATATGGATAAATAAGATTATATAATGATAAATATAAGAATAAATAGATATAAATATATAAAATAATTGATAACTCTACATATATATACAAGGTCTTCATTGGTGGCGCCCAACGCGGGTAGGACTCTGTCACCGATGGACTGAGAGAGAGAGAGATTGAGATTGAAACTGATTTATTACAACGTCCATATAAGATTATATAAGGTTAAATACAGAATAAATATAAATCTGAATAAATATGATTATATAATGATAAATATATGAATAAATTGATATAAAAATATATAAAATAATTGATAAAGAGGGAGAGAGAAAAAACTATATTAAAATACATTTCCAAAAGTATTTGTATTATTTTAGAATCATACCTTTAAAAAAGTGAATTTTGATATAGACATTAATTTTTCTATTTATTCCTTATTGTTCTTTTTTAAAATAATAATTCTAAAAATGTTCCAATACAATTATAGTTGCATTTTCTTTAAATTGTTTATTATTTGTGTGTGTGTGTTTTTTAAAAATAAAATTTAAAAATAAATATTTATATTTTTGAATTATTTCCTATCTTCTGTTCTCTTTTTAAACGTCATAACAAACAGAAATTCAAATGTTTTTATTATTGTTATTCCATATCTTGTTATTAATGTTAACTCTAGTGTATTGTTATTGTTTTAAATGGATTAAACAATGGATCTTTCTCCGTTTTATTTTATTCTTTTTAAATTGCTAAAAATATTTCGCAAAATGTTTATTACAGATTAAATTTCGTTACATATGCCAATACTTTAATTAAAAAGGCATATATTGTATCAAAATATCATATTTTGATCCAATATATGCCTTTTTAATTAAAGATTTATCTATGGATTGCTCTATTTTCAAAACAATATTCCAATACATGTATATTAAATCTTCTCATATATAATCGTCTTTTTCTATCTTCATATAAATTCAATTAAAAAATATAATTTATATGATAAAATAACACTTAATTATTGTTCACAGAAGACTTTCATCGTGGCTTGGGTTAGAAATAAGCCTAATTAAGCCAAAAGAGCCGCAGTCATCCAATCAACGCGAAGTAATTTGGCGGGAAACTAACGATAACCAATCAGGAACGTTGTCCTTTCTGAATATTTAAACAGACAAAATTGTTTTCTTGTTCTTCGTCCAATCACTTAGCGACATTAACTCCAAACATAGTGGTTATAGTAAATGGATTTAGCACTAGTTCGAATCCTCATCTTACAGTTTATTTATTTATTTTTTAAATTTAATTTACGTTTTTATACAAGAATAAAATCCATCTGCATTATCCTTTAATTATTTTTAATATTTGTGTTTATAATTATATCATTACATTTTAGAGCTTTTTAAATGATTCATATTGTTACATCAATTTTAATGCGCCTTACATTTATTCAAAATATTCTATGATATTCAGTATTTATTTAAAACAGAATATTTAGATTATCATCATTCCTTTTTATAGTTTCATTCCTTTTGTAATATTTATTGTACATATATCTTGATTGGTTATTGGAGCGAGAGAGGACCTAGAGGGAGACTGCGGATCACGGCCTACGAGGAAGACCACGAATAAATAAACACAATAACTTCGAAAGGTAATTTATTTTTATTTATTTACTTTTATTTATTTGCTCTTAATATGGAAACCCGCTCGGGAAACGTGTATAACACCAAGAACGAAGAAACCAAGGTCGACGACCCTGCAAAGCTGCAACTTGGTGCAACAATATATAACTATAAATTTAATAAATATAGCAGAGCATAAATAAATTTGCATAGATATCTTCCTCCCTTAACATCGTTCAGTGATATTCATTAACAGCTAGAGATATTTCAATAACTTAATTTACAGTAAAACCTCTCTCTATGGGCCACCTAGTTTCAAAGTCAAAGTGTCCTTTATAGAGAGGTGTCCTATTATCAGAGAGTTGCTAAATAGTAAAAAATGGAGAATTTAGCAATGATAACTGTCCTTTGTAGAGAGGTGTTATCTAGATAGAGTGTCCTCTAATGGAGGTTCTACTGTATATTCATATTAACAGTTTAAAACCTCAATTAGAGGACACTCTCGCTAGATAAAACCTCTATACAAAGTACAGTTCTTATTTCTAAATTCAATTCCGATTGATGGCGCAAGCTATTAACAACTTTTAGTTTCATTATCAGGAAATGCCCTTTTTCGTTTTCCTTTTCACTGTTCAAACAGTTATAAGATATTGACTGGAAGGGTTTATAACGTGATGAGCCAGGCCAATAATTTTAGTTTCATTATCAGGAAATGCTCTTTTTCTTTTTCCTTTTCACTGTTCAAACAGTTATAAGATATTGACTGGAAGGGTTTCTGGCGTGATGAGCCAGGCCAATAATTTTAGTTTCGCTATCAGGAAATGCTCTTTTTCCTTTTCCTTTTCACTGTTTAATCAGTTATAAGATATTGACTGGAAGGGTTTCTAACGTGATGAGCCAGGCCAATAATTTTAGTTTCACTATCAGGAAATGCTCTTTTTCTTTTTCACTGTTCACAATCCAAGTTATAATATATTGACTGGAAGGGTTTCTGGCGCGATGAGCCAGGCCAATATTCCATGCAGCGCCACATTCCTCCATTTAGGCAACTAACGACGCAACCCCAGTCATTAATCACCAGAAGACCAATAAATACTTGGACATGATTATATTAATGGCCAGAAGAACCTTTTTAGTTCACCCCATGGTCGATAGGTGGCACTGGTCCATATCACAGAATATAGAGCGAATATTCTTTTTTGTAAAATTATTTTAGTAATAAACCTCTATTTTAAAAGAATATTTCTTTCATAAACTTCTTTCAGACATTATAAACCGAATCAATTAGACAGTTTACAAAGATATATACAGTAGAACCTCCCTGTAAAGGACAACACCTAATTGCAGAGTCAAAGTGTCCTTTAAGGAGAGGTGTCCTCTTACTGGAGAGTTTATAAATATAAATATATAATGTTTATAATAAACATCGTTTTACTATCACATAGCCAATGTGATATCGTCATATGTCTGCTGTAGAACCTCCCGTAAGAGACTACCTAAAACATGGATAGTTCAATCTCTCTTTGATAAAGTCGCTTATTGGAGGTCGTTTGAGATGAGACTTTTTATTATAGAAAGATGGTCGCTCATCAGAGGGATTGAATCTACCAAGTACTGTATACACTGTACTCTATACTCACAAACTACTTGAATTTCATATTTAAAATTTCTTTCCGGTAAAATTTTCATCCCTATTTTGACAATAGAATTTTCTTAGCTACTTAAACAGCTGTTGTACATATTTTAATTATTTGTTACGACAGAGTGTGTGTAAGCTCACAGGTAAATAGGCGCTAAAAAACAAGAAAAAAGTTCCTTTGTTTCAATATAAGTTTCCCTTTTATATTTTGTTCTCTCTCTTGTAAATCAATAAATATAATGTTTAATTAATAATTATTGGAATCATTTATTAGTAATAATACTAAGCAAAGTCAATAACAGCTAAACATCTTTTTTAGCAAATTTTGAAAATTTTATGAATTCCTTGCGAATATTCTAAAATCAAAGTCTGTTCTAAACTGATGAGGGCCATAATACGAAACCATAGTCTCTAGATGGGCGTTCTGTATTTTCCAAAACTGATGTTGTACCATTGACCTGAGTTTGTTAGATTGTAGAAACGGTCAATAAATGAGATATCGAGTAAAATATATCAGGTCTCCAGGGAAATGTATTTTTTCAACAACAACTACAAAAGCCTTTATTGAGGACCTCTCGTCCTATAAAGGATTTGCCAGTTTACAGAGTAATTGAGGAGAAGAGAACTAAGAATACAGAGATATATGTAGTAGGTATAGCATAGTATTTTCTACACTGTGACTATATACAATAGCAGCAACAAGCCTTTTACTGTAATCAAAGTCCCATACAGGATTCGTCATTCTAGTCCTGACAAAGATTATTTACATATAATTATTTACATCAATTAGATTATGTATATAGCTTCCTTTTCTCTTCAGCCGTCTTCCAAAATTTGAACAACGCAAACGTTCCAGCTCTGTTTCTCACCACCTCATTCAACAGGAGCTCCAAAGAGAGTCCCTCAAGGCCTATTTCACTGAGGAGCACTTCTCGTTCGTCTTTCAGCCCCATACATGAGAGTATATGGTGATGTAGCCCCGGCTCCATTAGGAAATATATTATTTTCAAAACATTTTTATTCTCTAGCTTTCGGGTACGGACGCCCTTCTACAGAAGACAACATGGTATTTTCTCCTGTATATGGGAGTCCTTGCCTGAAAGCTCTAGCTATTCTCTTGAATAAATATTGTAACAAAGTATTTATTAATATTATGATTTTTATTAACAGAGTGGTCATTTTTATGTTTATATTTTGCTACTCTGTAAATTTCTCTCGTGGCTTATCTTTTGTTTACCATTCATAGTTTGTCCTTGCCTGAAATAAATTGTTGTCTCCTCCTGAAGTTTTTGTCTTCCCTAATTTTCCACGTGGCAATATGTTTTGAAAAGACACATTTCCCCTGGAGACCTGATTAAATTTACTCGATATCTCATCTATTGACCGTTTCTACAATTTAACAAACTCAGGTGATTGGCACAACACCAGTTTTGAGAAATTCAGAACCTGATATACCTTACTCAATATCTCATCTATTGACCGTTTCTGAAATCTAACAAACTCAGGTCAATGGCACAACACCAGTTTTGAGAAATTCAGAACCTGATATACCTTACTCAATATCTCATCTATTGACCGTTTCTGAAATCTAACAAACTCAGGTCAATGGCACAACACCAGTTTTGAGAAATTCAGAACCTGATATACCTTACTCGATATCTCATTTATTGACCGTTTCTGAAATCTAACAAACTCAGGTCAATGGCACAACACAAGTTTTGAGAAATTCAGAACCTGATATACCTTACTCAATATCTCATCTATTGACCGTTTCTGAAATCTAACAAACTCAGGTCAATGGCACAACACCAGTTTTGAGAAATTCAGAACCTGATATACCTTACTCAATATCTCATCTATTGACCGTTTCTACCATCTAATAAACTCGGGTCAATGCTACAACACCAGTTTTGAGAAATTCAGAACCTGATATACCTTACTCAATATCTCATCTATTGACCGTTTCTGAAATCTAACAAACTCAGGTCAATGGTACAACACCAGTTTTGAGAAATTCAGAACCTGATATACCTTACTCAATATCTCATCTATTGACCGTTTCTACAATCTAACAAACTCGGGTCAATGCTACAACACCAGTTTTGAGAAATTCAGAACCTGATATACTTTACTCAATATCTCATCTATTGACCGTTTCTACAATCTAATAAACTCGGGTCAATGGTACAACACCAGTTTTGAGAAATTCAGAACCTGATATACCTTACTCAATATCTCATCTATTGACCGTTTCTACAATCTAATAAACTCGGGTCAATGGTACAACACCAGTTTTGAGAAATTCAGAACCTGATATACCTTACTCAATATCTCATCTATTGACCGTTTCTACAATCTAATAAACTCAGGTCAATGGTACAACACCAGTTTTGAGAAATTCAGAACCTGATATACCTTACTCGATATCTCATTTATTGACCGTTTCTACAATCTAATAAACTCAGGTCAATGGTACAACACCAGTTTTGAGAAATTCAGAACCTGATATACCTTACTCAATATCTCATCTATTGACCGTTTCTACAATCTAATAAACTCGGGTCAATGGTACAACACCAGTTTTGAGAAATTCAGAACCTGATATACCTTACTCAATATCTCATCTATTGACCGTTTCTACAATCTAATAAACTCAGGTCAATGGCACAACACCAGTTTTGAGAAATTCAGAACCTGATATACCTTACTCGATATCTCATTTATTGACCGTTTCTACAATCTAATAAACTCAGGTCAATGGTACAACACCAGTTTTGAGAAATTCAGAACCTGATATACCTTACTCAATATCTCATCTATTGACCGTTTCTACAATCTAATAAACTCGGGTCAATGGTACAACACCAGTTTTGAGAAATTCAGAACCTGATATACCTTACTCAATATCTCATCTATTGACCGTTTCTACAATCTAATAAACTCAGGTCAATGGCACAACACCAGTTTTGAGAAATTCAGAACCTGATATACCTTACTCGATATCTCATTTATTGACCGTTTCTACAATCTAATAAACTCAGGTCAATGGTACAACACCAGTTTTGAGAAATTCAGAACCTGATATACCTTACTCGATATCTCATTTATTGACCGTTTCTACAATCTAATAAACTCGGGTCAATGGTACAACACCAGTTTTGAGAAATTCAGAACCTGATATACCTTACTCGATATCTCATTTATTGACCGTTTCTACAATCTAATAAACTCAGGTCAATGGTACAACACCAGTTTTGAGAAATTCAGAACCTGATATACCTTACTCGATATCTCATTTATTGACCGTTTCTACAATCTAATAAACTCGGGTCAATGGTACAACACCAGTTTTGAGAAATTCAGAACCTGATATACCTTACTCGATATCTCATTTATTGACCGTTTCTACAATCTAATAAACTCGGGTCAATGGTACAACACCAGTTTTGAGAAATTCAGAACCTGATATACCTTACTCGATATCTCATTTATTGACCGTTTCTACAATCTAATAAACTCGGGTCAATGGTACAACACCAGTTTTGAGAAATTCAGAACCTGATATACCTTACTCGATATCTCATTTATTGACCGTTTTTACAATCTAATAAACTCGGGTCAATGGTACAACACCAGTTTTGAGAAATTCAGAACCTGATATACCTTACTCGATATCTCATCTATTGACCGTTTCTACAATCTAATAAACTCGGGTCAATGGTACAACACCAGTTTTTGAGAAATTCAGAACCTGATATACCTTACTCAATATCTCATCTATTGACCGTTTCTACAATCTAATAAACTCGGGTCAATGGTACAGCACCAGTTTTGAGAAATTCAGAACCTGATATACCTTACTCAATATCTCATCTATTGACCGTTTCTGAAATCTAACAACCTCAGGTCAATGGTACAACACCAGTTTTGAGAAATTCAGAACCTGATATACCTTACTCGATATCTCATTTATTGACCGTTTCTACAATCTAATAAACTCGGGTCAATGGTACAACACCAGTTTTGAGAAATTCAGAACCTGATATACCTTACTCGATATCTCATTTATTGACCGTTTCTACAATCTAATAAACTCGGGTCAATGGTACAACACCAGTTTTGAGAAATTCAGAACCTGATATACCTTACTCAATATCTCATCTATTGACCGTTTCTACAATCTAATAAACTCAGGTCAATGGTACAACACCAGTTTTGAGAAATTCAGAACCTGATATACCTTACTCGATATCTCATCTATTGACCGTTTCTACAATCTAATAAACTCGGGTCAATGGTACAACACCAGTTTTGAGAAATTCAGAACCTGATATACCTTACTCGATATCTCATCTATTGACCGTTTCTACAATCTAATAAACTCGGGTCAATGGTACAACACCAGTTTTTGAGAAATTCAGAACCTGATATACCTTACTCAATATCTCATCTATTGACCGTTTCTACAATCTAATAAACTCGGGTCAATGGTACAACACCAGTTTTGAGAAATTCAGAACCTGATATACCTTACTCAATATCTCATCTATTGACCGTTTCTGAAATCTAACAAACTCAGGTCAATGGTACAACACCAGTTTTGAGAAATTCAGAACCTGATATACCTTACTCAATATCTCATCTATTGACCGTTTCTACAATCTAATAAACTCAGGTCAATGGTACAACACCAGTTTTGAGAAATTCAGAACCTGATATACCTTACTCGATATCTCATATATTGACCGTTTCTACAATCTAATAAACTCGGGTCAATGGTACAACACCAGTTTTGAGAAATTCAGAACCTGATATACCTTACTCAATATCTCATCTATTGACCGTTTCTACAATCTAACAAACTAGGGTCAATGGTACAACACCAGTTTTGAGAAATTCAGAACGTCCATATAGAGACTATGGTTTCATACTATGGCTACAGAGCAGACTATGGTTTCAGGATATTCTCAAGGATTTCATAAAATTTCTCAAAAAGATATTTAGCTGTTAAAATAGCTAGGTCAATTCTATTGTAAAAATAAAGATGAAAATTTTACCGGGAGGAAATTTTGAATATGAAATTCAAATAGTTTGTGAGTATAGAGGATGCCTATAGTGTCTATAGTACTCCGTAGTTTCAATCCCTCTGATAAGCGCCATCTTTATTTAATAAAAATCTCATCTATCAGATTAATTTGACTCAATATAGTTTTTATATCAATCTTTCACCGGAGAATATATAATTTTCTTCAAGATTCTCTTTAATCCAACACTTGATAAATTAAACACACATATTATATATGTAAATAATAGTAATTAAGAAACACAATTCCCGTGAAACATACAAAGAAATGGTGACTAAACTTTTGAGACACGCAAATGCAAATCTTCTGGGTAAATATAGTTATTTGGCTGGACTAATATTTCCTAGGACCACGTGGGTGTAGGAACAATATTGGTCTCTAGGGGGAGCTACATTTGCATGGCAAACACGACAGACGTAATTAGCTACTGTCACTCTCGTCTGCTACCGTTTTACCACTGGCCTCCTCAACGTGGGGCTCGGAGTCATCCAGTTCAAATCTTGTTCTATTTGCATATAACACTTATGGAAAGAAAAAAAAAGCATTTCCTGATTGTGTAACTAAAAGTTGATGATTGTTTGCACCATCTATCGGAATAAATATCAACAAATCGTTGATTTTTTAATTATTCCAAAATTATTCGGTCAATTCTTGGCGCCATCTATCAGAAAAAATATCATCTAATCGTTGGTTTATTTTTATTATTTCAGAATTGGCCAAATAATTTTGGAGTAATTAAAAATCAACGATTAGTTGATATTTATTCCGATAGATGGCGCAAGTCATCAGCGACTTTTAGTTGCACGATCAGGAGATGACTTTTTTTCTTAATTTATCTACCTGATCCAAGTACAAATTCACTTTTGTACTATTTTTCATATTTAAGGAGAAATTTGTTCTATTTATATATATACTCATAGACTAAACTTAAGGAAGTGGAAAGTCTTTGATGTCGCCGGTCGCCAAAACAGAGTCACATTTGGTTATTTCGTGTGTGATAAATTTAAGGAAGTGGAAAGTCCTTGAAGTCGCGAGTAGTCTGTATTTTTTTTAAGGAGACAGAAGAAATTTTGTTCACACTTGGTTATCTCATGTGTCTTCAATAAAGATCACTGTAATATCTTTCAGAGTTATTGTCTGAATCCCGATATACGTGCTAAAAGGTACAACTTCCTTAAGTTTTGTTCACACTTGGTTATCTCGTGTGTCTTCAATAAAGGTCACTGTAATATCTTTCAGAGTTATTGTCTGAATCCCGATATACATGGTAAAAGGTACAACTTCCTTAAGTTTTGTCCATGAGTGTATATAGTGTGTCTTCAATAAAGGTCACTGTAATATATTTCAGAGTTATTGTCTGAATCCTGATATACATGGTAAAAGGTACAACTTCCTTAAGTTTTGTCCATGAGTGTATATAGTGTGTCCTCAATAAAGGTCACTGTAATATATTTCAGAGTTATTGTCTGAATCCTGATATACATGGTAAAAGGTACAACTTCCTTAAGTTTTGTCCATGAGTGTATATAGTGTGTCTTCAATAAAGGTCACTGTAATATCTTACAGAGTTATTGTCTGAATCCTGATATACATGGTAAAAGGTACAACTTCCTTAAGTTTTGTTCACACTTGGTTATCTCGTGTGTCTTCAATAAACGTCACTGTAATATCTTTCAGAGTTATTGTCTGAATCCCGATATACATGCTAAAAGGTACAACTTCCTTAAGTTTTGTCTCCATAAGTGTAAATACTATTGATCGAAATAATCCTTTGATTATTTAATGTATTATTTGTTCTATTTTGAATATACCCCAAACAGCAGTGGTACATACGTTCTTTATAAATTTTAATAGCGTTAACAATGTGATGTGGAAATCTGACCTGAAGGAACAATAATGCCAAGATTTCTCAAATAATTTTGTTTAAATCTATATTCATTTAGAGAGAGTAAGCACCTTTTTACTCTTATTCTATAATTATAGTTTTATTAATCCTTTTATCCCTAGTACACGTGGCCTTGATAATCATGGTGGGTAGAAGTAGGCGGCTGCTTTTACTGTAAGTACACCACATGTCTACACATGTGAAAAGCAGTTTGACTTTGCACTTACAAATGTACCAGAGCCTCGTTTTGGTTACTTGCACTCGCTGGTGGGGTTGGAATTTTGTAAGAATCGGGGGCCATTGGAGCATCAATAATCCTTTGTATCAATATATTAAGGTGAAAACATCAGACTTCAATGGATACGTTTCTTTTACACAAATTGTATTTCAAATATCTAGCGATTTCGGGTATTGAACAAACTGCTCTTCACCTTATCTATGACTGTCCGAACTTTGCTGAAGTGAGATTGTTCCTTGATCTATATGATTTATCTATCTTACATCAAACACTTTGTAAGCGGAACACTAAGGGTTCGATTCCCATCCCTGGACACTTTTATTTTTCCGTTCATCATTACTCTTCCTAATTCACCCTTTCATACCTCATCCAAAAAGGTTAGAAATAATCAATATTTTACCTTGAAATAAAATTTTGATTTTTCGTTGAAAAGAAACTCATGCGGTGTAACTTCAAGTGTCGTTTTACAAACACTTTGTTTATATGAATTTTGTTGAAATTGACCATTCCAGATATTTTCACGATGCAATACTCTTGTGATTTGCATGGCATTCCATTATTGTCTATGTTAATTAACATATCTGTCTATATAGCGCGGCCTTGTTGGATTGTTAGTCAGGCTAGCGGTTATTGGATAGGACAGGTCGGCGTGAGCTGCTGATGTAAATATAATTTGATCTCTTTGTCCTTCTTTTATAGTTTTATATCTTTATGCAATAAAGGATCTTTCTCTTCTTCAACGAATCTATAATTTTTTCCCATCAAAATTTTATGAACTCTGTCGATTAATACATGTAAATATGACATTTGAAAATCATCCCGCATGAGTTTCTTTTCAACGAAAAATCAAAATTTATTTTAAGGAGAAATAACGATTATTTCTAACCTTAGGAATGAGGTATGAAAGGATGAATTGTGAAGAGTAATTTTAAACGGAAAAATAAAAGTATCCAGGGATAGGAATCGAACCCACAGTGTTCCGCTTACCGGGCAGATGCCATATCCACTAGGCTACCCTCGATTTCCATCCCTGGACACTTTTATTTTTCCGTTTATCATTACTCTTCACAATTCATCCTTTCATACCTCATTCCTAAGGTTAGAAATAATCGTTATTTCTCCTTAAAATAAATTTTGATTTTTCGTTGAAAAGAAACTCATGCGGGATGATTTTCAAATGTCGTTTTACAATCACAAGCCGCATTATATTATACATGTAAATATTTAATCCTAAGTTTTAATTTGTTAATTTGTTTGTTTCCTCTGTAAAAGACGCAAATACTTCAATATCACGCCTTGTTGATTAATATAAGGTTATCCCAAAAGTTCGTGTTTTTCTTAAAACGTTTTTATTATTATTTGGCGAATAATATTATTACGGTGAATACATACAAAGTTCTTTTGTACAAAGTTCTCTGTTCTCGTTTTTTCTCTCTCTCTTTCTCCTTATTAATATCATATGACTATTCTTTACGGCCTACAATTATTGTAAATATGTATAGACAAATGTAAAGACATACATGTATGACAGTGCAAGTATCCCTAGGGGGACATAGCGCTTTAAATTGAAATAAATAAATAATACAATTACCTTATACATAATACAAATACATTATACATAACGGCGAATAATATTGGTATTTCAATTTTTTTGAAAATGTTTACGAACCTTTTTGAGACAACCTTTTAAATAAAAATTTAAAACATCTCTGGCAGCCTGATGTATTCACCTTAACACCAATCAAATAATAATAAAAGAATTAGCGTGTGTTCTCTCTATGAATGTAATATTGAAGGAGTTAACCCTACGAGCGAAATGAGCGCTCAAGGTCCTTTCTGTAGCAGACGATACTAATTGAGACCAAACGGGAAATCCGGGAACTCTCATCATGAAGGACATTAAAAACTCTTTTTTTTTTTTTATCTCTAGCTATATTATATTATTAAAAAAACCATACTATATATAATAAACAAGTATTTTATTTGAGATAATGCAAAAAAAAAGGGTTTTGGCGATATTTTATAAATAAAATTATTTTAATCTCACTTTAGTATAGGTTCCCAAACGTTTTTCGGGCCATCGCACAATTTGCAAATGATAACCTTTTGTTGATCTCATAAAATTAAAGCCTTTCTTAGACTGAAAATGGCCATTAGCACTAAACCTTTGTCTTCAATTGGGCGTTCTGAATTTTCCAAGGCTAGTGTTGTAGCTTTATCACCTACATGAGTTGTTTGTTAGATCGCAGATAGGGTCAATATATTGTGCATATAGTTTTTGGGTATCCATTGAATTAATTACAATTGATATTAATAAATTAAATTTAATTGCCATCTATCGTTAAAATTTTACACAAATAAATTTAATGGCAATGCGCTTCTTTTAAATATCATCAAATATTATCTCTACAAACCCTACAGTAAGGTCTGTAGAGATAATATTTGATGATATTTAAAAGAAGCGCATTGCCAGTAAATTTATTTGTGTAAAATTTTAACAATTAATATATTATAAGCTTCAGTTTAAATGGTGAAAATGATTTATAAACATGTTAAGCCTTCTGTACCAGGGTCGGTAAACTGTGGGTCGCGAGTCACATTTGGCTCTTTGGATGTGAAGCTCTTTATATAGTTCCATATGTAAATATTATTTATGTGAGTATTATTTATTGTTGGCAAGAATAAATTTTGTTGCTCTTTAAAAACAATGAAATTTTTTAAATTGTAATTTTTGACTCTTCCGTCTCAAAAGTTTGCCGATCCCTGTTCTATACCTAAATAATAACCCTAATCTACACTCATGAACTAAAACATAAGGAAGTAGAAAGTCTTTGATGTCACCAACGTCTGTTAGTTTGAAGGAGACTGAGGTTGTTCACATTTGGTTATCTCGTATGTCTTCAATAAAGGTCACTGTAATATCTTTCATAGTTATTGTCTGAATACCGATATACATACTGAAAGGTACAACTTCCTTAAGTTTTGTTCACACTTGGTTATCTCGTGTGTCTTCAATAAAGATCACTGTAATATCTTTCAGAGATATTGTCTGAATCCCGATATACATGCTAAAAGGTACATCTTCCTTATGTTTTGTCTCCATGAGTGTAAGCCCATCGGACTAAATCTCGCGTTCATACAAACAACTGACCCATCAGAGTGCGGTGTTGTGACCAGACCTGGAATATTGCCGACCGATTGTAAGAACCACGCCGTGGGGCTCAGGAAACCAAAGTATTTTAATTGTAATCGGAAGTATAAACTCTGGGATGTTATTATGAAGAAACGACAGAATGGGGACGAGACAGAACAGGACGGAAGTAGAGGGGACAAGACGGGACAGGACAGGAGAAAGGTCAAAGTGTCTCCTCCAGGATGGGATGTGCTCTTGAGGAAGGACGTTCGCCTCCGATATTGATCCTGGCGACCACGTGGGCTGAGTGCGGCGCCTCTATGCTGATGTCTACTTGTCCTCTTTCTGTACTGTACTTGTCCTCTTTCTGTACTGTACTTGTTCTCTTTCTGTACTGTACTTGTTCTCTTTCTGTACTGTACTTGTTCTCTTTCTGTACTGTACTTGTCCTCTTTCTGTACTGTACTTGTTCTCTTTCTGTACTTGTCCTCTTTCTGTACTGTACTTGTTCTCTTTCTGTAATGTACTTGTCCTCTTTCTGTACTGTACTTGTTCTCTTTCTGTACTGTACTTGTCCTCTTTCTGTACTGTACTTGTTCTCTTTCTGTACTGTACTTGTTCTCTTTCTGTACTTGTCCTCTTTCTGTACTGTACTTGTTCTCTTTCTGTACTGTACTTGTTCTCTTTCTGTACTTGTCCTCTTTCTTTACTTGTCCTCTTTCTGTACTGTACTTGTTCTCTTTCTTTACTTGTTATTACTGTACTGTTCTTGTCCTCTTTCTTTACTGTACGTGTCCTCTTTCTGTACTGTACTTGTCCTCTTTCTTTACTTGTCCTTTTGGTGTACTGTACTTGTCTTTTACTTATTCTCCTAGTGTACTGTACTTGTCCTCACTGTACTTGTTCTCTTGGTGTACTGTACTTGTCCTTTTGGTGTACTGTACTTGTCCTTTACTTATTCTCCTAGTGTACTGTACTTGTCCTCACTGTACTTGTTCTCTTGGTGTACTGTACTTGTCCTTTTGGTGTACTGTACTTGTCCTTTACTTATTCTCCTAGTGTACTGTACTTGTCCTCACTGTACTTGTTCTCTTGGTGTACTGTACTTGTCCTTTTGGTGTACTGTACTTGTCCTTTACTTATTCTCCTAGTGTACTGTACTTGTCCTCACTGTACTTGTTCTCTTGGTGTACTGTACTTGTCCTTTTGGTGTACTGTACTTGTCCTTGTGGTGTACTTACTATCCTGTACTTGTCCTCTTGGTGTCTTTCGGCCTACAAGCTGCTCTCAAGTATACAAGCTACATCAAACCATATCCAGCACATGCATCAACTGCTAAAACAATAGCAACCTTGTATCCTTTAATGTAGAAACCACGTCATCAAACAGACATTTTGAGGCAATTCTTGAAAATGATAAAAATAAAAAATTGAGATTAAAATGAGAACAACTTGGGTCAGAAAAAATCGTTTATTGCATCGATACACGATAAAATAAAATATATTTTCTAAGCCAAAGGTTCTTATTTTAACGAAGTATGAATACCAAACAGGCAACATTTACAACTTCTAAATTATCCTAAAATATATAGTAAATTATGAAAAAGGCATCTCCTTATCGTGCAACTGAAAGTTGCTGATGGCTTACGCCATCTATCGGAATAAATATCAACTATTCTCATTAATTTTTTTTTTCCAGAATTGGCCAAATACCCATTCTTTTGGGCTGTTGGCCCTCATCAGCGTGGTGCAAGCTGTACCTCAACGACAAAAAACAACAGGTCATTCAGGCATCCTGAAAAATCATTAAACGGGTAGTTAAGGCCAGAATTGCGTGAGACCGCGACACAATATATAGTAAAGAGTTTAAAATATATGAAACCTTTTAAAACATTAGATATTTATGGTTTAAATTTTAATAATTCTGAAATCGTGAATTTTTACGTAAAATATATGTCTATTAAAATTATGTTCTAAAATATATATATGTCATAATTTGTATAGTTAATGCCAAGAGATATATTTTATTTCCGTCAAACTAAGTATGTAAATATGTTACGCTTGTGTTAAAATGTAAATATGTAAATTCATCCATCTATAAAAGCGGGACAAAAAATAAAGGTGGCAGACATCGCGGGTGCGCTGTTCGCTAGGCATAACGGCTGCGCCTCTTCATTTAGCTACGACATATATACAGTACAACCTCCCTATAAAGGACACCTAATTGCAGAGACAAAGTATCCTTTAGGGAGAGGTGTCTTCTTACCGGAGAGTTGCTCAAGAGTAAAAATGTTAATTTTGCAAATGAAAACTGTCCTTTATAGAGAAGTGTTCTCTAATGGAGGTTCTACTGTATATAAAAAAGGCATATCCTGACCACGCTCAAATGTGCTTTTTAGAAGGCAGAGCGCCATCTAGTGAATAGAAATCAACTAAACGTTGATATAGCCTGTTCCCTGATATTTGGCCGGCCATTTTATTGATAAATAAGAAATTAGATTATTAAATAAAACAGCTTCAGAGGATGAGTTTCAGAATCTCATCCTTGGAGAAGCTGTTTTATTTATTATTCTGTATATTTCGCAGAAATTTACCTTTCCGGAAAAACCTAACATAGATTTTCTGCATGATTTTCTATACTGTTCTTAGTTTATGTACAAGAACCTTTCTGAGAATGACAAAAAGTTACTAATTACGGGTTAACATACAAAGTTGCAATAATCGAAGGCCTACAGTAAGATTAACGAAACACACAAAAAGCGTACACTCAAGATTACAACAAAAATAAATAATAGCTCACAATTTGTTAAATAAAATAAAATAAAAAAACCACAGCACTTATCTTTATTGTTGCGTTGGTAGGGATCGGACCGGGGTTACACAGGTATGCGAGGAGATTGCCAGACAGGGATATAGCACGCAGAGAACACTTTAAGCGTCTCCACACGATAATCCACCACACTCCTCTCGACTCATACCATAGCCCCCTTTATATACAAACATGGCCACATTCGTCCAATGAGAAGGCGGGACAGATTTGTTCACAAACAAACGAAAACAAAAATTCTTTCCACTAAAACCTGAGATAAGATATGATAAGATTGCAAATATTTGTCAATATAATTTGACAAGAATACACAATATACAATACAATTATAATATAATGGGATATATACGAATTGTTTCAAATTCTTTCTAATTGTTTACAAACGAAGATATTCTTGTCTAGACTAGTCTAACACTCTTAATAAAACATATCAGAAGAAAAAAAAAGTTTCTTCCTCTTTTAAGTTTTCCTCTATAAATCCCCAAAACTTATAATAGATCCCTACGAAGAGACGTGAACAGAATTTTAAAAAGTTAAAAGTTTCCTTTAAAAATTCTTCAATATAATTAATATCTTATGATAGAATGGGCTTTTCTTTTTCAATTTTTATTCTTTAGTGAGAGAGTCTCTGTAGTTAACAAATTGATTAGAAACTGGTTATATAAAGTCACTCTTTTTCAATATGAGAGTATTTTAATCAATTATTTTATTGATTACACAATAATTTAATATTTTGGTTAAATCATTTATATGGCTTCATTTATTATAGTTTGTTATTATTGTTTTATTAAAACACCCAGGATATATAGATAGCGTCATTCATGATAAATTTAATATTTTTTCATATTCCAATGATTATTTGTTAAGTCACTGATATCTTAAAATCATAGAATATATATACTATGAGCTCTTTCGTTTATAAGGAACTTACGGGGGGTCGGTGGAAGGATGGTCTAAACCGTTAGTTTTTGACTGCTACGACCTGGGTTCGATTCCCGCATTGGGCACTTTTTTCTAATTAAAAAAATAAATAAAATGCTCCGATGACCTTCGATTCTTGCAAAAGTCCAACCCCACCAGCGAGTGCTAGTAACCAAACGAGGCTCTGGCACATTTGTAAGTGCAAAAGTCGAACTGCTTTTCACATGTGTAGACATGTGGTGCTATTACAGCAAAAGCAGTCGCCTACTTCTACCCACCATGATTGACATGGCCTGTACCACGTGTACTAGGGATAATAAAAAATGAACTTATTCTATATGGGAAATTCAAATATAAATTATGTTCTTTATATTGCCACGTGGAAAATTAGGGAAGTTAAAAATTTCAGGATGAGACAGCAATTTTTTGAATGCAAGAACAAACTATGAATGATAAACAAAAGATAAGGAATGAGGGAAATTTACAGAGTAGTAAAATATAATCATAAAAAAATGATACTCTGTTAATACTAGTGTAAAATAATAAATACTTCGCTAACCATATCTTAAAATAGCCTATTTTTCTTTAATTGTTTCAAATATATTTGAAATTTTCTTTAATTTATCTATAATTCATCTTGTAATCATATGTGTTTTTGATAACACTAAATAAAAATTAATATTAATGCATATATTCATAGTCAAATATGAATTAAATATTATTACTGATTTCTTCATCTTTCATTTAAGATTATTTGCTTAGTTTTATAATATTTTAATATATTCTTTTATAAGATATTAATATATACAGTTATCAGCGTCATAATCAATTCTTTCTTAATCAATTCTGTCACCGTTTGCTTTGTGACTGGAATAAATACCCAAATATGGCCATTTCTCATAACCATCGGTGGTTCAGTGGTAGAATGCTCGCCTGCCACGCGGGCGGCCCGGGTTCGATTCCCGGCCTATGCATTTTTTATCTTTTTTTTTTTTTACAATTTTTAAAACTCATTTATATATTATACAAGAATGACATCCACGGCGCCAATTCATAATTGTAACGAATAGTATTTGAATAAAAGCATTTAATCGGGTAAAACCCGGGCGTTGCCCGGGTCATTCGGCTAGTGTATAAATAAAATCGAATAGTAAAAATAATATTTGTGTTGTTTTAATATGGATAAATAAAAATATATTCATAAATAAGCAGTTATAATTTATAATACAATATAATGCGACTTGTGATTGTAAAACGACATTTGAAAATTATCCCGCATGTGTTTCTTTTCAACGAAAAATCAAAATATTTTATTTCAAGGAGAAATAACGATTATTTCTAACCTTAAGGATGAGAGGTATGAAAGGATGAATTGTGTAATGATAAACGGAAAATAAAAGTTAGTTATAATCTTCCCTCTATATGTTTTAAATATATTCTATATAAGCATGGTGGTGATAAGAAATAAGCCACAGCACCAGTTTAGGCAAATTCAGACAAAAAGTCTGCCATCTAAAATGCGCATGTAAACCGTCAGTATATTTATTTTTTGTTTTTAATCTTTATTTAAATTTATATTATAAACTCTATTTACAATATTATTTTAATTTTTATCTCAATTGTTTAGTAATAAAAGTGATATAGAATTTTTTTGGCGGGAATTTTTGCAACTCAGACGAAAATTTAGTAAAGCAGACGATGGTGGCTATTGTCGCAGTGACCTATTGATCAAGACTTATCAATAATTAATAGGAATAATGATTGATTAATTACAAGGTATATCTTCGCCTGCAGCGACTACTTTAGCAAATAATTAAACGCCAACAGATCGTTGGCAAATATTAGTTTTCAATAGGCTTCATTGGATATCCATACGTCAGATTCTGGTCAATGGTCACTATTAATTTAATGTCGATTTTATCAGATCATAAGAAAAGCCATATATTTCCTGAAACGTTTTCGTAAAAGTGATTTTCCAAATTCCTTTTTTTACAGCACACACGTCGCTTTTATTCATATATTGTTGAGATTAGTAGACAAATCTGTGAAATCAATATGTTATGTTTTGACCAAGTAATTGTTTGTTTTTAAAAGAGTAATGGCTTAAAGTAAAGGCTAAAACTTTTCGCATTTTTAGTTAGTTTGTTTAAACCTATCTTTGTATTTTGAATAATAAATTTATTTAAATTTATAAAGCTGCATTTATGTAATATTGAAATTACCCTAAAACATATATTAATATAAATTTATATTTTATTCACAGGAATTAAAATATTATGATAATATATTTAATATTATGATGCATTAGCGCGCCATCTGTTATGAAAATTGGAAACTATTAAAGAGGACACATATGATTCTTTTTTTTTTACAATTGCTTAATTGGGAATTGTTTAATTTAAAAAAATACAATTTTCCAATTTTGGCGGGAATTTTTGCAACTCAGACGAAAATTTAGTAAAGCAGACGATGGTGGCTATTGTCGCAGTGACCTATTGATCAAGATCTATCAATAATTAATAGGAATAATGATTGATTAATTACAAAGTATATCTTCTTTAATACTTAATATTCGCATGTTTATTTGAAGTATATGAACACTTATTTAAACTCCAATATATAAAAATACACAGATTTTAAAATATATTTAAAATATATATATGAAAAAGTAAAACAGAAAATTTCTGTTATCTTTGCTTAGAAACTTTTAAAGAAACTGATTCCAAGAAAATATTAATCAAACATTATATTTATTGTTTTACAAGAAAGAGAACAAAATACAAAAACGAAACTTTCCCTTTGGTTAGCGCCTATTTACTTGTGAACTTACACACATTCTGTGGGAACATTTAATTAATATATATATAGTATATATATAACAATTTTTTAAATTTAAAAGATAGAAATTTAGAGGAAAGTATATAAAGAAATGTTATCGAATAAAGTTTTACTAAAGAATATACGGAATCTTTTATCCTAATTCCACAAAATATTCTTTTGAATTACTTCATTAGTGGTTAGCGCTTTTTTTGAGACGTCTGGGTATTCAGCAAAAGAAGTTTTTATTCTGTAAAAGGGCAAATTCTCAGATTGAAAGAAATTATAGCATTGATTCTTCTCTTTATCTTCCTTAAACCAGTTCTTTGAATTGGCTACAATAAGAAGAAAAGACTACGATTTCTTGACGAATTTATAAAAAATATCTTGAATTTTTACAAATTTATTATCTTTAGTTCACATGGCACTGGCCATGATAATCATGGCAGATACTAGTTAATTTTACTGTAAGTGTATCATAAGTATAAACATATATAGGAAGCAGTTTTGCTTTTTTGAACTTACAAATGTGCTAGAAGCCCGTACGGTTACTAGCACTCTCTGGTGGGGTTGGATTTTTTCAAGAATTTAGGGACCATTGAAGCAAAAGTTTCTTTAAAAAAAGTGTCCAATGCGGAATTTGATCCTGGGTCATATCTGTTGAATTTAGAGAGTTTCTACCACTCTTTCACCAACACTCTTACTTGAAGATCGCTAGATATATTGTTTCCTTGTTGATTGACAAAGAATAATTTCCGTGGGTACAAAGGATCTTCAATACTTTATTTAAGCCTAATCAATAAAAGAATTACAGAAATATTTTAGATAAACCTACAACAACAACAAAAAAAAAACAGCAGTTCAAGAGATCTGGCCAAACAAACCCTAGGTTAGGTAGAGCCTGAGCTATGTCCATCAAACCATAGAGGTCTAGTGGATGATGCTTGTGACAGTAAAGAAATATGGTGGCCACGGTATCCAGTTCATGTTCCCAAGGGCCTCTTACACTTTATGAGCCTGTATTCCCATGAGAGTCATTGGTGTCCATTTACTGTAAATTGTACCCTACAGATGGTCATCCTAGGTAGTTGTCCATTGTATAATTGTCCCTACATATGGTCATTCAATGTAGTTGTCCATACATATGGTCATTCAATGTAGTTGTCCATACATATGGTCATTCAATGTAGTTGTCCATACATATGGTCATTCAATGTAGTTGCCCATACATATGGTCATTCAATGTAGTTGTCCATACATATGGTAATTTGATGTAGTTGTCCATACATATGGTCATTCAATGTAGTTGTCCATATATATGGTCATTCAATGTAGTTGTCCCTACATATGGTCATTCAATGTAGTTGTCCATATATATGGTCATTCAATGTAGTTGTCCATATATATGGTCATTTAATGTAGTTGTCCATACATATGGTCATTCAATGTAGTTGTCCCTACATATGGTCATTCAATGTAGTTGTCCATACATATGGTAATTCAATGTAGTTGTCCATACATATGGTCATTTAATGTAGTTGTCCATACATATGGACATTCAATGTAGTTGTCCATATATATGGTCATTCAATGTAGTTGTCCATACATATGGTCATTCAATGTAGTTGTCCATACATATGGTCATTCAATGTAGTTGTCCATATATATGGTCATTCAATGTAGTTGTCCATATATATGGTCATTCAATGTAGTTGTCCATACATATGGTCATTCAATGTAGTTGTCCATACATATGGTCATTCAATGTAGTTGTCCATATATATGGTCATTTAATGTAGTTGTCCATACATATGGTCATTCAATGTAGTTGTCCATACTTATGGTCATTCAATGTAGTTGTCCATACATATGGTCATTCAATGTAGTTGTCCATACATATGGTCATTCAATGTAGTTGTCCATACATATGGTCATTCAATGTAGTTGTCCATACATATGGTCATTCAATGTAGTTGTCCATACATATGGTCATTCAATGTAGTTGTCCCTACATATGGTCATTCAATCTAGTTGTCCATATATATGGTCATTCAATGTAGTTGTCCTTATATATGGTCATTCAATGTAGTTGTCCATACATATGGTCATTCAATGTAGTTGTCCCTACATATGGTCATTTAATGTAGTTGTCCATTGTATAATTGTCCCTACATATGGTCATTCAATGTAGTTGTCCATATATATGGTCATTCAATGTAGTTGTCCATACATATGGTCATTCAATGTAGTTGTCCCTACATATGGTCATTCAATGTAGTTGTCCCTACATATGGTCATTCAATGTAGTTGTCCCTACATATGGTCATTCAATGTAGTTGTCCATATATATGGTCATTCAATGTAGTTGTCCATACATATGGTCATTCAATGTAGTTGTCCATATATATGGTCATTCAATGTAGTTGTCCATATATATGGTCATTTAATGTAGTTGTCCATACATATGGTCATTCAATGTAGTTGTCCCTACATATGGTCATTCAATGTAGTTGTCCATATATATGGTCATTCAATGTAGTTGTCCATATATATGGTCATTCAATGTAGTTGTCCATACATATGGTCATTCAATGTAGTTGTCCATACATATGGTCATTCAATGTAGTTGTCCATATATATGGTCATTCAATGTAGTTGTCCATATATATGGTCATTTAATGTAGTTGTCCATACATATGGTCATTCAATGTAGTTGTCCCTACATATGGTCATTCAATGTAGTTGTCCATATATATGGTCATTCAATGTAGTTGTCCATATATATGGTCATTCAATGTAGTTGTCCATACATATGGTCATTCAATGTAGTTGTCCATACATATGGTCATTCAATGTAGTTGTCCATATATATGGTCATTTAATGTAGTTGTCCATACATATGGTCATTCAATGTAGTTGTCCATACTTATGGTCATTCAATGTAGTTGTCCATACATATGGTCATTCAATGTAGTTGTCCATACATATGGTCATTCAATGTAGTTGTCCATACATATGGTCATTCAATGTAGTTGTCCATACATATGGTCATTCAATGTAGTTGTCCATACATATGGTCATTCAATGTAGTTGTCCCTACATATGGTCATTCAATCTAGTTGTCCATATATATGGTCATTCAATGTAGTTGTCCATATATATGGTCATTCAATGTAGTTGTCCATACATATGGTCATTCAATGTAGTTGTCCCTACATATGGTCATTTAATGTAGTTGTCCATTGTATAATTGTCCCTACATATGGTCATTCAATGTAGTTGTCCATATATATGGTCATTCAATGTAGTTGTCCATACATATGGTCATTCAATGTAGTTGTCCCTACATATGGTCATTCAATGTAGTTGCCCCTACATATGGTCATTCAATGTAGTTGTCCCTACATATGGTCATTCAATGTAGTTGTCCATATATATGGTCATTCAATGTAGTTGTCCATACATATGGTCATTCAATGTAGTTGTCCATATATATGGTAATTTAATGTAGTTGTCCATACATATGGTCATTCAATGTAGTTGTCCATATATATGGTCATTTAATGTAGTTGTCCATACATATGGTCATTTAATGTAGTTGTCCATACATATGGTAATTCAATGTAGTTGTCCATACATATGGTAATTCAATGTAGTTGTCCATACATATGGTCATTCAATGTAGTTGTCCATATATATGGTCATTTATGTAGTTGTCCATACATATGGTCATTCAATGTAGTTGTCCATATATATGGTCATTCAATGTAGTTGTCCATATATATGGTCATTTAATGTAGTTGTCCATACATATGGTCATTCAATGTAGTTGTCCATACATATGGTAATTCAATGTAGTTGTCCATACATATGGTCATTCAATGTAGTTGTCCATATATATGGTAATTCAATGTAGTTGTCCCTACATATGGTCATTCAATGTAGTTGTCCATACATATGGTCATTCAATGTAGTTGTCCATATATATGGTCATTCAATGTAGTTGTCATATATATGGTCATTTAATGTAGTTGTCCATACATATGGTCATTCAATGTAGTTGTCCATACATATGGTCATTCAATATAGTTGTCCATACATATGGTAATTCAATGTAGTTGTCCATACATATGGTCATTCAATGTAGTTGTCCATACATATGGTCATTCAATGTAGTTGTCCATATATGGTCATTCAATGTAGTTGTCCCATACATATGGTCATTCAATGTAGTTGTCCATACATATGGTCATTCAATGTAGTTGTCCATACATATGGTCATTCAATGTAGTTGTCCATACATATGGTCATTCAATGTAGTTGTCCATACATATGGTCATTCAATGTAGTTGTCCATACATATGGTCATTCAATGTAGTTGTCCATACATATGGTCATTCAATGTAGTTGTCCCTACATATGGTCATTTAATGTAGTTGTCCATTGTATAATTGTCCCTACATATGGTCATTCAATGTAGTTGTCCATATATATGGTCATTCAATGTAGTTGTCCATACATATGGTCATTCAATGTAGTTGTCCTACATATGGTCATTCAATGTAGTTGTCCCTACATATGGTCATTCAATGTAGTTGTCCCTACATATGGTCATTCAATGTAGTTGTCCATATATATGGTCATTCAATGTAGTTGTCCATACATATGGTCATTCAATGTAGTTGTCCATATATATGGTCATTCAATGTAGTTGTCCATATATATGGTCATTTAATGTAGTTGTCCATACATATGGTCATTCAATGTAGTTGTCCCTACATATGGTCATTCAATGTAGTTGTCCATATATATGGTCATTCAATGTAGTTGTCCATATATATGGTCATTCAATGTAGTTGTCCATACATATGGTCATTCAATGTAGTTGTCCATACATATGGTCATTCAATGTAGTTGTCCATATATATGGTCATTCAATGTAGTTGTCCATATATATGGTCATTTAATGTAGTTGTCCATACATATGGTCATTCAATGTAGTTGTCCCTACATATGGTCATTCAATGTAGTTGTCCATATATATGGTCATTCAATGTAGTTGTCCATATATATGGTCATTCAATGTAGTTGTCCATACATATGGTCATTCAATGTAGTTGTCCATACATATGGTCATTCAATGTAGTTGTCCATATATATGGTCATTTAATGTAGTTGTCCATACATATGGTCATTCAATGTAGTTGTCCATACTTATGGTCATTCAATGTAGTTGTCCATACATATGGTCATTCAATGTAGTTGTCCATACATATGGTCATTCAATGTAGTTGTCCATACATATGGTCATTCAATGTAGTTGTCCATACATATGGTCATTCAATGTAGTTGTCCATACATATGGTCATTCAATGTAGTTGTCCCTACATATGGTCATTCAATCTAGTTGTCCATATATATGGTCATTCAATGTAGTTGTCCATATATATGGTCATTCAATGTAGTTGTCCCATACATATGGTCATTCAATGTAGTTGTCCCTACATATGGTCATTTAATGTAGTTGTCCATTGTATAATTGTCCCTACATATGGTCATTCAATGTAGTTGTCCATATATATGGTCATTCAATGTAGTTGTCCATACATATGGTCATTCAATGTAGTTGTCCCTACATATGGTCATTCAATGTAGTTGCCCCTACATATGGTCATTCAATGTAGTTGTCCCTACATATGGTCATTCAATGTAGTTGTCCATATATATGGTCATTCAATGTAGTTGTCCATACATATGGTCATTCAATGTAGTTGTCCATATATATGGTAATTTAATGTAGTTGTCCATACATATGGTCATTCAATGTAGTTGTCCATATATATGGTCATTTAATGTAGTTGTCCATACATATGGTCATTTAATGTAGTTGTCCATACATATGGTAATTCAATGTAGTTGTCCATACATATGGTAATTCAATGTAGTTGTCCATACATATGGTCATTCAATGTAGTTGTCCATATATATGGTCATTTAATGTAGTTGTCCATACATATGGTCATTCAATGTAGTTGTCCATATATATGGTCATTCAATGTAGTTGTCCATATATATGGTCATTCAATGTAGTTGTCCATACATATGGTCATTCAATGTAGTTGTCCATACATATGGTCATTCAATGTAGTTGTCCCTACATATGGTCATTCAATGTAGTTGTCCATATATATGGTAATTCAATGTAGTTGTCCCTACATATGGTCATTCAATGTAGTTGTCCATACATATGGTCATTCAATGTAGTTGTCCATATATATGGTCATTCAATGTAGTTGTCCATATATATGGTCATTTCAATGTAGTTGTCCATACATATGGTCATTCAATGTAGTTGTCCATACATATGGTCATTCAATGTAGTTGTCCATACATATGGTAATTCAATGTAGTTGTCCATACATATGGTCATTCAATGTAGTTGTCCCATACATATGGTCATTCAATGTAGTTGTCCATATATATGGTCATTCAATGTAGTTGTCCATACATATGGTCATTCAATGTAGTTGTCCATACATATGGTCATTCAATGTAGTTGTCCATACATATGGTCATTCAATGTAGTTGTCCATACATATGGTCATTCAATGTAGTTGTCCATACATATGGTCATTCAATGTAGTTGTCCATATATATGGTCATTCAATGTAGTTGTCCATATATATGGTCATTCAATGTAGTTGTCCATATATATGGTCATTCAATGTAGTTGTCCATATATATGGTCATTCAATGTAGTTGTCCATATATATGGTCATTCAATGTAGTTGTCCATATATATGGTCATTCAATGTAGTTGTCCCTACATATGGTCATTCAATGTAGTTGTCCATACATATGGTCATTCAATGTAATTGTCCCTACATATGGTCATTCAATGTAGTTGTCCATATATATGGTCATTCAATGTAGTTGTCCATATATATGGTCATTCAATGTAGTTGTCCATATATATGGTCATTCAATGTAGTTGTCCATATATATGGTCATTCAATGTAGTTGTCCATATATATGGTCATTCAATGTAGTTGTCCATATATATGGTCATTCAATGTAGTTGTCCATATATATGGTCATTCAATGTAGTTGTCCCTACATATGGTCATTCAATGTAGTTGTCCATACATATGGTCATTCAATGTAATTGTCCATATATATGGTCATTTCAATGTAGTTGTCCATATATATGGTCATTCAATGTAGTTGTCCATATATATGGTACATTCAATGTAGTTGTCCATACTATATGGTCATTCAATGTAGTTGTCCCTACATATGGTCATTCAATAGTAGTTGTCCATACATATGGTCATTCAATGTAATTTGTCCATAGATATGGTCATTCAATGTAGTTGTCCATATATATGGTCATTCAATGTAGTTGTCCATATATATGGTCATTTAATGTCGTTGTTCATTACATATGGTCATTCAATGTAGTTGTCCATACATATGGTCATTCAATGTAGTTGTCCATACATATGGTCATTCAATGTAGTTGTCCATACATATGGTCATTCAATGTAGTTGTCCATACATATGGTCATTCAATGTAGTTGTCCCTACATATGGTCATTCAATGTAGTTGTCCCTACATATGGTCATTCAATGTAATTGTCCATTCATATGGTCATTCAATGTAGTTGTCCCTACATATGGTCATTCAATGTAGTTGTCCCTACATATGGTCATTCAATGTAGTTGTCCATACATATGGTCATTCAATGTAGTTGTTCATACATATGGTCATTCAATGTAATTGTCCACTATATATGGTCATTCAATGTAGTTGTCCATATATATGGTCATTTAATGTAGTTGTCCATACTTATGGTCATTCAATGTAGTTGTCCATAACATATGGTCATTCAATGTAGTTGTCCCTACATATGGTCATTCAATGTAGTTGTCCCTACATATGGTCATTCAATGTAGTTGTCCATACATATGGTCATTCAATGTAGTTGTCCCTACATATGGTCATTTAATGTAGTTGTCCATACATATGGTAATTCAATGTAGTTGTCCATTGTGGTCATTCAATGTAGTTGTCCATACATATGGTCATTCAATGTAGTTGTCCATATATATGGTCATTCAATGTAGTTGTCCATACATATGGTCATTCAATGTAGTTGTCCCTACATATGGTCATTCAATGTAGTTGTCCATACATATGGTAATTCAATGTAGTTGTCCATACATATGGTCATTCAATGTAGTTGTCCATATATATGGTCATTTAATGTAGTTGTCCATACATATGGTAATTCAATGTAGTTGTCCATTGTGGTCATTCAATGTAGTTGTCCATACATATGGTCATTCAATGTAGTTGTCCATACATATGGTCATTCAATGTAGTTGTCCATACATATGGTAATTCAATGTAGTTGTCCCTACATATGGTCATTCAATGTAGTTGTCCATACATATGGTCATTCAATGTAGTTGTCCCTACATATGGTCATTTAATGTAGTTGTCCATACATATGGTAATTCAATGTAGTTGTCCATTGTGGTCATTCAATGTAGTTGTCCATACATATGGTAATTCAATGTAGTTGTCCATTGTGGTCATTCAATGTAGTTGTCCATACATATGGTCATTCAATGTAGTTGTCCCTACATATGGTCATTCAATGTAGTTGTCCATACATATGGTAATTCAATGTAGTTGTCCATACATATGGTCATTTAATGTAGTTGTCCATACATATGGACATTCAATGTAGTTGTCCATATATATGGTCATTCAATGTAGTTGTCCATACATATGGTCATTCAATGTAGTTGTCCATACATATGGTCATTCAATGTAGTTGTCCATACATATGGTCATTCAATGTAGTTGTCCATACATATGGTCATTCAATGTAGTTGTCCATACATATGGTCATTCAATGTAGTTGTCCATATATATGGTCATTCAATGTAGTTGTCCATATATATGGTCATTCAATGTAGTTGTCCATATATATGGTCATTCAATGTAGTTGTCCATATATATGGTCATTCAATGTAGTTGTCCATATATATGGTCATTCAATGTAGTTGTCCATATATATGGTCATTCAATGTAGTTGTCCCTACATATGGTCATTCAATGTAGTTGTCCATACATATGGTCATTCAATGTAATTGTCCCTACATATGGTCATTCAATGTAGTTGTCCATATATATGGTCATTCAATGTAGTTGTCCATATATATGGTCATTCAATGTAGTTGTCCATATATATGGTCATTCAATGTAGTTGTCCATATATATGGTCATTCAATGTAGTTGTCCATATATATGGTCATTCAATGTAGTTGTCCATATATATGGTCATTCAATGTAGTTGTCCATATATATGGTCATTCAATGTAGTTGTCCCTACATATGGTCATTCAATGTAGTTGTCCATACATATGGTCATTCAATGTAATTGTCCATATATATGGTCATTCAATGTAGTTGTCCATATATATGGTCATTCAATGTAGTTGTCCATATATATGGTCATTCAATGTAGTTGTCCATATATATGGTCATTCAATGTAGTTGTCCCTACATATGGTCATTCAATGTAGTTGTCCATACATATGGTCATTCAATGTAATTGTCCATATATATGGTCATTCAATGTAGTTGTCCATATATATGGTCATTCAATGTAGTTGTCCATATATATGGTCATTTAATGTAGTTGTTCATACATATGGTCATTCAATGTAGTTGTCCATACATATGGTCATTCAATGTAGTTGTCCATACATATGGTCATTCAATGTAGTTGTCCATACATATGGTCATTCAATGTAGTTGTCCATACATATGGTCATTCAATGTAGTTGTCCCTACATATGGTCATTCAATGTAGTTGTCCCTACATATGGTCATTCAATGTAATTGTCCATTCATATGGTCATTCAATGTAGTTGTCCCTACATATGGTCATTCAATGTAGTTGTCCCTACATATGGTCATTCAATGTAGTTGTCCATACATATGGTCATTCAATGTAGTTGTTCATACATATGGTCATTCAATGTAATTGTCCATATATATGGTCATTCAATGTAGTTGTCCATATATATGGTCATTTAATGTAGTTGTCCATACTTATGGTCATTCAATGTAGTTGTCCATACATATGGTCATTCAATGTAGTTGTCCCTACATATGGTCATTCAATGTAGTTGTCCCTACATATGGTCATTCAATGTAGTTGTCCATACATATGGTCATTCAATGTAGTTGTCCCTACATATGGTCATTTAATGTAGTTGTCCATACATATGGTAATTCAATGTAGTTGTCCATTGTGGTCATTCAATGTAGTTGTCCATACATATGGTCATTCAATGTAGTTGTCCATATATATGGTCATTCAATGTAGTTGTCCATACATATGGTCATTCAATGTAGTTGTCCCTACATATGGTCATTCAATGTAGTTGTCCATACATATGGTAATTCAATGTAGTTGTCCATACATATGGTCATTCAATGTAGTTGTCCATATATATGGTCATTTAATGTAGTTGTCCATACATATGGTAATTCAATGTAGTTGTCCATTGTGGTCATTCAATGTAGTTGTCCATACATATGGTCATTCAATGTAGTTGTCCATACATATGGTCATTCAATGTAGTTGTCCATACATATGGTAATTCAATGTAGTTGTCCCTACATATGGTCATTCAATGTAGTTGTCCATACATATGGTCATTCAATGTAGTTGTCCCTACATATGGTCATTTAATGTAGTTGTCCATACATATGGTAATTCAATGTAGTTGTCCATTGTGGTCATTCAATGTAGTTGTCCATACATATGGTAATTCAATGTAGTTGTCCATTGTGGTCATTCAATGTAGTTGTCCATACATATGGTCATTCAATGTAGTTGTCCCTACATATGGTCATTCAATGTAGTTGTCCATACATATGGTAATTCAATGTAGTTGTCCATACATATGGTCATTTAATGTAGTTGTCCATACATATGGACATTCAATGTAGTTGTCCATATATATGGTCATTCAATGTAGTTGTCCATACATATGGTAATTCAATGTAGTTGTCCATTGTGGTCATTCAATGTAGTTGTCCATACATATGGTCATTCAATGTAGTTGTCCCTACATATGGTCATTCAATGTAGTTGTCCATACATATGGTAATTCAATGTAGTTGTCCATACATATGGTCATTCAATGTAGTTGTCCATATATATGGTCATTTAATGTAGTTGTCCATACATATGGTAATTCAATGTAGTTGTCCATTGTGGTCATTCAATGTAGTTGTCCATACATATGGTCATTCAATGTAGTTGTCCATACATATGGTCATTCAATGTAGTTGTCCATATATAGGGTCATTTAATGTAGTTGTCCATACATATGGTAATTCAATGTAGTTGTCCATTGTGGTCATTCAATGTAGTTGTCCATACATATGGTCATTCAATGTAGTTGTCCATACATATGGTCATTCAATGTAGTTGTCCATACATATGGTAATTCAATGTAGTTGTCCCTACATATGGTCATTCAATGTAGTTGTCCATACATATGGTCATTCAATGTAGTTGTCCCTACATATGGTCATTTAATGTAGTTGTCCATACATATGGTAATTCAATGTAGTTGTCCATTGTGGTCATTCAATGTAGTTGTCCATACATATGGTAATTCAATGTAGTTGTCCATTGTGGTCATTCAATGTAGTTGTCCATACATATGGTCATTCAATGTAGTTGTCCCTACATATGGTCATTCAATGTAGTTGTCCATACATATGGTAATTCAATGTAGTTGTCCATACATATGGTCATTTAATGTAGTTGTCCATACATATGGACATTCAATGTAGTTGTCCATATATATGGTCATTCAATGTAGTTGTCCATACATATGGTCATTCAATGTAGTTGTCCATACATATGGTCATTCAATGTAGTTGTCCATACATATGGTAATTCAATGTAGTTGTCCCTACATATGGTCATTCAATGTAGTTGTCCATACATATGGTCATTCAATGTAGTTGTCCCTACATATGGTCATTTAATGTAGTTGTCCATACATATGGTAATTCAATGTAGTTGTCCATTGTGGTCATTCAATGTAGTTGTCCATACATATGGTCATTCAATGTAGTTGTCCATACATATGGTAATTTAATGTAGTTGTCCATACATATGGTCATTCAATGTAGTTGTCCATACATATGGTCATTCAATGTAGTTGTCCATACATATGGTCATTCAATGTAGTTGTCCATACATATGGTCATTCAATGTAGTTGTTCATACATATGGTCATTCAATGTAGTTGTTCATACATATGGTCATTCAATGTAGTTGTCCATATATATGGTCATTCAATGTAGTTGTCCATATATATGGTCATTCAATGTAGTTGTCCACACATATGGTCATTCAATATAGTTGTCCATATATATGGTCATTCAATGTAGTTGTCCATACATATGGACATTCAATGTAGTTGTCCATTGTGGTACCTCTCCCTTTTGGTAAATTCGTCCGATATCATACCCCTCTTATAGGATGTTAGGAAATCAAAGCCGCCTCTTTACTAATCAGGACCATAAGACCGAAACCCTGGTATACCGGTTGTTGTCTTTTTGTCTGAATTTGCCAAAACTGGTGTTATGGTTCATTCTTTATCACTATTAGTAACGTTTTATTTGAGTGATAAAACTAATGCATATTTAAAAGGAGAAGGTGGCATCATCTGTTACATGATAAATATGAGTAATGTTCCGAATTTTATTGTGGGAACTTTCATTGAATGCATCTTCAACTTTTTTTTCTGATAAAGAGCAAGACCTGAGAAAGCTTTAAATCAAATAATTTTTAAAACCCCCCCCAAATAAAATTCTCATAAATATCTTGTAATTTGCATAAAAAAAATTCCCGGGATTACACCCATTCAAACAAAACAAAAACATATAACACGTGATCACATGACGTCATACATCATGCAGGTGGTGCTAACCATAATTGCCACGTGACATGTTAATTAAATCAGGCGTCTGCTAGAATATTAACGAGTGACGTCATGGAATTCCTCTATTTGAGTGGTTGACCAATGACAAGCGAGATAGAAATGTCAGACGATACTTTGACTTCTCAACATCTGTTAGAAAAAATATTTTGATATTGTTAAATATTTAAAAAAGCCATTTTATTTTGCAGAGGTTAGTTATATGATTGAATTATAAATGAATATCTTTAACCATTTTTTATTTTATTTTTAACATTTCTATAACTTGCAGTCGTCTTTTTTAAAAGAAAACTGTATTTATTGTTGTTTACTTTGTATTAAAAAATATATAAAAAACAGACCACCGGAGATATCAATGACTTTTAACTTCTCTATGTTTTGTCCATGAGTGTAATTGTTAAATATATATTTTTAAAATTACAAAATATTTTCTCATAATGAGTTTATTTTTATTAGAAACGCTAGCTTTCAAGTGATAATCGCTATTCAACGGGCTTAATAAAACATCGACTATATCCTACAAGAAATATTTACAAAAAACATACGCGCGCAAGCGTGGATATTTACAACTGAAATTTTAAATTGGCATGTAAATTTTTTCACAATTATATCATGAATTGTTAAATATCTTTTTCAAATTTTTATTATATTTATTTTATGAGAATGAGAATATTATACTATATTTAATGTGGAGAGATATTTTTAACACAGGTTCCTGAACGCTAACTATTCAGTAAGGCCGATTTTGATC
>CP092868.1:24089031-24109265 GCA_030710605.1 Cordylochernes scorpioides
TGGACAACTACATTGAATGACCATAGTATGGACAACTACATTGAATGACCATATGTATGGACAACTACATTGAATGACCATATGTATGGACAACTACATTGAATGACCATATATATGGACAACTACATTGAATGACCATATGTATGGACAACTACATTGAATGACCATATGTATGGACAACTACATTGAATGACCATATGTATGGACAACTACATTGAATGACCATATATGGACAACTACATTGAATGACCATATATATGGACAACTACATTGAATGACCATATATGGACAACTACATTGAATGACCATATGTATGGACAACTACATTGAATGACCATATGTATGGACAACTACATTGAATGACCATATGTATGGACAACTACATTGAATGACCATATGTATGGACAACTACATTGAATGACCATATGTATGGACAACTACATTGAATGTCCATATGTAGGACAACTACATTGAATGTCCATATGTATGGACAACTACATTGAATGTACCACAATGGACAACTACATTGAATGACCATATGTATGGACAACTACATTGAATGACCATATGTATGGACAACTACATTGAATGACCATATGTATGGACAACTACATTGAATGACCATATGTATGGACAACTACATTGAATGACCATATGTATGGACAACTACATTGAATGACCATATGTATGGACAACTACATTGAATGACCATATGTATGGACAACTATTGAATGACCATATATATGGACAACTACATTGAATGACCATATGTAGGGACAACTACATTGAATGACCATATATATGGACAACTATTGAATGACCATATGTATGGACAACTACATTGAATGACCATATGTAGGGACAATCATACAATGGACAAACTACCTAGGATGACCATCTGTAGGGTACAATTTACAGTAAATGGACACCAATGACTCTCATGGGAATACAGGCTCATAAAGTGTAAGAGGCCCTTGGGAACATGAACTGGATACCGTGGCCACCATATTTCTTTACTGTCACAAGCATCATCCACTAGACTTCTATGGTTTGAGTGGCATAGCTCAGGCTAGACCTAGAGTTTGTTTGGCCCGCTCTCTTGAAAACTGCTATTTTTGTTGTTGTTTTATCTAACATTCTTCTGTAATTCTTTTATTATTATTATTATTATTTATTTTATTGATTACACTTAAATAAAGTCTTGAAGATTCTTTGTACCCACGGAAATTATTCTTTGTCAATCAACAAGGAAACAATATATCTAGCGATCTTCAAGTAAGAGTGTTGGTGAAAGAGTGGTTGAAACTCTCTAAATTCAACAGATATGACCCAGGATCGAATCCTGCATTGGACACTTTTTTAAAGAAAAAATTGCTTCAATGGTCCCTAAATTCTTGAAAAAATCCAACCCCACCAGAGAGTGCTAGTAACCGTACGGGGTTCTAGCACATTTGTAAGTTCAAAAAAGCAAAACTGCTTCCTATATATGTTTATACTTATGATACACTACAGTAAAATGAACTATTATCTGCCATGATTATCATGGCCAGTGCCATGTGAACTAAAGATAATAAATTTGTAAAAAATCAAGAATTATTTCTATAAATTCGTCAGGAAACCTCAGCCTTTTCTTCTTATTGTAGCCAATTCAAATATCTGGTTTAAAGAAGATAAAGCGAGAAGAATCAATGCTATAATTTCTTTCAATCTGAGAATTTGCCCTTTTACAGAATAAAAACTTCTTTTGCTGAATACCCAGACGTCTCAAAAAAAGCGCTAACCACTAATGAAGTAATTCAAAAGAATATTTTGTGGAAATAGGATAAAAGATTCCGTATATTCTTTAGTAAAACTTTATTCGATAACATTTCTTTATATACTTTCCTCTAAATTTCTATATTTTTAATTTAAAATTGTTATATATATATTAATTAATAGTTCTCACAGAGGGTGTGTGTGAGATCACAAGTAAATAGGCGCTAACCAAAGGAATATAATGTTTGATTAATATTCTTTGAATCATTTTCTTTAAAGATTCTAAGCAAAGTCAACAGAAATTTTCTGTTTTACTTTTTCATATATATATTTTAAATATATTTAAAAATCTGTGTATTTTTATATACATTGGAGTTTAAATAAGTGTTCATATACCTCGAAGAAACATACTAATATTAAGTTTGAAAGAATATATACCTTGTAATTAATCAATTATTATTCCTATTAATTATTGATAGATCTTGATCAATAGGTCACTGCGACAATAGCCACCATCGTCTGATTTACTAAATTTTCGTCTGAGTTGCAAAAATTCCCGCCAAAATTGGATAATTGTATTTTTTTTTAATTAAACAATTCCCAATTAAGCAATTGTAAAAAAAAAGAATCATACGCGTCTATAATAGTTTCCAATTTTCATAACAGATGGCGCGCTAATGCATCATAATATTAAGTATATTATCATAATATTTTAATCCTTGTGACTAAAATATAAATTTATATTAATATATGTTTTAGGCTAATTTCAATATTACATAAATGTAGCTTTATAAATTTAAATAAATTTATTATTCAAAATACAAGGATAGGTTTAAACAAACTAACTAAAAATGCGAAAAGTTTTAGCCTTTACTTTAAGCCATTACCCTTTTAAAAACAAACAATTACTTGGTCAAAACATAACATATTGATTTCACAGATTTGTCTACTAATCTCAACAATAAAATCAGACGTGTGTGTTGTAAAAAAAAAAGAAGAATTTAGCAAGTCACTTTTCCGAAAACGTTTCAGGAAAATATATAGCTTTTCTTATGATCTGATAAAATCGACATTAAATTAATAGTGACCATTGACCAGAATCTGACGTATGGATATCCAATGAAGCCTATTGAAAACTAATATTTGCCAACGATCTGTTGGCGTTTAATTATTTGCTAAAGTAGTCGCTGCAGGCGAATATATACCTTGTAATTAATCAATCATTATTCCTATTAATTATTGATAAGTCTTGATCAATAGGTCACTGCGACAATAGCCACCATCGTCTGCTTTACAAAATTTTCGTCTGAGTTACAAAAATTCCCGCCAAAAATTTCTATATCACTTTTATTACTAAACAATTGAGATAAAAATTATAATAATTTTAGAGTTTATAATATAAATAAATATTTGAAACAAAAAAGGCATATTCTGATGGCTCACATGAACATTATAGAAGGCAGGCTTTTTGTCTGAAATTTCCAAAACTGGTGATGTGGCTTATTTCTTATCACCACCATGCTTATATAGAATATATTTAAAACATATAGAGGAATTATTATAACTGCTTGTTTATAAATATATTTTTGTAGCGATTTAATAAAATGAAAGAAGACAAGTTTCTTTAATCATTAACGACGCAAGCTTTCACTATATTCACTTCAGCCATTAGTACTACGTTCACAGTGTCGTATTTATGCTTTAGCTTGCCTGTTAAAGGGTTTTTACCCGAAAGCTTGCGTCATTAAATGATTAAACAAACTTGTCTTCTTTCATTTTATTAAATCGCTACATATCTTACTGAGAAGAATCTTTTATATCTAAATATATTTTTATTTATCCATATTAAAACAAAATCAATATTATTTTTACTGTCCAATTTTATTTATATATATCTTATAAAAGAATGTCCGTACGTCTCTTGACCTCACGGACAATACAGCAGCTACATTATGCAACCGCTTTAGGACAGGTCAGGGAAGGTGTGCAGAGCTGATGAAGTTATGGGGCTACACCAAAGATCCAAATTGTGCCCGCAACGTCCCACATCAATGTCCCATATACTAGATGACTGCCCGCTGTACAAATTCAATGGAGGAATCTCCAATCTCCATTCTGTCACCCCGGAAGCCCTGAACTGGCTGAAGGCTTTGCCTCTCAGACTTTAATGACCGATATGTCCGCACTTCTTTTTTCTAGATTTAATTCATTTTGTCTCCTCTCTAATTGTAAATACGCTGCTGTATCACCTCATAAGCATAAATAAATTATAAAAGAATATATAAAAATATTATAAAACTAAGCAAATAATCTTAAATGAAAAGAATGAAGAAATCAGTAATAATATTTAATTCATATTTGACTATGAATATATGCATTAATATTAATTTTTATTTAGTGTTATCACACACACATATGATTACAAGATGAATTGTAGATAAATTAAAGAAAATTTCAAATATATTTAAAACAATTAAAGAAAAATAGGCTATTTTAAGATATTGTAGCGAGAAGTATTTATTATTTTACACTAGTATTAACAGAGTATCATTTTTTTATGTTTATATTTTACTACTCTGTAAACTTCCCTCATTCCTTATCTTTTGTTTATCATTCATAGTTTGTTCTTGTCTTAAAAAAATGCTGTGTCATCCTGAAGTTTTTGTCTTCCCTAATTTTCCACTTGGCAGGAGGAAATATCTTTATTTACCGTGCTGCTAACCAAAATAAAATGATTTTTGACCCCCCCAAAAAACGTTTCCGGGTGGGCTCGAACCACCAGCCTTTCGGTTAACAGCCGAACGCGCCACGGAGACATAAAAAGGTGCCGTGACAGGATTCGAACCTGGGTTATTTCGGCCATAACGCAAGATCCTAACCACTAGACAATCACGGCAGGTGTTTTCACGTGGCAATATAAAGAACATAATTTATATTTGAATTTTCCATATAGAGTAAGTTCCTTATAATCGAGAGAGCTCAGAGTATATATAGTCTGTGATTTTAAAATATCAGTGACTCAACAAATAATCATTGGAATATGAAAAAATAATAAATTTATCATAAATTGCGCTATCTATATATCCTGGGTGTTTTAATAAAACAATAATAACAAATTCTAATAAATGAAGTCATATAAATAATTTAACCAAAATATTAAATTCTTGTATAATCAATATAAAATAATTGATTAAATTGTTTTATAATGAAAAAGAATGACCGTATATAGCCAGTTTCTAATCAATTTGTTAACTACAGAGACTCTCTCACTAAAGAATAAAAATTGAAAAAGAAAAGAGCCCATCCTATCATAAGATATTAATTATATTGAAGAATTTTTAAAGGAAAATTTTTAACTTTTTAAAATTCTGTTCACGTCTTCGTAGGGATCTATTATAAGTTTTGGGGATTTATAGAGGAAAACTTAAAAGAGGAAGAAACTTTTTTTCTTCTGATATGTGTTTTATTAAGAGTGTTAGATTCGTCTAGACAAGAATATGATCGTTTGTAAACAATTAGAAAGAATTTGAAACAATTCGTATATATCACATTATCACATGGAGATATATATATATTTTAAAATATTTTGTCTCAATTTGTATAATAGTTAATATGTAAAAAAAAATATTTTTATATCTTCATAAAAATATGTAAAATAGTATCCAATTATATTTAACTCGTGTTCTATTGGCGAATTATTATACCAGGTCCTGTAGAAGGGTGTCCGTACCTGAAAGCTAGAGAATAATAAAAATGTTTTTGAAGAAGACACTTTTCCCTGGAGGAATAATTGATTTTACTCAATATTGTATTATAATTGTATTATATATTGTGAATTCTCAGAAAGGTGCTTGTACATAAACTAAGAACAGTATAGAAAAGAATGCAGAAAATCAATGTTATTTATTTATTTATTTTTTATTTATTTATTACAAAACACACGCTATATCCTATGTGGATATTTGCATGTAAATGTTTAATCTATTTTATGTACATAGTTTTTTAATATATATATACAAATTATTTATAGTTTTAGAGAGAGAGTGAAAGTTATTCAAATTTACATTTTAGAACAATAAATTATACAAGAAACAAAGATTATTTACATACATATTATCAAAAGTCCAATATATATTTAGAATTACAACCACTAAACCAGTGGCACAAATATACTAATTACAACTAGAAATTTCAATTCTTAATGTAATTCAAGTCCACGGCATTTGAGAATCAATGTTAGGTTTTCCGGAAAAGTAAAATTCTGTGAAATAAACAGAATAATAAATAAAACAGCTTCTTCAAGGCTAGGATTCTGAAACTCATCTTCTGAATCTGTTTTATTTAATATTCAAATTTCTTATTTATCAATAAAATGGCCTGCCAACTATCAGGGAACAGGCTATATCAACGTTTAGTTGATTTCTATTCCTCTAGATGGCGGCTCTCTGCCATCTAAAAATCTTATTTGAGCGTGGTCAGGATATGCCTTTTTGATATACAGTAGAACCTCCATTAGAGAACACTTCTCTATAAAGGACAGTTTTCATTTGCAAAATTAACATTTTTACTATTGAGCAACTCTCCGGTAAGAAGACACCTCTCTCTAAAGGACACTTTGGCTCTACAATTAGGTGTTGTCTTTTATAGGAAGGTTCTACTGTATATGCATATTTTAGGACATAATTTTAATAGACATATATTTTATGTAAAATTACGATTACGATTTTAGAATTATTAAAATTTAAAACTTAAATATTCAATGTTTTAAAAGGCTTCATATATTTTAAAAACTTTACTATATTTTAGGAACATTTAGAAGTTGTAAATGTTTCCTGTTTGGCATTCATATTTCATTAAAATAAGAACACTTTGGCTTAGGCACATTGGCACATTTTCTGACCCAAGTTGTTCTCATTTCAATCTCAATTTTTCATTTTAATCATTTTCAAGAATTGTCTCAAAATGTCTGTTTGATGACTTAGTGGATTCTTCATTGAAGGATACAAGAGGAACGGACACTATTGTTTTAGTAGTTGATGCGTGTGCTGGGAATGGCTTGATGTAGCTTGTATACTTGAGAGAAGCTTGTAGGCCTAAAGACACCAAGAGGACAAGTACAGGATAGTAAGTACACCACAAGGACAAGTACAGTACACCAAGAGAACAAGTACAGTGAGGACCAGTACAGTACACCAGGAGAACAGTAAGTACACCAGAAGAATAAGTAAAGGACAATTACAGTACACCAAGAGGACAAGTACAGTAAGGACAATTACAGTACACCAAAAGGACAAGTACAGTACCGAAAGAAGACAAGTAGAGTACAGAAAGAGGTCAAGTAGAGTATAGTAATAACAGGTAAAGAAATAGGACAAGTACAGTACAGAAAGAGAACAAGTACAGTACAGAAAGAAGACAAGTACAGTAAAGAAAGAGGACAAGTACAGTACAGAAAGAGGACAAGTACAGTACAGAAAGAGAACAAGTACAGTACAGAAAGAGGACAAGTACAGTACAGTAATACCAAGTAAAGAAAGAGGACAGTAAGTACAGTACAGTAAGAACAAGTAAAGAAAGAGAACAAGTACAGTACAGAAAGAGAACAAGTACAGTACAGAAAGAGGACAAGTAGACATCAGCATAGAGGCGCCGCACTCAGCCCACGTGGTCGCCAGGATCAATATCGGAGGCGAACGTCCTTCCTCAAGAGCACATCCCATCCTGGAGGAGACACTTTGACCTTTCTCCTGTCCTGTCCCGTCTTGTTCCCTCTACTTCCGTCCTGTTCTGTCCCGTTCCCATTCTATCGTTTCTTCGTAATAACTTCCTAGCGTTTATACTTCCGATTATAATAATTTGTTTTCCTGAGCCCCACGGCGGGGCGAAAATCGGTCAGTTATAATCCAGGTCTGGTCACAACATCGTATTCTGATGGGTCAGTTGTTTGTATGAACGCGAACTATAGTCCGATGGGCTTACACTCATGGAGACAAAACATAAGGAAGTTGTACCTTTCACCATGTATATCGGGATTCATACAATAACTCTGAAAGATATTACAGTGACTTTTATTGAAGACATACGAGATAACCAAGTATGAACAAAACTTAAGGAAGTTGTACCTCTCTACATGTATATCGGTATTCAGACAATAGCTATGAAAGATATTACAGTGACTTTTATTGAAAACATACGAGATAACTAAGTGTAAAAAAAACTTAAGGAAATTGTACCTTTCAGCATGTATATCGGGATTCAGACAATAACTCTGAAAAATATTACAGTGACCTTTATTGAAGACACACGAGATAACCAAGTATGAACAAAACTTAAGGAAGTTGTACCTTTTAGCATGTATATCGGGATTCAAACAATAACTCTGAAAGATATTACAGTAACCTTTATTGAAGACACACGAGATAACCAAGTGTGAACAAAACTTAAGGAAATTGTACCTTTCAGTATGTATATCGGGATTCAGACAATAACTCTGAAAGATATTACAGTGACCTTTATTGAAGACAAACGAGATAACCAAATGTGAACAACCTCAGTCTCCTTCAAAAAAACAGACGTTGGCGACATCAAAGACTTTCTACTTCCTTATGTTTTAGTTCATGAATGTAGATTAGGGTTATTATTTAGGTATAGAACAGGGATCGGCAAACTTTTGAGACGTAATATTCAAAAATTACAATTTACAAAATTTCATTGTTTTTAAAGAGCAACAACATTTTTTCTTGCCAACAATAAATAGTACTCAAATAAATAATATTTGCATATGGAACTATATAAAGAGCCGCATCACATCCAAAGAGCCGAATGTGACTCGCGAGCCTCAGATTACAGACCCCTTGTACAGAAGGCTTAACATGTTTATAAATCATTTTCAACATTTTAACTGAAGCTTATAATATATTAATTGTTAAAATTTTACACAAATAAATTTACTGGCAATGCGCTTCTTTTAAATATCATCAAATATTATCTCTACAGACCTTACTGTAGGGTCTGTAGAGATAATATTTGATGATATTTAAAAGAAACGCATTTCCAGTAAATTTATTTGTGTAAAATTTTAACGATAGATGGCAATTAAATTTAATTTACTAATATCAATTGTTATTAATTCAATAAATACCCAAAACCTATATGCAACAATATATTGACCCTATCTGCGATCTAACAAACAACTCATGTAGGTGATAAACCCACAACATCAGCTTTGGAAAATTCAGAACGCCCACTTGGAGATCAAGATTTCGTGCTAATGACCATTTTCAGTCTAAGAAAGGCTTTAATTTTATGATATCAACAAAGGTTTATCATTTGCAAATTGTGCGATGGCCCGAAAACGTTTGGGAACTTATACTAAAGTGATATTAAAATAATTGTATTTATAAAATATCGCTAAAAACATTTTTTGCATTATCTCAAAAAAAATACTTGTTTATTATATATAGTATGGTTTTTTATAATATAATCTAGCTAGAGATTAAAAAAACAAAAGAGTTTTTAATGTCCTTCATGATGACAGTTCCCGGATTTCCCGTTTGGTCTCAATTAGTATCGTCTGCTACAGAAAAGACCTTGAGCACTCATTTCGTTTGTAGGGTTAACTCCTTCAATATTACATTCATAGAGAAAACACACGTTAATTATTTTATTATTATTTGATTGGTGTTAAGGTGAATACATCAGGCTGCCACAGAGATGTTTTAATTTTTATTCATAAGTTGTACCAAAAGTTCGTTAACACTTTCAAAATATTGAAATACCAATATTATTCGCCGTTATGTATAATGTATTTGTATTATGTATAAAGTAATTGTATTATTTATTTATTTATTTCAATTTAGAGCGCTATGTCCCCCTAGAGACACTTGCGCTCTCATACATGTATACCTTTACATTTGTCTACACATATTTATAATAATTGTAGGTCGTAATGAATAGTCATATGATATTAACAAGGAGAAAGAGAGGGAGAGAAAACGAGAACAGAGAACTTTGTACAAAAGAACTTTGTATTATGTATTATTATGTATTCGCCGTAATAATATTATTCGCCAAATAATAATAAAAACAACGTTTTAAGAAAAACACGAACTTTTGGGACAGCCTTATATTAATCAACAAGGCGTGATATTGAAGTATTTGCGTCTTTTACAGAGGAAACAAACAAATTAACAAATTAAAACTTAGGATTAAATATTTACATGCATAATATAATGCGGCTTGTGATTGTAAAATGGCATTTGAAAATTATCCGGCATGAGTTTCTTTTCAACGAAAAATCAAAATTTATTTTAAGGAGAAATAACGATTATTTCTAACCTGAGAAATGAGGTATGAAAGGATGGATTGTGAAGAGTAATGATAAACGGAAAAATAAAAGTGTCTAGGGATGGGAATCGAGTGTAGCCTAGTGGACATGGCATCTGCCTGGTAAGCAGAACACTGTGGGTTCGATTCCCATCCCTGAATACTTTTATTTTTCCGTTTAAAATTACTCTTCACAATTCATCCTTTCATACCTCATTCCTAAGGTTAGAAATAATCGTTATTTCTCCTTAAAATAAATTTTGATTTTTCGTTGAAAAGAAACTCATGCGGGATGATTTTCAAATGTCATATTTACGAGTACATATATTAATCGACAGAGTTCATAAAAATTGTTGGGAAAAAAATTATAGATTTGTAGAAGAAGAGAAAGATCCTTTATTACTTAAAGGTATAAAACAATAAAAGAAGAACAAAAGATCAAATTATATGTACATCAGCAGCTCACACCGGCCTGTCCTATCAAATAACCGCTAGCCAACTAACAATCCAACAAGGCCGCGTTATATAGGCAGAGATGTTAATTAACATAGACAATACTGGAATGCTATGCAATTCGCAAGAATATTGTATCGTAGAAATATCCGGAATTGTCACTTTCAACAAAATTTATATAAGCAAAGTGTTTGTAAAACAACACTTGAAGTTACACCGCGTGAGTTTCTTTTCAACGAAAAATCAAAATTTTATTTCAAGGTAAAATATTGATTATTTCTAACCTTTTTGGATGAGGTATGAAAGGGTGAATTATGAAGAGTAATGATGAACGGAAAAATAAAAGTGTCCAGGGATGGGAATCGAACCCATAGTGTTCCGCTTACAAAGTGTTTGATGTAAGATAGATAAATCATATAGATCAAGGAACAATCTCACTTCATCAAAGTTCGGACAGTCATAGATAAGTTGTAGTGCAGTTTGTTCAATACCCGAAATCGCTAGATATTTGAAATACAATTTGTATAAAGGAAACGTATCCATTGAAGTCTGATATTTTCACATTAACATTGATACAAAGGATAATTTGATCAATTTGATAGTTGTTCTCTATCAATAATGATTAAAAAGGGGTCGGTAGAAAGATGGTCTAAACCGTTGGTTTTCGACCGCTACGACCTGTGTTCGATTCCCGCCTTAGGCACTTTTTCTGATTTAAAAAAAATGCTCCAATGGCCCCCCGATTCTTACAAAGGTCCAACCCCACCAACGAGTGCAAGTAACCAAAACGGGGCTTTAGCAGATTTGTAAGTGCAAAGTCGAACTGCTTTTCACATGTGTAGATATATGGTGCACTTATAGTAAAAGCAGTTGCTTACTTCTACCCACCATGATTATCATGGTCTGTACCACGTGTACTAGGGATAAGCAAAAAATATATAATAAAACTATCATTAGAATAATAGTAAAAAGGTGTGCTGACTCTCTCTATATATATGGGTATAGATTTAAACAAAATTATTTGGGAAATTTTGGCATTATTGTTCCTTCAGGTCAGATTTCCACATCGAATTGTTAACGCTATTAAAATTTACAAAGAACGTATGTAACACTCCTGTTTGGGTATTCAAAATAGGACAAATATTACATTAAATAATCAAAGGATTATTTCGAGCAATAGTATTTACACTCATGGACAAAACTTAAGGAAGTTGTACCTTTTACAATGTATATCGGGATTGAGACAATAACTCTGAAAGATATTACAGTGACATTTATTGAAGACAAGATAACCAAGTTTGAACAAAATTGCCTCAGTCTCCTTAAAAAAAAAACAGACTACTGGTGACATCAAAGACATTCCACTTCCTTAAGTTTAGTCTATGAGTATATATATAAATAGAAAAAATCTCTCCTTAAGTATGAAAAATAGTACAAAAGTGAATTTGTACTTGGATCAGGTGGATAAATTAAGAAAAATGGCATTTCCTGATCGTGCAACTATCGGAATAAATATCAACAAATCGTTGATTTTTTAATTATTCCAAAATTATTTGGCCAATTCTTGAATAATTAAAATCAACAATTACTTGATATTTTTTCCGATAGATGGCGCCAAGAATTGACTAAATAATTTTGGAATAATTAAAAAAATCAACGATTTGTTGATATTTATTCCGATAGATGGCGCAAACCATCATCAACTTTTAGTTACACAATCAGGAAATGTATTTTTTCTCTATCCTTAAGTGTTATATGCAAATAGAATAAGTTTTGAACTGGGGATGACTCCGAGCCCCACGTTGACGAGGCCATTCGTAAAACGGTAGCAGACGAGAGTGACAGTAGCTAATTACGTCTGTCGTGTTTGCCATGCAAATGTAGCTCCCCCTAGAGACCAATATTGTCCCTACATCCACGTGGTCCTAGGAAATATTAGTCCAGCCAAATAACTATATTTACCCAGAAGATTTGCATTTGCGTGTCTCAAAAGTTTAGTCACCATTTCTTTGTATGTTTCACGGGAATTGTGTTTCTTAATTACTGTTATTTACATATATAGTATGTGTGTGTTAATTTATCAAGTGTTAGATTAAAGAGAATCTTGAGGAAATTATATATTTTACGGTAAAAGATTGATATAAAAACTATATTGAGTCAAATTAATCTGATAGATGAGATTTTTATTATACAAAGATGGTCGCTCATCAGAGGGATTGTAACTACGGAGTACTATAGACACTATAGGCATCCTCTATACTCACAAACTATTTGAATTTCATATTTAAAATTTTCTCCCGGTAAAATTTTCATCTCTATTTTTACAATAGAATTGACCTAGCTATTTTAACAGCTAAATATCTTTTTGAGAAATTTTATGAAATCCTTGAGAATATCCTGAAACCAAAGTCTGCTCTGTAGCCATAGTACGAAACCATAGTATCTAGATGGACGTTCTGAATTTCTCAAAACTGGTGTTGTACCATTGACCTGAGTTTGTTAGATTGTAGAAACGGTCAATAGATGAGATATTGAGTAAGGTATATCAGGTTCTGAATTTCCTAAAACTGGTGTTGTACCATTGACCTGAGTTTGTTAGATTTCAGAAACGGTCAATAGATGAGATATTGAGTAAGGTATATCAGGTTCTAAATTTCTCAAAACTGGTGTTGTACCATTGACCCGAGTTTATTAGATTGTAGAAACGGTCAATAGATGAGATATTGAGTAAGGTATATCAGGTTCTAAATTTCTCAAAACTGGTGTTGTACCATTGACCCGAGTTTATTAGATTGTAGAAACGGTCAATAGATGAGATATTGAGTAAGGTATATCAGGTTCTGAATTTCTCAAAACTGGTGTTGTACCATTGACCTGAGTTTGTTAGATTGTAGAAACGGTCAATAGATGAGATATTGAGTAAGGTATATCAGGTTCTGAATTTCTCAAAACTGGTGTTGTACCATTGACCTGAGTTTATTAGATTGTAGAAACGGTCAATAGATGAGATATTGAGTAAGGTATATCAGGTTCTGAATTTCTCAAAACTGGTGTTGTGCCATTGACCCGAGTTTATTAGATTGTAGAAACGGTCAATAGATGAGATATTGAGTAAGGTATATCAGGTTCTAAATTTCTCAAAACTGGTGTTGTACCATTGACCCGAGTTTATTAGATTGTAGAAACGGTCAATAGATGAGATATTGAGTAAGGTATATCAGGTTCTGAATTTCTCAAAACTGGTGTTGTACCATTGACCTGAGTTTGTTAGATTGTAGAAACGGTCAATAGATGAGATATTGAGTAAGGTATATCAGGTTCTGAATTTCTCAAAACTGGTGTTGTACCATTGACCTGAGTTTATTAGATTGTAGAAACGGTCAATAGATGAGATATTGAGTAAGGTATATCAGGTTCTGAATTTCTCAAAACTGGTGTTGTGCCATTGACCCGAGTTTATTAGATTGTAGAAACGGTCAATAGATGAGATATTGAGTAAGGTATATCAGGTTCTAAATTTCTCAAAACTGGTGTTGTACCATTGACCCGAGTTTATTAGATTGTAGAAACGGTCAATAGATGAGATATTGAGTAAGGTATATCAGGTTCTGAATTTCTCAAAACTGGTGTTGTACCATTGACCCGAGTTTATTAGATTGTAGAAACGGTCAATAGATGAGATATTGAGTAAGGTATATCAGGTTCTAAATTTCTCAAAACTGGTGTTGTACCATTGACCCGAGTTTATTAGATTGTAGAAACGGTCAATAGATGAGATATTGAGTAGGTATATCAGGTTCTGAATTTCTCAAAACTGGTGTTGTACCATTGACCTGAGTTTATTAGATTGTAGAAACGGTCAATAGATGAGATATTGAGTAAGGTATATCAGGTTCTGAATTTCTCAAAACTGGTGTTGTGCCATTGACCCGAGTTTATTAGATTGTAGAAACGGTCAATAGATGAGATATTGAGTAAGGTATATCAGGTTCTAAATTTCTCAAAACTGGTGTTGTACCATTGACCCGAGTTTATTAGATTGTAGAAACGGTCAATAGATGAGATATTGAGTAAGGTATATCAGGTTCTGAATTTCTCAAAACTGGTGTTGTACCATTGACCTGAGTTTGTTAGATTGTAGAAACGGTCAATAGATGAGATATTGAGTAAGGTATATCAGGTTCTGAATTTCTCAAAACTGGTGTTGTACCATTGACCTGAGTTTATTAGATTGTAGAAACGGTCAATAGATGAGATATTGAGTAAGGTATATCAGGTTCTGAATTTCTCAAAACTGGTGTTGTACCATTGACCTGAGTTTGTTAGATTGTAGAAACGGTCAATAGATGAGATATTGAGTAAGGTATATCAGGTTCTGAATTTCTCAAAACTGGTGTTGTACCATTGACCTGAGTTTATTAGATTGTAGAAACGGTCAATAGATGAGATATTGAGTAAGGTATATCAGGTTCTGAATTTCTCAAAACTGGTGTTGTGCCATTGACCTGAGTTTATTAGATTGTAGAAACGGTCAATAGATGAGATATTGAGTAAGGTATATCAGGTTCTGAATTTCTCAAAACTGGTGTTGTGCCATTGACCCGAGTTTATTAGATTGTAGAAACGGTCAATAGATGAGATATTGAGTAAGGTATATCAGGTTCTGAATTTCTCAAAACTGGTGTTGTGCCATTGACCTGAGTTTATTAGATTGTAGAAACGGTCAATAGATGAGATATCGAGTAAGGTATATCAGGTTCTGAATTTCTCAAAACTGGTGTTGTACCATTGACCTGAGTTTATTAGATTGTAGAAACGGTCAATAGATGAGATATTGAGTAAGGTATATCAGGTTCTGAATTTCTCAAAACTGGTGTTGTACCATTGACCTGAGTTTGTTAGATTTCAGAAACGGTCAATAAATGAGATATTGAGTAAGGTATATCAGGTTCTGAATTTTCAAAACTGGTGTTGTACCATTGACCCGAGTTTATTAGATTGTAGAAACGGTCAATAAATGAGATATTGAGTAAGGTATATCAGGTTCTGAATTTCTCAAAACTGATGTTGTACCATTGACCTGAGTTTGTTAGATTTCAGAAACGGTCAATAGATGAGATATCGAGTAAGGTATATCAGGTTCTGAATTTCTCAAAACTGGTGTTGTGCCATTGACCTGAGTTTGTTAGATTTCAGAAACGGTCAATAGATGAGATATCGAGTAAGGTATATCAGGTTCTGAATTTCTCAAAACTGGTGTTGTACCATTGACCTGAGTTTATTAGATTTCAGAAACGGTCAATAGATGAGATATTGAGTAAGGTATATCAGGTTCTGAATTTCTCAAAACTGGTGTTGTACCATTGACCTGAGTTTGTTAGATTTCAGAAACGGTCAATAGATTAGATATTGAGAAAGGTATATCAGGTTCTGAATTTCTCAAAACTGGTGTTGTACCATTGACCCGAGTTTATTAGATTTCAGAAACGGTCAATAGATGAGATATTGAGTAAGGTATATCAGGTTCTGAATTTCTCAAAACTGATGTTGTACCATTGACCTGAGTTTATTAGATTGTAGAAACGGTCAATAGATGAGATATCGAGTAAGGTATATCAGGTTCTGAATTTCTCAAAACTGATGTTGTACCATTGACCTGAGTTTATTAGATTGTAGAAACGGTCAATAGATGAGATATCGAGTAAGGTATATCAGGTTCTGAATTTCTCAAAACTGATGTTGTACCATTGACCTGAGTTTGTTAGATTGTAGAAACGGTCAATAAATGAGATATTGAGTAAGGTATATCAGGTTCTGAATTTCTCAAAACTGATGTTGTACCATTGACCTGAGTTTATTAGATTGTAGAAACGGTCAATAGATGAGATATTGAGTAAGGTATATCAGGTTCTGAATTTCTCAAAACTGATGTTGTACCATTGACCTGAGTTTATTAGATTTCAGAAACGGTCAATAGATGAGATATTGAGTAAGGTATATCAGGTTCTGAATTTCTCAAAACTGGTGTTGTACCATTGACCCGAGTTTATTAGATTGTAGAAACGGTCAATAGATGAGATATCGAGTAAGGTATATCAGGTTCTGAATTTCTCAAAACTGGTGTTGTGCCATTGACCTGAGTTTGTTAGATTTCAGAAACGGTCAATAGATGAGATATTGAGTAAGGTATATCAGGTTCTGAATTTCTAAAAACTGGTGTTGTGCCATTGACCTGAGTTTGTTAGATTTCAGAAACGGTCAATAGATGAGATATTGAGTAAGGTATATCAGGTTCTGAATTTCTCAAAACTGGTGTTGTACCATTGACCTGAGTTTGTTAGATTGTAGAAACGGTCAATAAATGAGATATTGAGTAAGGTATATCAGGTTCTGAATTTCTCAAAACTGATGTTGTACCATTGACCCGAGTTTGTTAGATTGTAGAAACGGTCAATAGATGAGATATTGAGTAAAATTAATCAGGTCTCCAGGGGGAAAAGTGTCTTTTCAAAACATATTGCCACGTGGAAAATTAGGGAAGACAAAAACTTCAGGAGGAGACAACAATTTATTTCAGGCAAGGACAAACTATGAATGGTAAACAAAAGATAAGCAATGAGGGAAATTTACAGAGTATCAAAATATAAACATAAAAATGACCACTCTGTTAATAAAAATAATAAATACTTTGTTACAATATTTATTCAAGAGAATAGCTAGAGCTTTCAGGCACGGACTCCCATATACAGGAGAAAATACCATGTTGTCTTCTGTAGAAGGGCGTTCGTACCCGAAAGCTAGAGAATAAAAATGTTTTGAAAATATACATTTCCGAATGGAGCCGGGGCTACATCACCATATACTCTCATGTATGGGGCTGAAAGACGAACGAGAAGTGCTCCTCAGTGAAATAGGCCTTGAGGGACTCTCTTTGGAGCTCCTGTTGAATGAGGTGGTGAGAAACAGAGCTGGAACGTTTGCGTTGTTCAAATTTTGGAAGACGGCTGAAGAGAAAAGGAAGCTATATACATAATCTAATTGATGTAAATAATTATATGTAAATAATCTTTGTCAGGACTAGAATGACGAATCCTGTATGGGACTTTGATTACAGTAAAAGGCTTGTTGCTGCTATTGTATATAGTCACAGTGTAGAAAATACTATGCTATACCTACTACATATATCTCTGTATTCTTAGTTCTCTTCTCTTACTCTGTAAACTGGCGAATCCTTTATAGGACGAGAGGTCCTCAATAAAGGCTTTTGTTGTTGTTGTTGAAAATATACATTTCCCTGGAGACCTGATATATTTTACTCGATATCTCATCTATTAACCGTTTCTACAATCTAACAAACTCAGGTCAATGATACAACATCAGTTTTGGAAATACAGAACGCCCATCTAGAGACCATGATTTCTTACTATAGCCCTTATCAGTCTAGAACAGACTTTGATTTTAGAATATTCGCAAAGAATTCATTAAATTTTCAAAAATTTGCTTAAAAAGATGTTTAGCTGTTAAAGTATCTAGGTCAATTCTATTTTCAAAATAGAGATGAAAATTTTACCGGGAGGAAATTTTAAATTATGAAATTCAAGTAGTTTGTGAGTATAGAGTACAGTGTCTACAGTACTCAGTAGATTCAATCCCTCTGATGAGCGACCATCTTTCTATAATAAAAAGTCTCATCTAACACCCAACCTCCAATAAGCGACCTTATCAAGGAGAGATTTGAACTATCCATGTTTTAAGTGGTCTCTCACGGGAGGTTCTTTTTTTTCTTATCCCTAGTACACGTGGTACAGGCCATGATAATCATGGTGGGTAATTAGCGACTACTTTTACTGTAAGTGCACCACATGTCTACACATGTGAAAAGCAGTTCGACTTTGCACTTGCAAATGTGCCAGAGCCCCGTTTGGTTACTTGCACTCGCTGGTGGGGTTGGACTTTTGCAAGAATCGGGGGCCATTGGAGCATTTTTTTAAACAGAAAAAAGTGTCCAATGCGGGAATCGAACCCGGGTCGTAGTGGTCGAAAACCAAACGGTTTAACCAGCCTTCCACCGACCCCCTACGGGAGGTTCTACAGCAGACATATGACGATATCAAATTGGCTATGTGATAGTAAAATGATGTTTTTGATGATGAAGACAGTATTGATGGTGTGGTGATGATGAGAGCAATGATGATGATATAGTTTATGATGAGGAAGAGGATATCATTTTTCTTGTACAGTAGAACCTCTCTTTAGCGGACACTCCGGCTAGAGGACACCTCTCTACAAAGGACAGTTTTTATTGTCAAAATTACCATTTTTACTATTTATAAACTCTCCAGTAAGAGGACACCTTTCCCTAAATAACACTTTGACTCTGCAATTATGTGTTGTCCTTTACAGATAGGTTTTACTGTATATATATTTTAAGTTTAATTAATTGTTCCTACAGAGTATTTGTGTAAGATCACAAGTAAATAGACTCTAACCGTAAGAATAAGAAAAGATTTTATTTGTTTACTATTGTTAAAAGGTATTATTTTATATGGTCTTTCTCTTTTAAATCAATAAAGATAATATTTGATCAATCATCTTGTGTGGGATCAGTATCTTTTAAAAAGTCTAACCAAAGTCAACAGCATTGATGGTATTTGTGATAATGATGAAAATATTGATGTTGTTTTTGATGATGATAAAATAGAAGATGATGTTAATGTCGGTTGTGATGTTGTCTATGTTTATGATGTTGTTTCTTATTAGAATGAGGATACAATATGTAAATACAGTAGAACCTCCCTGTAAAGGACAACACAAAATTACAGAGACAAAGTGTCCTTTAGAGAGAGGTGTTCTCTTACCGGAGAGTTACTAAATTGTAAAAATGGTAATTTTGTAAATGAAAACTATCCTTTATAGAGAGGTGTCTTCTAGAGGGGTGGCCATTAAAGAGAGGTTCTACTGCTTATGATTATTTTTGAAGATAATGCCGTTGATGATAAAAATTGAAGATGATGAAAATGGTGATAATGTTACTTATGATGATGATTCACGCATAAAGATATGGAAGATCATCATTGAGAGACTCAACCAATCAAGAGACAGAATTTCTCACAAATCAATCAATATGGTATGTATAAAGTACATATGCAATTAGCATAGAGAGTAAATATATAATAGGAATAAATCTTATGCAAATTATTCAACTGTAAGAATATGTGGTTGAATTGTTTTTTTTTTTTAATAATATAATAATTAAAACTATCACATATACAGTAGAACCTCCATGAGAAGACACTCACGCTAGAGGACACCTCTCTACAAAGGACAGTTTTCATTTGCAAAATTACCATTTTTACTATTTAGAAACTCTCCAGTAAGAGGACACCTCTCTTTAAAGGACACTTTGATTCTGCAATTAGGTGTTGTCATTTACAGGTAGGTTCTACTGTAAATATATTTGTAAATTGTTTATTTGAATCAGTTTATAATGACTGAAAGAAAAGTTTATCAAATAAATATTCTTTTAAAATAGAGGTTTAATACTAAAATAATTTTACAAAAAGAATCTTCTCTCTATATTCTGTGATATGGACGAGTGCCACCTATCGACCATGGGGTGAACTAAAATGGTTCTTCTGGCCATTAATATAATCATGTCCAAGTATTTATTGGTCTTTTGGTGATTAATGGCTGGGGTTGCA
>CP092868.1:24109365-24148871 GCA_030710605.1 Cordylochernes scorpioides
AGAAACATTCGCGTCTTAATGTTTTCATTTACTGTATATAGATGTTATTGCTTTATATTAAACACCAAAATGTGAGATATATATATGTCATAATATTTGGAAATATGTAAATAAAATGGCTTGTGTGGGAATATGAGGAAAGGGAAGATAAAATAGCCAGGTCACCCTCGGTCACTAGATGTCAGCCTTCACTTCCCTTTCCTCCTGGGGGATAATTTATCTTACTCAAAAGAGTTTAAAAGAAGCTGGGGATGATGATCAAGGGACAGTTCGTACCGAGGAGGTCTTGACACCAGTTGTTCCCAGGGTAGTCCTCGGACCTTCTCACTTTCCTCCTCGATCTACTCCTCACAGGTTTTTGCCTCTGGATCCTGTCTCCCCTGTGTGTGTTCCTACCACTTTTCATACTTCTTCATAAATCACCACATATATATATATATATAGATGAGAAATTTGCCGGGAGGAAATTAATCCATAGAAGCAATGGGCGCTTCTCCCGTCAAAATAAACGTCAGAATCTGACGCCATCTATTGCCATCAGTTTGCCAAAGTTGATGTTGTGGTTTTGTCACCGACCCGATGCCGCTAGTTGCGGCGACGGTCAATAGATGGCGTCAGATTCTGACGTTTATTTTGACGGGAGAAGCGCCCATTGCTTATATATATATATCCTAGATTTACTTATACTGCGCCGCGAGTGACCTAAACTTTACTTTTATATATTTTATAAATCTGCGAATGATATTCGAAATAACTCAATAAATCCGGTGGCTTCTACTGAAAACAACTGGGTGAATGAACCAATTAAATAAACCCTAACACTTTATATTCTGACTTTAGACTCTACCCTTGATCCATTCATGTAAAAAACTATATAGATGCTTGATAATTATGTATAATACATTGTTGTATATTCCTTTTCCACTTGTACTAATCTAAATTTCTCTCAATATTCTACTAATTATTGTTTTTTTTTAAGATAAGGAACAGCTTGTTCTCGATACATTAGACCGCCATCTGCTATGAAAATTCGAAACTATTATAGAGACGCGTATAATTCTTTTTTGAAAAATTAAACAATTTCTATTGTCCTTACTCTGGGAGGGTTCACCACTGATGAGCCAGGCTCTCCCATTAATTTTTCCATTTCAGTAAGGGCAGTAGAAATTTTTAATTTTTTTAAAAAGAATCATACGCGTCTCTATAATAGTTTCCAATTTTCATATAAGTTTATACCAAGTCCTTTCTTTTTTCTTTCCCCTTATTTAATACATTGTATATAACATTGCTGATTATTGTTACTATTACTGTTATTCCTGTATATAACTTCTTCTACTTGGAGAATCTGTACAAGATCAAAATGTTTTAATAGAGCTTTTTGTTGTTGTTGTGTATAAGTTTATACCAAGTTCTTTCTTTCTTCTTTCCCCTTATTTAATACATTGTAAATAACATTGCTGATTATTGTTACTATTACTGTTATTTCTGTATATACCTTCTTCTACTTGGAGAATCTGTACAAGATCAAAATGTTTTAATAGAGCTTTTTGTTGTTGTTGTGTATAAGTTTATACCAAGTTCTTTCTTTCTTATTGCCCCTTATTTGATACATTGTAAATAACATTGCTGATTATTGTTACTATTACTGTTATTCCTGTATATACCCTCTTCTACTTGGAGAATCTGTATAAGATCAAAATATCTTAATAAAGATTTTTGTTGTTGTTGTTGAATTTCGACTTACTCATTAGAGAAGTGTAATTGGAGCTTGGAAAAATCTTGTGATTAAATAAGGCTGTGGTCTTATATCCGGTATAGGTTTTAAATCAAGAATCGAATAATTATTCTTATTTTATTAACAATTTAGGGGGTCGGTGGAAGGTTGGTTAAACCGTTTAGTTTTCGACCACTATGACCCAGGTTCGATTCCCGCATTGGACACTTTTTTCTTTAAAAAAAATGCTCCAATGGCCCCCGATTCTTGCAAAAGTCCAACCCCACCAGCGAGTGCAAGTAACCAAACGGGGCTCTGGCACATTTTGTAAGTGCAAAATCGAACTGCTTTTCACATGTGTAGACATGTGGTGCGCTTACAGTAAAAGCGGTCGCTAACTACCCACCATGATTATTATGGCCTGTACCACGTGAACTAGGGATAAGCAAAAAAAAAAAAAAATAACAATTTACATTTTTAAAAACTTTTCATGTTTTCAGTAAATAATTATTTAAGAAAGATTAATAATATTCAGAGCACACACGCCCCTCTCTTCAAGAAAGTATTGAAAAAATAACTAATTTTTAAAGCAAACTCCAAAGAAATCTTTTTAGAATATTTTAGGAATTTATTGATTACATCTCTAAACATTTCTCTCTAACTTCTGAAAAATAAAACACAAAAATATGAAATTTTTATATATTTATCAATCATTTTCATTTCTCTAAAATTGAAAGATTATACACTCATGGATAAAACTTAAGGAAGTTTTACCTTTTACCATGTATGTAGGGATTCAGACAATAACTCTGAAAAATATTACAGTAATCTTTATTGAAGACATACGAGATAACTAAATATGAACAAAATTGCTTCTTTCTCCTTAAAAAAAAAAAGATGACCGGCGATATCAAAGACTTTCCATTTCCTTAAGTTTTATCCATAAGTGTATTTTATATTTGTGAAACGGGAATGATATGTAGTTTATATATTTTATTTTCAAATTATATAAATGTATTTATCATTTTAATAGTGTTTTTTTTTTCCAAATATTGATATTGAGTAAAAGTTTCAGCACATATATTTTATATAGAAAATTTTGATATGTCCTTTTTATTTATTATTAATTATAAAGATTTTAACCATTATATTGAGACGCCATTTTTAAAAAGTAATGTGTTTTTTTAGTTAGTTCTTTAAAATAACATATATGTATACAAAGCACAAACACGCCATCCATACATATAAAATGGAAGGATTTAAAAGCACGAATGTTTCTTTTATACATAATACAAACTTCTACTGTCCTTACTGCGATGAAAAAATATATTGGGAGGGCTTGGCTTATCAGTGGTGAACCCTCCCAGCGGTTTCGCCAATTTAATCCACAAGACCGCTTCTCAGCGGCGAAATCTGTGGGAGGGTTCACCACTGATGAGCCAAGCCCTCCCAATATATTTTTTTCATCGCAGTGAGGACAGTAGAAGTTTGTATTATGTATAAAAGAAACATTCGTGCTTTCAAATCCTTCCATTTTAAACATATATGTATGTATATAATATTGTCCTCGAACGCGTTTCGGGCTTTTGGCCCTCGTCAGCCTGGTGCAGGCTTTTTTCAAATGTTCAGCATATTTACGCAAGTTTGACTTTAAATACTCATTTCTTGATTTCTCAAGAAGCCTCTAGGACTAAAACATTTTTGGGTGGTAGAGGTACAGACTGCACCACGTTGCGAGGGCCAACAACCAGAAACGCGTTCGTGGTTTGATTTTTTGTGATTTATCAAGAAAATGGGTTGGCCAAATATCAAGGAAAAGGTTAAATCAACGGTTAGTTTATTTCTGTTCCACTAGATATATTTAATCAAAAGATATTAAAAAATATATTTTAACAAAATCCATTAAATTAAAATAAATATTGAAAAAAATAACTATAATAGAAAAAAAGCAAATTTAAATTAAATATATGTATATTAATATTCTCTCAAAATATTTTTTACGTTTTTTAAAAATGTATTGTGAAAAAAAAAAGAAAGAGATTAAAAATTAAGTTGCTAACAAATAAATATTTTCCAAATATTTTTCATTATAACTAAAAAATGTGCTCTGTGAATAAGAAATTTAAATTAAATATTGCAAACAAAAATAAACATTTTCTAAAGAGAGTTTTGCATAACAAAATTAAGGGTTAAATAAGTTTTAAATTAAAATCAAACGATTTATTTAAATTCAAAAGATTTGGCTTTATTATCGATCTGTATTTTGAAAGAAGGTATTTTAAATTAAATAATGTTTCTCTTACCTGCAATTAAATAAAAGCAGAAGATTCCAACTTCAACACAATTGGAATTTTACATCCCTGAAAACCAACCAAACGATATGTTAGTTTTATAATTGTTCTTATTTTTATAGACAAAATGAGACCAAATTATCTTTTAATTAAAATATTTATCCTTTTTTTCTTAAAAATAATCAATTGATAAAAAGTTATTTTAAATTTTTACACATTAACATTTTAAAAACATTTGAAATAAACATATAATTAGGTTAAAATACTAGATAATAATATAGTTTTAAAAATAGAGCAATCCATAAATAAATCTTTAATTAAAAAATCATTTATTGGATCAAAATATCATTTATTTTACCAATATTTCCAATTATTGACGTTATGTGGCGCTGAGTTTGTTGTTGATACACATTAATATGTTATAATACCTTGATAAAGGTTGGCGTTCAACCAATTGAAATATTGATGAAAATAAATGATATTTTGATTCAATATACACACACAAAAGCCTTTATTAGGGACTTGCCCCATACAGATTCTCCCAATTAGGTAAGGTAATAATCATCTTGTGTTATTTACATAGAAATTGAACTGGCTTTACTCTTCGTCTCAAAGTCATTCACTTGTTGACTGGTCCTTACATAATGATGATCTAAAAAATTTATAGCAAGCTATTGCCTTAGATTTGTTTGCTGATATTTTTGAAAGCAATACGTAGGGTTAAGTGTTGGTACATTTAATTTGTTGATATAGGGCCTTCCTCTCTACATCAAGGGCTGTACATTTAAGCAGGTAATGGGGGAGTTATTTAATAATTTCCTTGTCACACAGTGTACATATTAAGTTTTTGGCCTCAAACGTCAGAACGTGGTTTTATTGATGATCTAAAATAGTCGCCACTGATCCAATATATGCCTTTTTAATTAAAGATCATAATATATTTATAATACACATACACGAAGAAAAATAATATATTTTCGATAATAAAATCAATTACTTTTAAAATTACAAAATATATTCTCACAATGAGTTTTTTTTTTATTACAAAACGCTAGCTTTCAAGTGATAATCACTCTTCAACGGGCTTAATAGATTTTTTTGTAAATATTTCTTGTAGGATATAGTCGATGTTTTATTAAGTCTGTGGTAGTTAATTAACAATAATCCACATAAACATTTCTTGCAAAATCAAGTTTTTGTTTTATTGTTATCACTAAGGTTATACCTTGTTATTGTTATTATATTCAGACAACAAAAATAATAAGAATGAATCCAATTAAATAGAAAAAAATATGAATTAGATAATAAAAATTTTGCATATTTGCAACAAACAAATATGAACTGTAAAAAGCAAATAAAATTTACATAAAATAATATAATCTTTCTCCATTTTTATTTCCCACTTTCATTGGTTTCTCCGTCTTGTAACCCCAAGGAGAATCCTCTGTAAGACCTGTGTGTCTTAATAAAGGCTTTTGTGTGTGTGTGAAATTTATATAAAATAGAAATACAAAACAATAATTTTTACATGTCCCCTACAAGCCCGTTGAAGAGCGATTATCGTTTGAAAGATAGCGTTTTTTAATAAAAAGAAACTCATTGTGAGAAAATATTTGGGATTTTTAAAACTTTTTCACAATTTTATCATGAATAGAAAATCAATTACTAGTAACATCTATACAGTGGTACCTCGACATACGAGCGCCTCGACATACGAGTTTTTCGAGATACGAGCCGACGAGCAAGTGATTTTTTGCTTTGAGTTACGAGCGAAATTCGAGATACGAGTTCGGTTCGGTAGTGTTGAAGATATTAATCTGTGATTTTAAATGGGAATTTTGTATGGGGAAATTTGCTTCGAGATACGAGTAATTCAAGATACGAGCAAGGTTGCGGAACGAATTAAACTCGTATGTCGAGGTACCACTGTATATATAAATATCAATGTTTGTATGTTTGTTTGTTTGTATGTCCGGTATACAAATTCGCAGTAGTTCACTAATTCAAATCAAAATTTCCATACATAGGTAAAAAAAAATACGGAGAAGACGATAGGCTATTTTAAAATATATATAAATCAATTATTAAAACTATATATTCAGATTATTCTACTTAGCTCACGAACAGCGCCCTCTATCAAAGATTAGATTAAATTATGCTGATGCAAACAAACAGATAATGCTAATAACAAACAATTATAAAAAAATCTTATCTAAATATATATCACTCGGGTAGATATGCACACGGGTCAATCCCGGGGCGAAGCCCGGGTCACCCGTCTAGTAATCTATAAATAAAGATGGATTAGCGCGCCATCTGTTAAAAGAAATTGAAACTAATTTTGACACGGATGTTTCTTTTTTTGAAATAAAACAATTTTCTACTGTCCCCCTTTCTGCAATGATAAAATAAATATATACAAAAAACAAGGAATATTTACTATAAAAGAAGTAGATAATAAAGGTTATATTTGTATTTTTATTAATATTTATATTCACATTTATATTGATCTAAAGAGACAAAAGTCGCCTTTCACGTCAAAACCAGACGCCACATATTGACCTTCGCCGCAAACTAGCGGCCTCGGGTCGGTGACAAAGACACAACACTAGCTTTGGTAAACTGAAAAGTGTCCACCTAGAGACCATGGTTTCGGGCTAATGGCCCTCGTCAGTCTAGGGCGGACTTATATGTCAATACAATATAATGCGACTTGTGATTGTAAAACGACATTTGAAAATTATATCGCAAGTGTTTCTTTTCAACGAAAAATCAAAATTTATTTTTATTTTTAAAGGAGAAATAACGATTATTTCTAACCTTAGGAATGAGGTATGAAAGGATGAATTGTGAAGAGTAATGATAAATTATATGTGGCGTCTGGTTTTGAGGTCTATTTTGACGGGAGAGGCGACCCTTGTCTCTTTAGATCAATATCCTCCCGGCAAAATTCTCATCTATATTTATATTTATGTGTGAAAATAATAAAATAATAATAATAATAATGGCCAGGTGTTGGTATTGTTACGTAGAAATAAAAGCACATTCCAGATGGAGAATTTTTAACGCCTTGCCAAATTCTTTATTTTTATTTACTTCTCCTGATGAAGACAAAATATTTTTGTCGAAACGTTGAGAAAATAAAAAAACTCCAACTGGCCGAAGTGTCTATTTTTCATATAAATTAATTGATTTTATTAAATTAATAACCTATATATAAAAAGATATGTGTGTATTCATTGAAGGCTGAAGAAATGTCTTTTTTTGCAATGATTATCATCCTTTTACACTCTTACAAGATATAACTATCTATAATAACTTTTTTATAAGCTGTAATGCTTATGAACTATCTTTAGCCTCTCACAAATGTCCTTTGATTAATAAATAGAAACATCGTTTGATTAATAAAACCTACTCTAGTTTACGACCTAGCGACATCTTTCGGGTGAAAATAGAACTAGAATTCAATATATGAAAGAAAACATTATGAAAAGAGATGGAAAAAAACTAAAATAAATACCGACATTTTCATATATAAAGGAAAACCTATCAAGTCGTTTTTTTTTTATTTCCAGTTAGACTCTTTGAGGCAATCCACAGATTTTTCACATGAAACGACCATAAATGGAATAGACTGCTTTTTAACGGCTTTCATTCCCATTGGCTAACGGTATTTTACGATCAGACGAGAGTGAGGTTCTGTCGTCTGCTAACGCGCGCCATTTTTTTTAAGCCTAAATTATTGAACGATATTAATCTTTACGATTATTATTTTAAGTAGAGTCAATAATAATGAAAAAAGAGTTCTTTTTGAAGAGAAATACTCAATGATATCATGTTGAAGGACTTAATGGTTTATATCTTTTTGGACTTTGTTCCTTTTAAAGAACCAACTATGAAACCATTGGTGAATAGTTTTGTTCGTTAAAAGAAATTTGCGTTAAACAATATATATTCGATTCTTGATCTAATACAAATTTAGGTAACTAGAAATTCTTGATTCTAAATCATATACCTATAAATCATCAATATATAAATTACTTTTCGCAAACAATTATTGTTTACAAGTGTTAAAACACTTATTAAAATAAAACACGGTATGTTTTTACACAGCTATGCAATTAAAAAAACATTGTATTCCTTAATGCCCCTCATTATTTTAAAAATCTAAAATTGCATATTGGACAAATAAATATTTTGTAACTAAATCCAATCTGGTTTTTAACTAAGATAGGTTTTAACTTCTGATTAATTTGCATATACTAGGATTGTATATGGGAATAGAGAACGGATAATATTTGCATACAGGTTGGCTTTTTTTCTGGATTTTCCAAAACTGGTGTTGGGGGACACATTCATTTATCAGCACCTCTGATAGTTTTACAGTAGGTTAATAAATAAATGCATTGTTTTAATGGCAGAGCGCCATCTAAAAATGCTTTAAATTCTAAAATGTGAGAGGGCAGGATATGCCTTTTTAGTTTTTAATATCAACAACACCTGGGACCCCTTTCTTATATTTTTTTCACATAAACTAATATTAAAAATAAAAATGGCATATCCTGACCAGGAGCACATGTGCTTTTACAGAAGGCAGAGCGCCATCTGGTGGAAGAGAAATCAACTAAACATTGATCCACCAGATGGCGCTCTGCCTTCTGTAAACATGTGCTCCTGGTCAGGATATGCCATTTTTATTTTTATTATCAACACCTAACCTTTTTATTATTTTTTTCTGCCATTTTTTCATAAACTAATATATAAATATAAAATTTATTTTTATTTAACATTTACTCAATATTTGCTCTTAGAGAATAGTGCAATGAATATGTTAGAAATAGTTAATATATTTATATTTTGTAAAACGACATTTGAAAATTATCCCGAATGTGTTTCCTTTGAACGAATAATCAAAATTTATTCCAAGGAGAAATAACGGTTTTTTCTAACCTTAGGGATGAGGTATGAATTATGAAGAGTAATGATAAACGGAAAAATAAAAGTGTCCAGGGATGGGAACCGAACCCACAGTATTCCGCTTACCGGGCAGATGACATGTTCACTTTTATTTTTTTACGTCCATCATTACTCTTCACAATTCATACCTCATCCCTAAAGTTAGAAATAATCGTTATTTCTCCTTGGAATAAATTTTGATTATTCGTTCAAAAGAAACACATGCGGGATAATTTTCAAATGTCTTTTACAATCACAAGCCGCATTATATTGTATTGTAAAATACTTATATTTTAATATATTAAAATAATAATAGAAATTTGCTTTATATCAAAAAGAATCACGACGTCAAAAATAGTTTTAATTTATTACAACAAATGGCGCGCTATTTCATCATATTAATATAGTAAACTAGTCTCTGTTTATCGTGTATATGTATATAAGTTATTATTAGTAATAGTTAATAACACTTTCTCGTCTGTTGACACAGCAAATAATTACACTTCTCGTCTGCTTAGCTAAATCTGAAAAGTTAGAAGAGAGAGTTAATATTAAATTTATTCTTCTAACTGTCGACCTGGCTTCGCCCAGTTTTTACCCGATTGAAAGTTTGCCTATAACACATATTTGTTAACATATTATTTTCAGGGGCAAACATCCACTCTTTACTGAATCTATTCTTGTCAAGATAGAAATTGATGTTTGTTACTTTTCTTCATCACAACTACTGAATAAATCATTGGTAAATTTTGCACATATTGGTAGCTGAATATATATATTTACATATAATCTAATCAAAAACTGATATTAAAAAAAAAATTAATTTTCATATTTTGGAGTTATAAAATGTTAATATTTATTTTATAATGAATCTGTGAATAACCAGGCTTCGCCCGGCTTCTCCCCTAGTGAATGTTTGCCAGGCGAATGGCAAGTGTTAATTATTATAATTATACCATCATCACTCTCTAATTATAGTAGTCGCGCTAGAATTCCAAAATAATAAACAAGTATTACTTGTCATTAGAATTCGTGTCATCTTCAAATGTTTGCTTTTTCAAATAATATATTTTTCACTTTAGAGTGATAATATAAGAAAGATTCAATTATAATAAATAATAAACGAATACAATAAAGCATCAAGGGCTGCGTATCTTTATTAAAACGACAATTTACGAGCTTTCGAGCACATACGCCCTTCTACAGGAATTAATAACTCACTAATAATAATCCAACCTAGTTTGAAATATAATTTATATACATATAGCTATTATTTTGCATATCTGCTTAACTAGAATAATATTAAAATGATTGAATTTACATGTAGGTATAATGATTTGGAAAACTAATTCTAAAATATATGAGGTAATATGATACTTTAAAGTAAACTTATTTTGTATTTTACAAATTTTACAACTTACAAGGAATCCCATTAGACATGTGATATCATATGCTATGAATGAATTTGTATTATCTTATTGTATTTAAGTCTATAGAGGCCTTATACCCCAGTCTCCCCCACGGCTTAATACTTAAAACTACTAAAACCTTTTTGGATAACAATAAGATAGACCCTAATACAATAGATAAAATAATAGGTTTAATCACATTATGTCTTAGAGTTAACATTTTCACATTTGACCAGAAACAGTATAAACAAATTAAGGGTTCTCCTATGGGAAGCCCATTGTCTACTCCATTAGCCGAAATAGTAATGAGAGAATTAGATTTATGGATCACTTCATTATACCCGGCAGATATCATATTATACAGACGATATATAGATGACATATTTTGCATTTGTACCGAAAAACAGATTCCCAACATCTTAGCCTCTCTCAATAATTACAACAATAGCTTACACTTTACAATAGAAAAAGAAAATAATTGCACATTGCCATTTTTAGATATTAAAATAATGAAAATAGATAATAGATTACAAACTACAGTTTACTACAAACCTACTTTCACCCCTAATTATATAAAGTTTTCTTCATTTTGCCCCATCAGTCATAAAATTAACACAGTGAAAACGTTGACTAAAAGAATTTATACTCATTGTTCACTAAATCTATACAAAAATCATGAAACACAGACAGTTATCCAGAATTTATCTTCAGCCGGTTACCCTAAAACATTTATATTAAAACATTTCTATCAGGAACAGGTCACATCTAACATGATAGCACAAAAAACTAAAATATACAGGCAAAATTGTTACATTCCATATTCCCCGAAATCTATCCATATTTCCAGAACATTAGATAAATTTGGAATAAAAACCTTTTATAGTAACTCACCCAGCCTATCAGATATCTTAAGAAACCCGATAACAAAAAACAGGCAAACCGAACACATATCACACAGAAAAGAAGTAATTTATTCCATACAATGCAATAACTGTAATGCCAGATATGTGGGGGAGACAGGAAGAAAATTATATAATAGAATCATTGAGCACAGAAGAAATATAAACAGAAATTGACCTTTATCTTTAATAGTACAGCACTCTAATTCAACAGGACATACATTCAACTTAAATGAACCTAAAGCACATTACAACAATATAAGTAACAAATATCAAAGATTAATAATTGAAGCAATAGTGTCCAAGCAATACAATAGTATAAATCGCAAAATAGATTTACCAGAAGCATATAATACAATAGACTTAAATACAATAAGATAATACAAATTCATTCATAGCATATGATATCACATGTCTAATGGGATTCCTTGTAAGTTGTAAAATTTGTAAAATACAAAATAAGTTTACTTTAAAGTATCATATTACCTCATATATTTTAGAATTAGTTTTCCAAATCATTATACCTACATGTAAATTCAATCATTTTAATATTATTCTAGTTAAGCAGATATGCAAAATAATAGCTATATGTATATAAATTATATTTCAAACTAGGTTGGATTATTATTAGTGAGTTATTAATTCCTGTAGAAGGGCGTATGTGCTCGAAAGCTCGTAAATTGTCGTTTTAATAAAGATACGCAGCCCTTGATGCTTTATTGTATTCGTTTATAAATTGTACAGGGTTTTTTCATTCTATAATAAATAATATTTGACAAAATACCTTCTTTAAGCAATATTCGCTCGGTAAGAAGCAGAGTCATAATATATACTTTTAAAAATTGTATTTGATTTAAAGAAGATCATTTTATACATATGCATTCGAGTAAATCCCAGGCATTACCTAGGTCATTCAGATAGTTGAGACCAATAATTCTTTGAGCCAAAAGGCAATCTATTGATTATCTATTTATATATATAAAAATGAATGTATGTGTGTGTGTCTGTCCTTTATGCCTGACCAAACCACTCATTGGAACGCAATGAAACTTTGGGAAGTTATTTAGTATAGTACTGGGAAGGTTTCTGAAAAATAATATCTTGAATATCCTTAGAGTTATTTGCAGATTTGTAGATTTAACTCGCAAGCAGCGCCCCCATTGCGACGATGATAACAAGTTTTTTTTATCTATAAGTTTTATTATCACTAAGTTTATTATCTTAAAGATTATTTATCAAAAGTAAGATTTTCTACTTATTAATTGCGCACAGGTCAAAGTTAGTTTTTTCATTTATCTACAACATATATATTGGGAGAATAGATAAAATGATGATTTTGTAATGTAGAAAATTAGAAAAGACAAAATTCAGGATGACACGGCAATTTATTTGAGACAAGAATAATGATACAATTCCAAGGCAAGATACTATTCCTTTAACTTCCAATTACCGAGGGAACCAATTAATATTGATTTTTTATTCAACTTATCGAGTATTTTTCAAGGGACCGGTAAAAAATGTTCACTTTATTGAGAGATTCAAATTTACGAGTTTCAAATTATCAAAATATATCTTTTTTTTTATAAGTTTATAGAGAATTGTTTTAACAAATGTTCGTTAGACAAACCTTTACTCGGGTAAAACCCGGGCGAAGCCGAGTACATCCGCTAGTATTTATATATAAAAGTAGAGAGATGTACCTGGATCTGTAAAAGAAAAAAAAAATTATTTCACATGACTATTTTTCAAAACAATAACATTTAGTCGTGTAGATTCCTTTACCAAGTTATTCAGATACTATTTAGTTCTGAAACTAGAGCGATCCATATTTAAATATCTTTAGATATTAAAAAGGCATATATTGGATTGAATAAAATATTTATTTGCCAATATCTCGTTTAGCTGAACTACAACCTTTATCAAGGCATTACATTTTGTATTTAAAAAAAACACTTTTTTTATAAAAGATGACAAAGATTGTCGTTCAGCCAACCGAAATATTGGCAAATAAATCTTTTTATTCAAAATAATATATGTATTTTTATTATCTGGAGGAGTAAATATCTTTATTTATGGGGTTGCTAACCAGAATGGATGTTTTTTGAGCCCCAAAAAAAGATGCCATGACTAGGATTCAAACCTGGGTTATTGCGGCTACAACGCTTTATCTAAAAATTCGTTCGTTCCAAAATCACTTTATTAGGTACCGCTCAAAATGAACAACCTAGTTTATGATAATTAAAACAATGAATAATATGTGAAGGTTATTCACCTATTAAACAAAATGTTAACGTGGGATTCAATCCCTGTTCATGGCCGTCGGGAATCGAGGGTGTTACCTACTCGTCCTCCGACCTTCTTTTTTGTATCTAAAAATATTTAATATAAAAGTTATATAGATATTTTTAATAAATAATTGGGAGTATTTTGGTATCTTTTTGTAAAATAGAGCAATCCATAAATAGATCTTTAATTAAAAAGGCATGTATATTGGATCAAAAAAATTATTTACTTTACCAATATTCCAGTTGGCTGAACGTCACCTTTTTCAAGGTACAACAATACATTTATGTCAAGAACAAGCTCAACCTACATAACGTCCATTATATTTTGGATATATTCGAAGATACCAATCAAAGGTTTAATACAAAATAAGGCTTTTTATCATTAATAAATTCCATATAGATTACTCCATAATTTCTCTACAGAGACATTATAAATATTCGAGAAAAAAAAAGAAAGAAACTGTTGAATATAATACCAAAAGATACAATAGCGGAAGTGGAGGGGGAGTCGTCTGATTGTTAATCCATTATTGACACCGGAAGTATGATACCAAAGCAGACGATTCCTGGGGCCCCAAAACTTCCTGTTTCAATTAACACGGTCCTATGGTCACCTTCCTTATCTCTATTATATGTACATACATTCAAACACACACATTATTGATGGACAGGGGTAACATTGATTTGATTCATCAACGTTTGAGGTAGGATGTCTTTATGTCGCTTTTTTAGATGTTAAAAAACAAGAATTATATATTTTATTTATGTTATATTATACACATATATATGTAATATGATGATGCAATTGTTATTACACTATAATATTTGTTGTACTACACTGTTGTAGAATCCTGTCGACTTAACCGTTCTGTGGCAATATCGTTGTGGGGTTTCTTATTGTTGGATGCGAATGGTGAGATTTGGTTGAAGCGCAGCCGTTTGAGTGGAAGTTGCAGCATACAGTTAGGAATAATCAGGACACGTGATTGAGTTTGAAAATAAAGGCAACGGGTTGGAGGAAAGAAAGTTTGATAAGAGCTGAGCGATTTGACTTATTAATTAACTGATCACATGGCGGTGATTGTACTTAGCTGTGGGATGAGCAGAGGGGGAGAGGTCTAGAGCCGATGTCACCTCCTTGGGAGCCAAAGCGTAACTAACATTTCTTGCTTTTCGATTTAACACCAAGCTTCAGTTTCTCTCTGATTGGTTGAGATATGATCACATGGTGTTTTCCTATTGGTTGACCTACTTAGTGGTTCCTCCCTAATTGGCCGGCGGCTCTCCTTGATGAAAAATGGCCTGCCTGGTATATCCGATTTCGTCAGGAAGTATTGGGTATCTTGACGCTTATAGCTTCGACGGATATTAGATACGTCCTGTTTTTGCCGGAAGTATTGAGTGCATCTTGGCTAAAATAACTTCTGCGGTCACTAGAGACGTCCGGTCTCTGCCCCTGCAATGTTGACACAGGGGTGCCAAAATAGTCGTGCCAGCTTTTAGTCTTACTTCCTATATCTTTTGTTACTTTCTTTCCTCCAGTTATCTTGTTCTTTATTAAGTCTTTGAAAATCATACATGATACATACATAGTGGGTCGGGGTTGCATTTAATTATATACAAATTATGACAGATGCGCCCCCTACATGTGAAGAATTCAAGAAGGGGTTAGCCTGAGAGAATTCTGTAAAGTGAAAAATAATTTTGTGGGAAAATTAGTTGTGGGTATGGAGGGGCTATATACAAACATTGCTGGTAATATAAAAGTAAAATAGAATGGTGTTGATGATATAGGTTGAGTATAATTAATAGAAATCAAAAATTTTTAATTGTAAGAAATCAAGGAATGTTATGGTACATAGTGGATTAAAAGAAAAGAAAATGCGCCTAAACGACTTCTACTCGAGTTAAGAAATGAATTCGAGGGGGTTCTATTTAGGCTTTGAAATCAAAATAAAAATAATATAAAAATAGTTGAATGAAATCAAAATTGAATGTGTTTGGTTGAATGGTGAGAAAAAAAAAAAAGAAAAATGCCTAACCATATTCTAGCTCGAAATTGGGAATGAAATCGAAGGAATTCTATTAGGTCTTTTGAGAAATCAAAAATAAAAAAAATAAAAAGTTGGAAGAAATCAAAGTGAGTGCTTGGTGCGTGGTGAGAAAAAAAAAGGAAAAATGCCTAATTATATTCTAGCTCGGAATTGGGAATGGAGACCGAGGGAATTCTATTAGGTCTTTTGAGAAATCAAAAATAAAAATAAAATAAAAGTTTTTTGAGCGAAATCAAAGTAGAGTGCTTGGAAAAAAGAAAAATGAAAAATAAAAAGATTTCAACAACAAAGGGTGATTTAATGTTTTTAGTTTAATCGAAAGTCAGTGAGTTTTCGTTGATAATTGAGTTGTGGCAATATAAGTCAAGTGGTAAATAGAATGATAATTGATAAATGAAAATGATAATATAAACTAATTGGTAAATAAAATGATAGTTAATGATTAAAATTGATAATAAGTTGAATAAATTGCTAAATTGATTAAATATTTAAATTTTAATTGAGAGAAAATAATGAAAATGATTGATATGAAAAATAAGGTGTATTGGTTGGAACCCTTTGGTATCTACATGCCCTGATCTACATGTATTGGTTGCTCCATTTTGCCCTATAAATGTTTTACTTGCTCAATTATGCCCTATAAATTTTTTGTCTCATCTGTAGTGACACTTAGGTGAAAAACGTGATTCTAGCCCTCAAGTGCGTTTATGCTGTGTGTACAGGAGACATGGAAATCTATATAACCTTTATGTGTAATTTTTTGTCTTTGTGTGTGTGTTGTGAAAAAATGTTAGAAGTCTGTTGTGTAAGAAATGTGTGAGTTGGTTCTATGTGTTGTCTCGTGGATGTGGAGTTGGTTGGTAAAAATCGATATGTAGACTCGAACTGGAATCAAAATCGGTGGTATAGCGAGGTTCCCAGTCGACCTCAATAGGGGATCTTCTCATTGTAATTAGAGATACGGAAGTGGGGTGTGTCGGGCAAACGAGAGGGAGGGAAATTGGAGATCGGACGAAGGCGCTCCGCTTTGTTTACAGAGGCCGAATTTAACCTCCGTGGACTATACTTCCTGTCGTGGTGTTTCAAATCTCATTTCCTGCCGTCTATTTATTTTTGGTGCGGCTCAGGGCTTGTTTTTGGAGCGTGATTTCTCCGACACTGGTTGGTTATCTTTTCAGTTACTGCTATCTCTTCGGAGTTTATTTAGATTTTCTGCGAAGATGGTTCCTAAAATTATGAGAAGTTTTATAAATACTTGTCCACAATGAAGAATTGCTTGTCCACAATGAAAAACTGTTTGTCCAAAATTAAAAACTACCTCTTGTAGTTCGAAGATTTTCTGATCGGGCATAGCATAGATAAACAAGTAATTGATGACTAAAATTGGGATACAGTTGTATGGCAGAAGTAACAAACAAAGGATAAGAATCAGATGAAATATAGGATATTGCCCCATGTTCGTCCACATTTTTGTAACTGGGGACTCTGAAATATTCGCTTGAACCTTATGAATTGTAGAGTTTGAATGATTGGTAGGTTCGCAGTTCTCCTGTTTGATATCTTTAGGGAGTGGTGTGATATGATTGAGCTGGTTGTCAGGTTTGCAGTTTTTAACGTCGGGGAAGAGTGATGTAAATCGTCTTGTTGCAAAAATGGCAGGGTCTAAATGCCTGAAAGGTTCGCTGCTGGTGGGTTTGAACCTTAATGACTCTGTTGGGAATAATTCGGGTGTTAAATGTTTGAAAGGGAACGTGTAATTGGGGTTGTGCTTTATATGATAGGTGTTAACGGCGGGTGGTGATATATAATGGATTTTTTCCGTATACAGTTTAAGTTTGTTGACGTGGATTGTGTCAGTGTCTCTTTGAAGTGGTTGATTTGGTCGATCTATGCGGACCACATTTGGTGAAATAATTTCTAATATTGTGTGAGGTCCTGTGAAATATGGCGCAAGTTTCCCTGTATTTGGGTGGTGATATAATTTTACTAACACTAGATCACCTACTTCGAAATGTGGTTGCTTGTGTCGTTGGTCATAAGTGTTTTTGTCTTGTAAATGTTTGTTTTGTGTGCGTGTGTGTGCAATTTTTCTAGCTTTGTCGATATCTGGGTACGGTGTGTTATGATTAGAGATTTCTGGGGGTAGGATACCAAACATTAAGTATATGGGTGGAAAACCTGTGGTAGAGTGGGGTGTCTTGTTATATATAAGTGTAACCTTCTTGACCAACTTGGTCCATGCGACCTTAGGATTTTCTAGGTGTAATAACCTAAGTTTTCCCGTGAGGGTGGCGTTTAGGCGTTCACATAGGCCGTTGGCTTGTGGGTTGTTGCTGGTTGTGATTAACGGGTGAATATTTCTATTAAGGAGAAAACTACGAAATTTGGGTGAAGTGAAGGCAGGGGCTCTATCCGTAAGAAGGCGTTTTGGAGAACCATCCTGGAATACTCGTTTAAGTACCTGTTGGTAGGTGATGGTACTGGTGGATTTAGATGGAAAAGCCCACGCGTAGCGTGAAAAATGATCGACTACCACATGGAGGTATATCTTGGTGTTGCCATATTTGGCAAATCCTGCTATGGTGTCCAGAGATAAGAGGTCGAAGGGTTCTTTAGATTCCGGAGGTTGACTTAATTCTCCGTAAGTGGGTCCTACTGGACGTTTTGTTAATTGGCAGGTGGGACAGGTCTTAACTTTTTGTTTAATATCTTTTGACATACCTTGCCAGTAATATTGTGTGGAGATAATTCGTGACATTTGGGAAATACCGGGGTGATTGTATTGTGTGTGTACTGTTTGTAAGAGTTGTTGTATGAGTGGTTTTGGAAGTATAATCTTGGTTACACCTTTTCGGGAAACTGTATGTAATCCATTACGATCAATGGTCAAACTAGACTCTTTCGATGGAGGAGGTTGATGGGTCTTGATAAGGGTGGCGTCCAAGAATCCACAAAACGGGTTACGGGATAAGAGATCTGCTTCATATTGTAGTTTTCCCTTTATGTAGCGGACCTCGTATTCGTAACTCGATAGTCGTAAACTCCATCGAAACAGTCTGCCGGACGGGTTTTTGATGGTTTTCAGCCACTGCAATGCGTGATGGTCAGAAAATATTGTAAATTTTCTGCCCATAAGATAGATGCGAAACTTCTCCACACTCTCAACGATTGCTAAGCACTCAAGTTCAGAGATGGAGTAGTTTTTCTCGTGTGGGCGCAATGTTCGGCTGAAATATTGAACTGGGTATACGTTTCCGTCAGGGTGAACTTGTTTGAGAATGCCTGCTATACCGAGGGTGGATGCATCGCAATACACTTGGCATGGCAGACCTTCTTTGTAAAGGTGTAAAATGGGGTGTTGTGTGAGGTTTCCTTTCAGGTCAATGAACGCCTCTTGACAAGCTTCATTCCAGTTCCACACGACGTCCTTTTTGAGGAGATTGTTGAGTGGTGCTCGCAAGCGAGCGTATTCCGGAATGAATTTGTTATAGACGTTCACAGCGCCTAAGAAGGATTGTAGTGTTTTTCGGTTGTGTGGTTGTTTAATGGCGTGGATGATGTCGGTATTGCGTGTAAGTGGTGTAATTGTACCAGCTGTGATGGTGTACCCTAGAAAATTTATGGATTGCTTAAAAAATTCGCATTTTGCGAAGTTAAGTTGTAACTTCTCCGCTTCGCAAAAGGCGAAAAATTGTCGCAGGTGGTTTTGATGTTCCTCCAATGTGTTGGAGTAAATGATGAAATCATCAAAGTAATGTGCCACACAGTCAAGTCCGTGTCTTTGTAGGACCTGACTTATGGCTCGTTCGTAAATCTGAGGACTGGTTTTTAACCCGAAAGGTAATCGAGTGGGTTGGTATAATCCTTCAAAGGTGGCAAATGCTAACAGTGGTCGAGAATCGGGGTGTATTGGGACTTGCCAATACGCAGAGGATATGTCGGCCGTGGAAAAATATTTGGCCTGTGCGAGGCGGTCTAGGATATCCTCGATTCTCGGGAGGGGATGGACATCAGAGCTGATTAGCTCATTCACCTTCCTATAATCGATACAAAACCGTTTGGTTTTGTCGCGCTTAGTGACGAGGGTGACAGGGCTCGAGAAAGGTGAAAAAGATTGCTCTATGATGCCGTTCTCCAGCATTTGTTGTATTTGGTTACGGATTTCTTGTTGGTCACATATCGGAACACGATATGGACGTATGGTGATTATTTTTTCGGAATTCGTGGGTATTTTTACTGGTGGAATCCGTAAGCATGGTACGTTGAATTTGTCCTGTGAAAAAATGTGAGTGTACCTTTGTAGAAGTGTTGTGAACTGTGGTGTATAATGAGTGTTAGGTGTTGTGTTGTAGTATGCATGTGGTAAAGGGTTTTGTTGTGTATTAGTGTGAGTGTCGAGTTCGTTGTGTGGGTTGGTCATGTGAGAGTTGTGCAACGGTGTGTGATCACCTATGTTTTTGGTATGCGAGTTGTCCCGCTGTGTGGGTGCGTTTTGGGCAGGTTCATAAGTTGAAGTTGTTGTGGTTTGATTATTTGAGGGCATGTAAAAAGGGCAATTGGCTTTAGTGAAAAAGGGGCATGTAGATAAGTGGGGTTTTCTCAATGAATGCACGCAATGGTTGTCATAGGCGGAAAGTTGGGATGTGGGGAAAATTTTTTGTGACATCGCCTGACACTGCCAGTACGTGCATACATTGGACACATGATTAAAATGGTAGGAAAGGGTAGACAATGGGGCGCCCAGCTGGAGTATAGTGCATTTATTAAAATCTATGGTTAATCTGAATTTATGGAGGCTATTGATACTAAGAATTCCGAATGGTAATGGTGCATTCACTACATGGAAATACTCCTTTCGTGATATTTGTCCTATTGTCAGTGGGATAGATAGTTTACCCATGGTTTTTGCAAATCCGTTTAGGGTTTGGAGTTGTAGTGAATGTCCCTCAAGGGTTAAATTAGGCAGGTGGGTTTTTAGCATATGATAAATATCATATGGCACTATACTCAGGCTGGCGCCTGTATCAATTAAAAAGGGGCATGATACATTAGGGGTTAGAAAAAGTTTGACAGTCAGTTGGTTTAGGGATCCTACCTCAGTCTCGAAAGGGCTGTCCGGCTGAGGTGTCTCTGGCTTGACTTGGTTGTGATGAAGTCGGAACTGGTGATTTTGGGACCGTTTGCACTGTCCGGACTTTTTCGTGGGTCGTCGGGATTGGTCGACGTCGGCATTCGCTGTGCCAGTGTCTCGCGCCGCAGAACTTGCAGTTGGACGGCGGAAGAGGTGCATTCCATGCACCTGGGCGCCGGGATGTGCTGTGGTACGGACCCGACATTGTGGGTGGTTGATCTTCTCTGGATCGCGTTGCCGGTACACTGGGCCCGTGGATCCGCTGTACCAGTCGGAACCACTCTCCTAGGTTCTCGGGAGGCACTACGCGGACTAGGCGCTGGTCGTTGAATGGCAGTCCTTCTGTCAGCGTCTCGAGGATCACCTCTTGTGGAAGTCCTAGTTGCAATCCCATGGCGGTTTTTTCCCGGTAGTAGGTCTCTAAGTTGGCTTGTCCCGTGAGTTTCATGGCGAAATATTTCGCAAAGGACGCTTCGCTTGACTCAGGGTAGAGATCTAGGAGGATTTGTCTCACCTGGAAATAACTCCGGTCGGCCAGCCGAAGTTTCCTGAAGAGCTCCAGGGGTTGTCGCACCAGGTAGTTTGGCAGGCGCAATAATTTTTCTTGTTCTCCCATGGATGCGTCTTCCATTTTTCGGTCGAACGTCTGGAAAAACTGTGTCGCGCTGTATGTGCCGTCGAAAGGCGAGATCGCCGATTCCGCTCCATCAGAAATTTTTGCCCGGGCCAGGAACATTGACAGCTGGTTGACGGCGTCCGCTAGGGGCGCAGTTGTCTCTCGGTCGGTCATCTCCTGTCTTTCTCTTGTCGTTTCGTTCTCTCTTACTTCTTGCCTTCTTTCCATTGTTTCCGTCGGACTGTCTGACTTTACGCCTATGGGATCCTGATTTAATTCCATCTCACTATCCTGTCGACTCTGTGTAATATGATGATGCAATTGTTATTACACTATAATATTTGTTGTACTACACTGTTGTAGAATCCTGTCGACTTAACCGTTCTGTGGCAATATCGTTGTGGGGTTTCTTATTGTTGGATGCGAATGGTGAGATTTGGTTGAAGCGCAGCCGTTTGAGTGGAAGTTGCAGCATACAGTTAGGAATAATCAGGACACGTGATTGAGTTTGAAAATAAAGGCAACGGGTTGGAGGAAAGAAAGTTTGATAAGAGCTGAGCGATTTGACTTATTAATTAACTGATCACATGGCGGTGATTGTACTTAGCTGTGGGATGAGCAGAGGGGGAGAGGTCTAGAGCCGATGTCACCTCCTTGGGAGCCAAAGCGTAACTAACATTTCTTGCTTTTCGATTTAACACCAAGCTTCAGTTTCTCTCTGATTGGTTGAGATATGATCACATGGTGTTTTCCTATTGGTTGACCTACTTAGTGGTTCCTCCCTAATTGGCCGGCGGCTCTCCTTGATGAAAAATGGCCTGCCTGGTATATCCGATTTCGTCAGGAAGTATTGGGTATCTTGACGCTTATAGCTTCGACGGATATTAGATACGTCCTGTTTTTGCCGGAAGTATTGAGTGCATCTTGGCTAAAATAACTTCTGCGGTCACTAGAGACGTCCGGTCTCTGCCCCTGCAATGTTGACACAGGGGTGCCAAAATAGTCGTGCCAGCTTTTAGTCTTACTTCCTATATCTTTTGTTACTTTCTTTCCTCCAGTTATCTTGTTCTTTATTAAGTCTTTGAAAATCATACATGATACATACATAGTGGGTCGGGGTTGCATTTAATTATATACAAATTATGACATATATATATATATTATCGCGTTGAGCAAAATCTACAGAATAAATCGTTATGAAATTTCGCATGTAGGTAGCTGAAGATTTCGTTTAACATATAGGCTATTCAAAAAACTAAAAAGGTTAAGGTGCTTTTTTTTAATAATATAAAACAAAAAAGCGTTATTTCCAGCCTTTTACCGCTTGGGCGCAGCACTGGTCCTGACGATAAATGAATTTGATTGGTTAATAATTAACACGTGGTTTGTTTACACGATGAATGTTAGTTTGTTCACATGATGAATGTTTTTAAAAGGTAAGATTATCCAATCGCCGTGAAACTTTAGGAAGTTATTTACTATACTACTGGGAAGGTTTCTGGTTTGAATTTGGTTTGAAATAAATATTCTTTGCAATTTTATTTGCAAATTTTCTACTTTCACTCGCAAGCAGCGCCTCTAGCGGAATCTGGTGAAATTATATTTATAAATTGTAACAATGCTTAAAATGTGTTCCGAATATAATAAATTTAATTTGAGAATTTAGTAATATAATATACAATGACGTAAAATAACTTGGAATTCCATATTAATATATATATTTAAAGAAAATATTGTATAACGTTTTTGTGTTAAATGTTAAAATGTAATGTTAAAATATATTTTTACATTGTTAATTTAATTTGTTGTTGTTTTATAATAGTGAAGATGTAAATTACATTGTTGCTGTTGTTTATTATCGTTTGTTTATATAAAAAAAACTTACATTGTATGTGATGATGATAACAAAAATGAATTTTTAAATTAATATATATAATTCATAGAGAAAAAATATATATAATTAATTATCAAATTCACAAAAGTGACAATATCTTATTTAAAATATAATAAATGTTTTCAAAATATTATGTGTTTCAAAATTATATTTAAACGCATATAACAATTATTATATTTATATACGTTTATAAATCAATATATAGGTGGATTGGATGTTTTCTAGAATCGTTTTAACAAATGTTCGTTAGGCAAACTTTTACTCGGATAAAAACCGGGCGAAGCCGGGAACATATATATATATATGTTTGTCGGCTATGCACGCCCTCAATATGTAACTAATCTCGCTGAAATTTGAAAAGGACAGAGTTAAATCTGGTAGAGTTTTTTTTTTGTCGCACTTTAACCAAGAAAAATTATAGTACTGAGCAACAATATTTTTTTAGTCAGAAATGATAATAACAATTTTGCTGTATCATGCTTGATTGACATAAGCAAAATTCTTTAGGGGAATATTCACTAGAGCAGTCCACGGGCGGAGCCAGATAATAATTTTTAGTAGGCAGGAACAAAATTCTACCGCGAAACATTCACTCGAGCAGAAGACACACGAAGCCAGGTCATCTCTATATATAAAATATCGTTTCTCGGCCTTTTGGCCAAGATCATGTAGTATATCTCTAGATATTTTTATTTATATATATCTTATTAAAATTCTATTCAGTAGAGAGAGTGGATATGTTTGCTCTCAAAAAATATATTTTATATATTATATAAATATATAATGTAACGAATATTATTATCATAATATTCTGTGTGTTCCGGAATATTATTATCAATAATATTCGTTAGGCAAACTTTCACTCGGATAAAACCCGGGCTAAATCGGGTACTCATCCGCTAGTATGTTATATAAAAATATTATTTTATTCAAAATTATATATCATAGATTCAAATATTCTGTTAAATCGACCGCCAGAGGTCACTCTTCCCCTATAAAAACTCATTGTTGTTTTATCCCAATGGCCGGCTCAAAACTTTTGTACATTATGTAAATAATCTTTTGTTTTCCTTATTCTACTCGCCTTAAGCCAGGCATTACTTTTATCAAATTATGTTCTTTTAAATATTCCTCAGCTCAAATAAAGAAATCAATGATCTAAATACAACAGAAAATCTCCATTCATCTTTTTTTATATAACATATATATACAGTGGTACCTCGACATACGAGCGCCCCAACATACGAGTTTTTCGAGATACGAGCCGACGAGCAAGTGATTTTTTGCTTTTAGTTACGAGCGAAATTCGAGATACGAGTTCGGTTCGGTAGTAACACGCAGTCGCACCATCACGATCAGTTAGCAGCGTGCTTCCGCTGTGATAAGTTGTGTTTTGTGTTCGCGTTTTGTGTTGCGTTTACATTTACAGTTTTAGTTCATTCATTTTTATAACCATGGATCGGAAGAAAGTTTGTAAAAAGTCAAGTGCTAAGAAAACGATGATGAGAATTGAATTAAAACGTGAAATTTCTACAAGTGAGATAAAGGAGATCTTAGGAATGTGGGAGAGAGTTTCACAGTTCGGGAAAAAAAACACCCAGGAAAAGTTGCAACAGGTCGTGCATCTGACCTTTTTAATGACACTTGCCTAACTCATTTCCGGAACATTCTGAGAGGGAGGAAGAAACAAACCTCCTTGGACATGTTTTTTTCTAAACGGCCTACAGGTGAAAGCGAGAAAAATGTAGTGAAAAAGGCAAAGACCAGTGAGGATATCTAATTTATTTCTTTACATTCTCTTTTGTTGTTTTGTGCAATAAATATTTGATATTTATAAATACGTTTTTATTATTTAACACCACGTAACAAAAATAACTGGGGCGACATTTTGGAGGTTGGAACGGATTAATGGTAGTTCAATTGTTTTGTATGGGGAAATTTGCTTCGAGATACGAGTAATTCAAGATACGAGCAAGGTTGCGGAACGAATTAAACTCGTATGTCGAGGTACCACTGTATATTAAAAATAAAGAAAGCATATCCTGACCAGGAGCACATGTGCTTTACAGAAGGCAGAGCGCCATCTGGTGGAACAGAAATTACCTAAACATTGATTTAGCCTGTTCCCTGATATTTGGCCAACCTAATTTATTGATAAATCAAGAAAAGCCATCCACGAACGCGTTTGGCGCTGTTGGCGATCATCAGCGTGGAGTAGGCTGTACCACTGCGACCAAAAAGAATATTGGTCCCAGAGGCTTCTTGAGAAACCAAGAAATGAGTATTTAAGGCTTCTGTAAAGCACATGTGCTCCTGGTCAGGATATGCTTTCTTTATTTTTAATATCAATACCTGACCCACTTATTTTTTCTATTGTTTTTTCATATATATATTATGATACATTAGCGCGCCATCTGTTATGAAAATTCGAAACTATTATAGACGCGTATGATTCTTTTGAAAATTTAACAATTTCTAGGGGTCTTACTGCAATTTTCTATAGATAAGAAATAGAACGATGAAGCACGAATGTTTCTTTTACCATTAAAATAAACGTTCCTCACTGCGATGTAAAATAATTTCACATATCGGAGTAAGATCAACATATTTTCATATTGTGAAAAATATAGTACAAATGTAATATTGTACTGGGATAAGGTGCATAAATTATGAAAAAGGCATCTCCTTATCGTGCAACTGAAAGTTGCTGATGGCTTGCGCCATCTATCGGAATAAATATCAACTATTCTCGTTGATTTCTGGCCTTAACTACCCGTATCATGATTTTTCAGGATGCCTTAATGACCAATTTTTTTGGTGGTTGAGGTACAGCTTGCACCTCGCTGATGAGGGCCAACAGCCCTAAACGCGTCCGTGGTTAACTTTTCTTGATTAATCAAGAATGGGTATTTGTCCAATTCTGGAATAATTAAAATTCAACGAGAATAGTTGATATTTATTCCAATAGATGGCGCAAAGGAGATGCCTTTTTCTTAATATTTTCATATTGTAATAGAGAGCTTACAGATGTGTTGGAAATTTGTAATAGAAACGGCGCTTAGTTTTTAGCGTCTATTTTGACGGGAGAAGTCACCTTTCATTTTAGAGATCAATTTCACACCGGCAAATTTCCCATCTATATATTGGTCATATATTTGGGCCTAACTTTGATTCTGTCTCCTTCAAAAAAAAAAAAAAGAACAAACGACCGGATACATCAAAGACTTTCCACTTCCTTAAATTTTTGTCACTGAGTGTATATGTACATCTTCCCACATGTCACCAGAATATCTTAATCGATTTCAGGAAGTAGCTAATCACGTGACTTAATCCCTCCTTCCGCTATTCCCAAGAGTGATCAACAATGACGACAGAATCGTATACCCTTTTTTTAATGATAACTTCCTTGCGTGGGTGGAAGACGTGTTTTTTAGTAACGATAGAGAGGGGAGGATTATCTACATATTCTGTATCGTGTTTATACCTCTGTGCGTAAGGATTAGTACAGATTCTCGTGATTTATCACTAATCCAGAATATCTTAATTTATCGGTCCAATATCCAATTTTAGACCTAATATCCTTTATTTTTAAATAATTAGATCCTTGTAAATAGAACTTTTAAATTCAAATACGCTCATGGATAAAAACTTAAGGAAGATGTACCTTTTAACGTGTATATATCGGGATTCAGACAATAACTCTGAAAGATATCACAGTGAACTTTATTGAAGACACACGAGATAACCAAGTGTGAACAAAACTTAAGGAAGTTGTATCTTTCAGTATGTATATCGGGATTCAGACAATAACTCTGAAATATATTACAGTGACCTTTATTGAAGACACACGAGATAACCAAGTGTGAACAAAACTAAAAAAAATTGTACCTTTTAACATGTATATCGGGTTTCAGACAATAACTCTGAAATATATTACCGTGACCTTTATTGAAGACACACGAGATAACCAAGTGTGAACAAAACTTAAGGAAGTTGTACCTTTTAGTATGTATATCGGGATTCAGACAATACCTCTGAAAGATATTACAGTATAACCATTATAATAGAGAGAAAGGTATTTGTTTGGAATATTCAACATTAAAATTCAATTAATTGAATCTTAAATTCTATAAATCTTATAAATCGAGGAAATATAAAGTATATCACAATCTTGATTCATCCTATAACAAGCGGGATCTAAACAAAAGGTATTTTAGAACGTAAACCAGATTTCAAAAACTAATTTTCTTTTAATTTCAAATAACTTTCTATTAGTCAAAGAAAAAAAAGAAAGAATTGATACGGCAAGCTTGTAAAAAAAAAGTCTTTCCATCCAATAGGAAGACCTCCAAAAAAAGATCAATAAGATTTTCATTGGCTTGATTTGTTCGGTGGTGCCAAATGGATTTCGGATGAGAACCATTTGGAAATGAGATGTGGCAGTAGTGATGACAGCTGAAGACAAATGGCTGGGAAATGTTTGGCAATCTTGGTGATATTTTGGCTTACAAGATGGGATTAAGTTTGGACTTGGGCATTCCTCTTGTGATAGATTCATCATCTTTGAGGTAGGCAGGACGCGATGAATAAATCACAAGATTGTTTTGAAGGAAAATATGGGAGAGATGTGATTGGAAAATATTGAAGTGAGAAAGTTCAATTTATTCTTATTAGGAAATATTGATGGCAGATCATGTTCAATTTATTCTTATTATAAATATTGATGGCAGATCATGTTCAATTTATTCTTATTAGAAAATATTAAAAGAAAGCATATTCAATATCTGAGAGAGGTAAATATTGAAGGAAACATGTTCAATATCTGAAAGAGGTAAATATTGAAGGAAACATGTTCAATATCTGATAGAGGTAAATATTGAAGGGAACATGTTCAATATCTGTGAGAGGTAAAAATTGAAAGACACATGTTCAATATCTGAGAGAGGTAAATATTGAAAGAAACATGTTCAATATCTGAGAGAGGTAAATATTGAAGGAAACATGTTCAATATCTGAAAAAGGTAAATATTGAAGGGAACATGTTCAATATCTGAGAGAGGTAAATATTGAAGGGAACATGTTCAATATCTGAGAGATGTAAATATTGAAGGAAGCATGTTCAATATCTGAGAGAGATAAATATTGAAGGGAACATGTTCAATATCTGAGAGAGGTAAATATTGAATGAAGCATGTTCAATATCTGAGAGAGGTAAATATTGAAGGAAGCATGTTCAATATCTGAGAGAGGTAAATATTGAATGAAGCATGTTCAATATCTGAGAGAGGTAAATATTGAAGGGAACATGTTCAATATCTGAGAGAGGTAAATATTGAATGAAGCATGTTCAATATCTGAGAGAGGTAAATATTGAAGGAAGCATGTTCAATATCTGAGAGAGGTAAATATTGAAGGAAACATGTTCAATATCTGAGAGAGGTAAATATTGAATGAAGCATGTTCAATATCTGAGAGAGGTGAATATTGAAGGAAGAACATGTTCAATATCTGAGAGAGGTAAATATTGAAGGAAGCATGTTTAATATCTGAGAGAGGTGAATATTGAAGGGAACATGTTCAATATCTGAGAGAGGTAAATATTGAATGAAGCATGTTCAATATCTGAGAGAGGTAAATATTGAATGAAGCATGTTCAATATCTGAGAGAGGTGAATATTGAAGGAAGAACATGTTCAATATCTGAGAGAGGTAAATATTGAAGGAAGCATGTTTAATATCTGAGAGAGGTGAATATTGAAGGGAACATGTTCAATATCTGAGAGAGGTAAATATTGAAGGGAACATGTTCAATATCTGAGAGAGGTAAATATTGAAGGGAACATGTTCAATATATGAGAGAGGTAAATATTGAAGGAAGCATGTTCAATATCTGAGAGAGGTAAATATTGAATGAAGCATGTTCAATATCTGAGAGAGGTGAATATTGAAGGAAGAACATGTTCAATATCTGAGAGAGGTAAATATTGAAGGAAGCATGTTTAATATCTGAGAGAGGTAAATATTGAAGGAAGTATGTTCAATATCTAAGAGTGGTTAATATTGAAGGGAGCATGTTCAATATCTAAGAGTGGTAAATATTGAAGGGAACATGTTCAATATCTGAGAGAGGTAAATATTGAAGGAAACATGTTCAATATCTGAGAGTGGTAAATATTGGAGGAAGCATGTTCAATATCTGAGAGAGGTAAATATTGAAGGAAACATGTTCAATATCTGAGAGGGGTAAATATTGGAGGAAGCATGTTCAATATCTGAGAGCGGTAAATATTGAAGAAACATGTTCAATATCTGAGAAAGGTAAATATTGAAGGGAGCATGTTCAATATCTGAGAGAGGTAAATATTGAAGGGAGCATGTTCAATATCTGAGAGAGGTAAATATTGAAGGGAACATGTTCAATATCTGAGAGAGGTAAATATTGAAGGGAACATGTTCAATATCTAAGAGTGGTAAATATTGAAGAAGACATGTTCAATATCTAAGAGAGGTAAATATTGAAGGGAACATGTTCAATATCTGAGAGTGGTAAATATTGAAGGGAACATGTTCAATATCTGAGAGAGGTAAATAATGAAGGGAACATGTTCAATATCTAAAAGATGTAAATATTGAAGGAAACATGTTCAATATCTGAGAGTGGTAAATATTGAAGGGAGCATGTCCAATATCTGAGAGCGGTAAATATTGAAGGAAGAGCATGTTCAATATCTGAGAGTGGTAAATATTGAAGGGAGCATGTTCCATATCTGAGAGAGGTAATTATTGAAGGAAGCATGTTCAATATCTGAGAGTGGTAAATATTGAAGGAAGCATGTTCAATATCTGAGAGAGGTAAATATTGAAGGGAACATGTTCAATATCTGAGAGAGGTAAATATTGAAGGAAACATGTTCAATATCTGAGAGAGGTAAATATTGAAGGAAACATGTTCAATATCTGAGAGAGGTAAATATTGAATGAAGCATGTTCAATATCTGAGAGAGGTGAATATTGAAGGAAGAACATGTTCAATATCTGAGAGCGGTAAATATTTAAGGGAGCATGTTCAATATCTGAGAGAGGTAAATATTGAAGGAAACAAGTTCAATATCTGAGAGCGGTAAATATTGAAGGGAGCATGTTCAATATCTGAGAGTGGTAAATATTGAAGGAAGCATGTTCAATATCTGAGAGAGGTAAATATTGAAGGAAGCATGTTCAATATCTGAGAGAGGTAAATATTGGAGGGAAAGCATGTTCTATATCTGATTGTTATAAATATTTAAAGAAGCATGTTCAATATCTGAGAGGGGTAAATATTGAAGGGGACATGTTCAATATCTGAGAGAGGTAAATATTGAAGGAAGCATGTTCAATATCTGAGAGAGGTAAATATTGAAGGGAACATGTTCAATATTGAGAGAGGTAAATATTGAAGGGAACATGTTCAATATCTGAGAGAGGTAAATATTGAAGGAAACATGTTCAATATCTGAGAGAGGTAAATATTGAAGGGAACATGTTCAATATTGAGAGAGGTAAATATTGAAGGGAACATGTTCAATATTGAGAGAGGTAAATATTGAAGGGAACATGTTCAATATCTGAGATTGGTAAATATTGAAGGAAACATGTTCAATATCTGAGAGAGGTTAATATTGAAGGGACTGTATTTGATATCCGAAGAACAAGTAAAATAATGAGGTAAGCGGGTTCGAATCAGTGATATAATATATATTGGGTTTAAGAGGAAGGGGAAAACATAATATAAAGTTGTTTCGAAGCTTCAATACCATATCTCTAAGACTATATAGTGGTAATACACCGGGGGAAAGGATCTAAAGATGTAATACTAAAGATATAGTACTGTAGAATGGGAAAAACAAATGAAGGAAGCGGGTTCGAAGCTGCAATACCATAATTATAAGACTATGAAGTGTTGATACACCGAGGGAAAGTATCAAAAGATATAATACTACAGATATAGCACTGTAGAATGGGAAAAAACAAATGAAGGAAGCGGGTTCGAAGCTGAAATACCATAGATATAAGACTATGTAGTGTTGATACACCGAGGGAAAGGATCTAAAGATGTAATACTACAGATATAGTACTGTAGAATGGGAAAAACAAATGAAGGAAGCGGGTTCGAAGCTGAAATACCATAGATATGAGACTATCAAGTGTTGATACACCGAGAGAAAGGATCTAAAGATGTAATACTAAAGATATAGCACTGTAGAATGGGAAAAACAAATGAAGGAAGCAGGTTCGAAGCTGAAATACCATAGATATAAGATTATGAAGTGTTGATACACCCAGAGAAAGGATACAAAGCTGGCATACTACAGATATAGCACTGTAGAATGGGAAAAACAAATGAAGGAAGCGGGTTCGAAGCCGAGAAGGGCGCGAGTTCAACGCACTATCGACCATATCGATTCTGCACCACGCCCAGGCGTTGACAACCGGCAACACTGGAAGAAGAGAGAGAGAGAGAAATAACTGGTCACACATCCACTCAAAGATGAAGTGGTGTAAATTATACAACTTCCTCCATTACCTCAACGTACCACCACTACTCTTTTAGCGTTAGAGTTACAACTTTCTATCAATCTTTCTAAAATGATTTACCTTCTTTTTCTGACCTTGTCTTCCCCTAGCTATCAAGGTTGCTATGATGTAATTAATCTTATTACCTTGTTAGTAGATTGATTGATATAATTAGCTATTCTCTGGTAGTTACCACAACCCATTTTTATAGTAATAGCTAGTAATTATACGTATAGCATTTTCCCTAATCAAATCTGGAAATATTGTATTTTTTTACCATTCCAATTTAATTATATATTAGATATATCTTCCTTTATATAATTGGGTTAATATAGGTGCTCTCTTCTCTTTTCTCTTCAGTCTGAAACCGAAGGTTGATGATGATTAATAATAATGATCATTAAAAAATCCTTTTCAAGGTCAAATTTCGTTCGTTGTTGTTCTAGATACGCTGGTAGAACGATTTTTTAAATATATATTTTGTATATATAAAAGCAAAATTCTCTCCAGTTGGTTGTTTATGTGGGTAGGAAAACTTCTATCACTGATAATAACAATAATAATAAAGATAAGTTGGCTTATTTTAATTCTCTTTTTTTTTTAATAGAAGACACTTCGGCCAGAAAAGGTTTTATTTTGTTGACGTTTCGACAAAAAAAACTTTTGTCTTCATCAGTAAAAATTTAAAATAAAGTATTTTTGGCAAGGCGTTAAATATTTTGAAACAGATTTATAACGTAATGGAAAATGCTTTATTTTTAATTTATTTCCTGACGAGGACAATATGTATTTTAAAAAATGATGATAAAATTCATATAAATGGCTTACCGCTAAGTAAAAGATATGGTAGAGGTGATTTATATAAATTTAGCAAAATATTATATTTATGGCCAGATAGCAATTTTTTCAAATTATAAAATGTAATAAATATATCTTTGTTCTCAATCATAACACACACAGTGAAACACACAAAATAGACACGGGCAAACACAACACAAAAGAATCACACAACAACACACCACATATACTTCCAAGATGATAATAATCACAGATTAAATATATAAGAAAATACTATTGACTATTGACCACAGTACTATTAGACCATATTAAAGGCTACTTAGTATTTTAACACACAAAACAAGACACACACAAACACAATAAAAACAGCACAAGCACACAGCAAAACAACACATATACTTCCAAGATGATAATATTCACAGATTAAATATATAAGAAAATATGATTGACTATTGACCACAGTACTATTAGACCATATTAAAGCATACTTAGTAATCTGCATACACGCCTTTTGGGCTGTACATATATTAAAATAGGAACGATACAGAGAAGATTTGTATGGACCCTGCGGAAGGGTAACACGCAAAATCGTGAAGCGTTCCTTATTTTCACAACAGCTGCTTTCCTGCAAGGTTACCAACTCGCCATATGTAAATAGCCAAGACAAGGTGACTCAAATGTAACATCTGTAAACAGAGACGAAATAAATAAATAAAAATACACACACAACACAAACAAAACAAAGCAACACAATCACACAACAACACAACACATGTACTTCCAAGATGACAATAATCACAGATTAAATAAGAAAATACTATTGACTATTGACCACAGTACCATCAGACCATATTGAGGCCTACTTAGTATTCTGATAGCTATTATATCCTTTCATTACTGTAGTCACTGTGCTGTTTGGACAATATGCATTTATTTTATATATTAGGACTTATTAAACCTCTTCCAATATCCTATATAGTGGGAAAACCAGTAAAATGGCATTTGTTTTAACATAGTTTACAGATATAAACATAGAAAATTTGCACATATATAAATAATTATTAGAATTAATAACAGGTTAGAAGTAATCCCATTCCTATACTACTAAATACGTTTAACTATATGTATTGGGGACCTATTCTGACATATGTACATATATTAAGAATAATGTATTACCTAATTAACTTTAATTTTATCCTTCCGTGTCTGTTTCAATTCCAGATATATAAAAATAGGAAGCATATCTGTATCAATTATTAATCAAATTTAATTTATTATTTTCTTATTTTTATTCGTATTTTCATAGGGATTTGTTTCAAATATAGGGAATTCAAAATTGAATCTAAGGTAACAGAAGGTAAGGATATATAAGTCAGAAAGAAACAATAAACAGTTTGCCAGTAAGATGCCATGCCTATGAACAAAAAATGTTAATATTCTGGGCTCGTAGTTCCTAAATGGCCTAATCAACATGTTATTAACATCTTTCCTGATAAGTTCAAAGGTGAGGAAAGAATATTAAAGTGGACTATTGACCATCTTTGTGTGGTTGTTAGCTCATTATTTAAAAGTATCACGCTTTTTATTCTGTGAAGGTAAATACTTTTGTTTGGCAACACTGTTATTTATCATCATTGTGTTTATGTTTTGATAGATGGAATGTTATTGAATAAGACATTTTCGTGAAAAAAAAATCAATATTTCGATAGTTTATTATTAAAAGATTTTTTTTTATTCTGTGCAATTATTTATTTTTGCTTAGCAACACTTATAATAATAAGCTTAGATATATAATTATTAATTTTTAGTATTTTGTTAGATGAAATGTTATTTTTGACCGAGATAAATTCCTTGGAAACAACGCTTAAATAGCCAATAATAAACGCTACTTTTGAAATTCTGTGAAATTAAAATATTTTCTTCTGAAACACTGTTGGTTGTTCTTTTTTTTTCCACATTGTTTATGTTGTAAACGTATTGTGATAATCATTAACAATTTAACTCTTATAGCGCCTTCAAATTTACAATGTAAATAGACTGTATATTACCATCGTTTTAGATTATCTTCGCGCCTATACCAAGCGGAACTCATGTCAAACGTTTTGGAGGCCGGATATTCAATGCTATAGGTGAATAATAAGCCAACTGGCGTGGTTGGAATGCCATAAAACATGTGTAAATTAGCAAGATCATGGTGCTACAAGGGTTGTAAATACACTCATGGACAAACCTTAAGGAAATTGAAAGTCTTTGATGTCGCCCGTTATCTGTTTTTTTTTTTTTGTTTTTTTTTTTAAGGAGACAGAAGCAATTTTGTTCATACTTGGTTATCTCGCGTGTCTTCAATAAAGGTCACTGTGATAATATCTTTCAGAGTTATTGTCTGAATCCTGATATACATGCTAACAGGTAGAACTTCCTTAAGTTTTGTCCATGTGTGTATCTATTGGCATCTTTTAAATATATCTATATGCACTATTAGCGGTTTCGTCAGTTTTGAATCACCAGGACGCCCTATTTTACTGTATTGAACTGTTCTCTGCTTATATATCCGACCCTTTAGAGGGATTCTTGGTGAAAGTCTTTATTACTTTATTCTGGGGGTATTAATTTTACTAATATGTTTTTAGCATATTTTATCTTTATCTCTTTGCTTGTTCTTGTAAATAGCAGTGTACTGTCTGAGCTTGGGCATCCATTAAAATTCCAACCTGGCCTCACTGTTCGAAAGCACCACAGTTAGTGGGCAGTCTTTAGAGCTGTCCAACTTTCCTGAGACATAGGATACAAACAGCTATCCTACTTGGACTGACCCACCTCAATCCTACATCTATGGTCAGCCTTACAGACTCAACTTCAGCATGGAACTTCCTGGTCAACTAGTTTGCTCTGCATTCCACTCAGGACGTGATTATAAGTGCTTAGTACTTGTCCATACTAGTGATCTGGACTTACCAGATTCATGGAGCACAGAACACCAACTTCCCGGGAAGTCCAGCTCACTAGTATGGAGAAGTACTAAGCACTTCTGATCACATCCTTAGTGATTTCTAAGCAGAACCAGTTGAGTAGGAAGTTCCATGCTGAAGTTGAGTCTGGAAGGCTGGATAATTTATTTTGATATAAACAATCGCAAACTCTTTACAAAAGATAGATATATAGAGAGATTTAAAAACCAGATTCACGGAGCTCAATCTCTATATATATCTCTCTCTTGTAAATAGTTTGCAATTGTTTAGATCAAAATAAATTACCTTGTTATCTCAACGTTTGTCTTTCCATATTTATTCCATTTTCGACAATAAAATCTTTCTTCTTCAAGGCGACAATTTCCAAATGAGCATTAAGAAAAAGGCTGCCTGCGGTTTAATTTGAGGAGAGGATTTTCTAAATTAATTTAATCGATTCGCAAACATGGCGACAAAAGCATAAAAAAAAAATATTTTAAAGAGAGAGACAGAGAAACGCACTTAGTTAATAGGATTAAAAACATTGTTTTTTATTGATTTTATTTGGAAAATCACAGAGTATATTTACCAATATGACGAATATTTTGAATAAAAAAAGATTAAATACGAATATATAGAAAATCGAAAAGGGTAAATATATATTTAAATGAGAATAATTTTTCAATAAAATTTAATTTCTATTTTATATTTTTCAAAATATATAATTTTTAAAATAATTGGAACTTTAATTTCCACAAAGATTTCCCCCCTTAGTCGCTTTATTTTAAATAAATTGTATTTTTTTCTTTTGGTGAACTAAAACGCATTTTACTTTTTGATTTAAAAGTATCAGAAAATTACTCTTCTCCTATTTAATTCCTCAAAGCCATCAAATCATTTCTTTATTTAAACGTGGAATTGTGTACTGTACCATATAATATTAAATTCGTGCTCTAGATAGAAATATTAACTTTTGGTGAAACATGTTCGCAACAAAATATTTCTATAACAATTTTTAAAATATATATAGGTTTTTAACTTTTATATTTAGACATTTTTCATTTTAATTTAGACACTTTCATTTTAATTTAGACATTTTTCATTTTAATTTAGATACATAGACTTTTCTATAAAAAGCCCACGTGTCTAAATTAAAATTGAAAATGTCTGAATAAAAATGAAAGTCAAATTACAAAACTATTTTAGACCGTAATATTCTTTTTAAAATAAAACAATTTCTACTGCCCTTACTGCAATGGAAAAATTATAGGGAGGGCTCCCTATAATTTTTCCATTGCAGTAAGGGCAGTAGAAATTGTTTTATTTTAAAAAGAATATTACGCGTCTAAAATAGTTTTGTAATTTGATAATAGATGGCGTGCTAGTGCATCGTAATAAAAATGAAAGTGTCTAAATTAAAATTAAAAATGTCTAAATATAAATTAAAATTGTCTAATTAAAAGTTAAAAACCTATATATCAAGATCCTTTAATAAGACTATTTTTAAATCACAAAAAAATAGTAATTTGCATTAATATGTGAAAATTCTAAATATATATGCACTTATTTATATATTTTATTTACACATTGTTTAAAATTATCAAGTTCCAATAGAAACATGAATACAAAAGAAAAAATGAAAGACTAAAATATCAAAAGATGAGTTTTTTTTCTTTCAAAAGATGTTTTAAAATAAAGCCATCGTCTGAATTTAATTTCGTTTGGAAGAATCATTAAATATCCATTATGCATGGTGGGGCGGAATTGTATTGTGTTGTGTGCCACATAATGTAAATAATTTCCTGTCAAAATTCTATATATCGTGAATAAATTCTAGAAATTTCCACTCAGGAATGATGTTTCATTATTTAAACAAAAATATTGGGCAAATAATTTGTAAAACATAAGTTTATATTCGTGAAAATAAATCGAAAAATAATAAATATATCAATTTTAATTTATATGTTGAAATATGTATTTATATTTGTTAAAAAATTGGATATGTTCAAATGTATTTCAAAATTAATATATAAATTTGTTAAATTATAGTGGTATTGAACTAAAAAAACAAGAATATTACTTTTTTTAAATTATATATAAATAATTTAAATTTTTAACTACAAGTAGGCTGTTTTAAATAAGGATATGAGTGAAAATAATTCATATGTAAATTTAATAGTCTTATAATTCAAGAATAAAATATTTTAAATGAAACATAACTAGATGAATTATTTAGAAATGAATACACAAGAGGGTAGCTCAATAAATACCTGTTTTTAGAGACAGATGGCGTTTCAAAAGCAATATGTTGGTTTGCTCTGGTATTTTTTTACGCATTTTTATATTTATATATACCAGGGGAACCAAAAAACAATTAAAATAATTGATTGTTTTGGGAAATTTGCTCAAAAAGGCCAATATTTTCCCATTGTACAAAACGCCAAATACACTCAAGGATCTACTGCAAAATATATAAACATATTGATGCTTGGATGTTGATTTCTTTTTTTTTTTTACTCTGTTATATATATTTTTAATTATAAAATTAATATATAGTTTTAATAAAGAAAATACATATTTTATTACCAAAGTATTAAACTGACGATATTTTTTTTCGTTATAAAGTCAAATAAAAATTTTAATCTGCCATTTATTTAAAATGCAATTTTGAAGGCACTCTCAATTTTGTCAGTTATATCATAAGACTGTTATGAAGAGAGCAAAACTATATAAAATATTCGTTTTTTTCTGTTATAAAAAGTCAAATTTTTACAAGTAAATATATATATATTTTTAATATCGGGCATTTGTGGAAACATGAAATTATTCATAGTTATTAAAGATAATATTAAAGAAATCAATAATGTATAGTGAAAATATTTTCTTTGATGAAAATAAAGCCCTCTCAATGGTGTATATATTCGATGCCCTTGTTTTTTAAGTAATTATATAAATTAAAATAATAGGCTCTCAAATAATATTTAAAATTAACGGTTAATTATGCTTCAAACTAATACGTAAAAATGTTTAATAAAACATTTATATGAGTAATAAATATTAATTATACTCGTATATAAGTTATTCTTATATTTAAAAAAATAATAATTATTTTCTATCAAATACAGAATATAATTCGTTATATTACTACTAAAAGATAAAAGGGTGATAATTTTTAAATCATCTATATTTTATAAAGAGATTCTTTTTCTATGAGAAAAGAGCTCTAAAGAAATACGTTCAAAACTATCAAAAAAGAGAAAAAAGCGTTATAATTTCGAAATTATCTATTTTTCATTGAAGATTTTTTCTATGAAACAAAAATAATACGTTAAAAAACTATCAAAAGAGAAAAGCGTGATAATTTTGAAATCATCTATATATTCATTGAAGATGGGCTACCAAAAGAATTTGGAGAGTAGATGATGGATACCTCTATGAATTTTGAATGTAAAATTGGCATCTTTCACCGCGAGCTTTCAGCCTAATGAAGAGTGTGAGGCAACATTAACCGACTTCGATCTCTTCGGAAATCAATCGGCTGATAGTATATTTTCAAAGTCTCTGCGCATGTCAGGTCAGTTGGTCAAGCGGCACCAAACTTTGGTCAAATTTTATTCACTGATTTCCTACAATAGGAAAAAAACTTAAACTAAAATTTTATAGTAGATATTTTTAATTAAATTTGTTTGAGATTTCATAGTTGTGTTATTTTAAAATTTAGATGATAAAAGAAAAAAATTTCAAAAGATTGTTTTATATTTTAATAAAAAATATTGTAAATTTGTATTATATGAAATATTAAATATTCATTATAATGTATTTGTAAAATGCTATCTCGAATATTTTATTTTCAAATATTTTCGAGACATTACATTAACAGATTTAACTCTATTACTTAATTACTGAATGTTACTCTGTATATAGTATCTAACCATAACAGAATCTTCTAACATTTTGA
>CP092868.1:24148971-24236313 GCA_030710605.1 Cordylochernes scorpioides
TGAATTAAATATTATTACTGATTTCTTCATTCTTTTCATTTAAGATTATTTGCTTAGTTTTATAATATTTTTATATATTCTTTATAATTTATATTATGCTTTTATGAGGTGATACAGCAGCGTATTTACAATAAGAGAGGAGACAAAATGAATATTAATCTAGAAAAAAGAAGTGCGGACATATCGGTCATTAAGTCTGAGAGGCAAAAGCCTATCAGCCAGTTCAGGGCTTCCGGGTGACAAGAATGGAAGAATGAGATATCCTCCATTGAATTTGTACCAGCGGGCAGTCATCTAGTATATGGGACATTGATTGTGGGACGTTGCGGGCACAATTTGGATTCTTTGGTGTAGCCCATAACTCATCAGCTCTGCACACCTTCCCTGACCTGTCCTAAAGCGTTGCATAATGTAAGGCTGCTGTATATGTCCGTGAGGTTCAAGAACGTAACGACATTCTTTTATAAGATATATTATAAATAAAATGGACAGTAAAAAATAATATTGATTTTGTTTTAATATGGATAAATAAAAAATATAGATTATGATATAAAAGATTCTCTCAGTAAGATATGTAGCGATTTAATAAAATGAAAGAAGACAAGTTTGTTTAATCATTTAATGACGCAAGCTTTCGGGTAAAAAACCCATTTAACAGGCAAGCTAAAGCATAAATAGTAACGACACTGTGATAACGTAGTACTAATGGCTGAAGTGAATATAGTGAAAGCTATGCGTCGTTAATGATTAAAGAAACTTGTCTTCTTTCATTTTATTAAATCGCTACAAAAATATATTTATAAACAAGCAGTTATAATAATTCCTCTATATGTTTTAAATATATTCTATATAAGCATGGTGGTGATAAGAAATAAGCCACATCACCAGTTTTGGAAATTTCAGACAAAAAGCCTGCCTTCTATAATGTTCATGTGAGCCATCAGAATATGCCTTTTTTGTTTCAAATATTTATTTATATTATAAACTCTAAAATTATATAATTTTTATCTCAATTGTTTAGTAATAAAAGTGATATAGAAATTTTTGGCGGGAATTTTTGTAACTCAGACGAAAATTTTGTAAAGCAGACGATGGTGGCTATTGTCGCAGTGACCTATTGATCAAGACTTATCAATAATTAATAGAATAAGATTGATTAATTACAAGGTATATATTCGCCTGCAGCGACTACTTAGCAAATAATTAAACGCAACAGATCGTTGGCAAATATTAGTTTTCAATAGCTTCATTGGATATCCATACGTCAGATTCTGGTCAATGGTCACTATTAATTTAATGTCGATTTTATCAGGATCATAAGAAAAGCTATATATTTCCTGAAACGTTTTCGGAAAAGTGACTTGCTAAATTCTTCTTTTTTTTTTACAACACACACGTCTGATTTTATTGTTGAGATTAGTAGACAAATCTGTGAAATCAATATGTTATGTTTTGACCAAGTAATTGTTTGTTTTTAAAAAGGGTAATGGCTTAAAGTAAAGGCTAAAACTTTTCGCATTTTTAGTTAGTTTGTTTAAACCTATCCTTGTATTTTGAATAATAAATTTATTTTAAATTTATAAATGCTACATTTATGTAATATTGAAATTAGCCTAAAACATATATTAATATAAATTTTATATTTTAGTCACAAGGATTAAAATATTATGATAATATACTTAATATTATGATGCATTAGCGCGCCATCTGTTATGAAAATTGGGAAACTATTATAGACGCGTATGATTCTTTTTTTTACAATTGCTTAATTGGGAATTGTTTAATTATAAAAAAATACAATTATCCAATTTTGGCGGGAATTTTGCAACTCAGACGAAAATTTAGTAAATCAGACGATGGTGGCTATTGTCGCAGTGACCTATTGATCAAGATCTATCAATAATTAATAGGAATAATAATTGATTAATTACAAGGTATATATTCTTTCAAACTTAATATTAGTATGTTTCTTCGAGGTATATGAACACTTATTTAAACTCCAATGTATATAAAAATACACAGATTTTTAAATATATTTAAAATATATATATGAAAAAGTAAAACAGAAAATTTCTGTTGACTTTGCTTAGAATCTTTTAAAGAAAATGATTCAAAGAATATTAATCAAACATTATATTCCTTTGGTTAGCGCCTATTTACTTGTGATCTCACACACACCCTCTGTGAGAACTATTAATTAATATATATATAACAATTTTAAATTAAAAATATAGAAATTTAGAGGAAAGTATATAAAGAAATGTTATCGAATAAAGTTTTACTAAAGAATATACGGAATCTTTTATCCTATTTCCACAAAATATTCTTTTGAATTACTTCATTAGTGGTTAGCGCTTTTTTTGAGACGTCTGGGTATTCAGCAAAAGAAGTTTTTATTCTGTAAAAGGGCAAATTCTCAGATTGAAAGAAATTATAGCATTGATTCTTCTCGCTTTATCTTCTTTAAACCAGATATTTGAATTGGCTACAATAAGAAGAAAAGGCTGAGGTTTCCTGACGAATTTATAGAAAATAATTCTTGATTTTTACAAATTTATTATCTTTAGTTCACATGGCACTGGCCATGATAATCATGGCAGATAATAGTTCATTTTACTGTAAGTGTATCATAAGTATAAACATATATAGGAAGCAGTTTTGCTTTTTTGAACTTACAAATGTGCTAGAACCCCGTACGGTTACTAGCACTCTCTGGTGGGGTTGGATTTTTTCAAGAATTTAGGGACCATTGAAGCAATTTTTTCTTTAAAAAAGTGTCCAATGCAGGATTCGATCCTGGGTCATATCTGTTGAATTTAGAGAGTTTCAACCACTCTTTCACCAACACTCTTACTTGAAGATCGCTAGATATATTGTTTCCTTGTTGATTGACAAAGAATAATTTCCGTGGGTACAAAGAATCTTCAAGACTTTATTTAAGTGTAATCAATAAAATAAATAATAATAATAATAATAAAAGAATTACAGAAGAATGTTAGATAAAACAACAACAAAAATAGCAGTTTTCAAGAGAGCGGGCCAAACAAACTCTAGGTCTAGCCTGAGCTATGCCACTCAAACCATAGAAGTCTAGTGGATGATGCTTGTGACAGTAAAGAAATATGGTGGCCACGGTATCCAGTTCATGTTCCCAAGGGCCTCTTACACTTTATGAGCCTGTATTCCCATGAGAGTCATTGGTGTCCATTTACTGTAAATTGTACCCTACAGATGGTCATCCTAGGTAGTTGTCCATTGTATGATTGTCCCTACATATGGTCATTCAATGTAGTTGTCCATACAATATGGTCATTCAATGTAGTTGTCCATACATATGGTCATTCAATGTAGTTGTCCCTACATATGGTCATTCAATGTAGTTGTCCATATATATGGTCATTCAATGTAGTTGTCCATACATATGGTCATTCAATGTAGTTGTCCATACATATGGTCATTCAATGTAGTTGTCCATACATATGGTCATTCAATGTAGTTGTCCATACATATGGTCATTCAATGTAGTTGTCCATACATATGGTCATTCAATGTAGTTGTCCATACATATGGTCATTCAATGTAGTTGTCCATACATATGGTCATTCAATGTAGTTGTCCATTGTGGTCATTCAATGTAGTTGTCCATACATATGGACATTCAATGTAGTTGTCCATACATATGGACATTCAATGTAGTTGTCCATACATATGGACATTCAATGTAGTTGTCCATACATATGGTCATTCAATGTAGTTGTCCATACTTATGGTCATTCAATGTAGTTGTCCATACATATGGTCATTCAATGTAGTTGTCCATACATATGGTCATTCAATGTAGTTGTCCATATATATGGTCATTCAATGTAGTTGTCCATATATATGGTCATTCAATGTAGTTGTCCATATATATGGTCATTCAATGTAGTTGTCCATACATATGGTCATTCAATGTAGTTGTCCATACATATGGTCATTCAATGTAGTTGTCCATACATATGTCATTCAATGTAGTTGTCCATATATATGGTCATTCAATGTAGTTGTCCATATATATGGTCATTCAATGTAGTTGTCCATACATATGGTCATTCAATGTAGTTGTCCATACATATGGTCATTCAATGTAGTTGTCCATACATATGGACATTCAATGTAGTTGTCCATACATATGGACATTCAATGTAGTTGTCCATACATATGGTCATTCAATGTAGTTGTCCATACATATGGTCATTCAATGTAGTTGTCCATATATATGGTCATTCAATGTAGTTGTCCATACATATGGTCATTCAATGTAGTTGTCCATACATATGGACATTCAATGTAGTTGTCCATACATATGGTCATTCAATGTAGTTGTCCGTACATATGGTCATTCAATGTAGTTGTCCCTACATATGGTCATTCAATGTAGTTGTCCCTACATATGGTCATTCAATGTAGTTGTCCCTACATATGGTCATTCAATGTAGTTGTCCCTACATATGGTCATTCAATGTAGTTGTCCCTACATATGGTCATTCAATGTAGTTGTCCCTACATATGGTCATTCAATGTAGTTGTCCATACATATGGTCATTCAATGTAGTTGTCCCTACATATGGTAATTCAATGTAGTTGTCCCTACATATGGTCATTCAATGTAGTTGTCCCTACATATGTCATTCAATGTAGTTGTCCCTACATATGGTCATTCAATGTAGTTGTCCCTACATATGGTCATTCAATGTAGTTGTCCCTACATATGGTCATTCAATGTAGTTGTCCGTACATATGGTCATTCAATGTAGTTGTCCCTACATATGGGTCATTCAATGTAGTTGTCCATACAATATGGTCATTCAATGTAGTTGTCCATACATATGGTCATTCAATGTAGTTGTCCATACATATGGTCCATTCAATGTAGTTGTCCATACATATGGTCATTCAATGTAGTTGTCCATACATATGGTCATTCAATGTAGTTGTCCATACATATGGTCATTCAATGTAGTTGTCCCTACATATGGTCATTCAATGTAGTTGTCCCTACATATGGTCATTCAATGTAGTTGTCCCTACATATGGTCATTCAATGTAGTTGTCCCTACATATGGTCATTCAATGTAGTTGTCCCTACATATGGTCATTCAATGTAGTTGTCCATACATATGGTCATTCAATGTAGTTGTCCCTACATATGGTCATTCAATGTAGTTGTCCATACATATGGTCATTCAATGTAGTTGTCCATACATATGGTCATTCAATGTAGTTGTCCCTACATATGGTCATTCAATGTAGTTGTCCATACATATGGTCATTCAATGTAGTTGTCCATACATATGGTCATTCAATGTAGTTGTCCATACATATGGTCATTCAATGTAGTTGTCCATACATATGGTCATTCAATGTAGTTGTCCATACATATGGTCATTCAATGTAGTTGTCCATACATATGGCCATTCAATGTAGTTGTCCATACATATGGTCATTCAATGTAGTTGTCCATACATATGGTCATTCAATGTAGTTGTCCATACATATGGTCATTCAATGTAGTTGTCCATACATATGGTCATTCAATGTAGTTGTCCATACATATGGTCATTCAATGTAGTTGTCCATACATATGGTCATTCAATGTAGTTGTCCATACATATGGTCATTCAATGTAGTTGTCCATACATATGGTCATTCAATGTAGTTGTCCATACATATGGTCATTCAATGTAGTTGTCCATACATATGGCCATTCAATGTAGTTGTCCATACATATGGCCATTCAATGTAGTTGTCCATACATATGGTAATTCAATGTAGTTGTCCATACATATGGTCATTCAATGTAGTTGTCCATACATATGGTCATTTAATGTAGTTGTCCATACATATGGTCATTCAATGTAGTTGTCCATACATATGGTCATTCAATGTAGTTGTCCATACATATGGTCATTCAATGTAGTTGTCCATACATATGGTCATTCAATGTAGTTGTCCATACATATGGTCATTCAATGTAGTTGTCCATACATATGGTAATTCAATGTAGTTGTCCATACATATGGTCATTCAATGTAGTTGTCCATACATATGGTCATTCAATGTAGTTGTCCATACATATGGTCATTCAATGTAGTTGTCCATACATATGGTCATTCAATGTAGTTGTCCATACATATGGTCATTCAATGTAGTTGTCCATACATATGGTCATTCAATGTAGTTGTCCATACATATGGTCATTTAATGTAGTTGTCCATACATATGGTCATTCAATGTAGTTGTCCATACATATGGTCATTCAATGTAGTTGTCCATACATATGGTAATTCAATGTAGTTGTCCATACATATGGTCATTCAATGTAGTTGTCCATATATATGGTCATTCAATGTAGTTGTCCATATATATGGTCATTCAATGTAGTTGTCCATACATATGGTCATTCAATGTAGTTGTCCATACATATGGTCATTCAATGTAGTTGTCCATTGTGGGACCTCTCCCTTTTGGTAAATTCGTCCGATATCATACCCCTTTCATAGGATGTTATGAAATCAAAGCCGCCTCTGTACTAATCAGGACCAAAAGACCGAAACCATGGTATACCGGTTGTTGTCTTTTTGTCTGAATTTTCCAAAACTGATGTTGTAGCTCATTCTTTATCACTATTAGTAACGTTTTATTTGAGTGATAAAACTAATGCAAATTTAAAAGGAGAAGGTGGCATCATCTGTTACATGGTAAATATGAGTAATGTTCCGAATTTTATTGTGGGAACTTTCATTGAATGCATCTTCAACTTTTTTTCTGATAAAGAGCAAGACCTGAGAAAGCTTCAAATCAAATAATTTTTAAAACCCCCAAATAAAATTCTCATAAATATCTTATAATTTGCATTAAAAAAAATTCCCGGGGATTACACCCATTCAAACAAAACAAAGACATAGAACACGTGATCACATGACGTCATACATCATGCAGGTGGTGCTAACCATAATTGCCACGTGACATGTTAATTAAATCAGGCGTCTGCTAGAATATTAACGAGTGACGTCATGGAATTCCTCTATTTGAGTGGTTGACCAATGATAAGCGAGATAGAAATGTCAGACGATACTTTGACTTCTCAACATCTGTTAGAAAAAAATATTTTGATATTGTTGAATATTTAAAAAAGCCATTTTATTTTGCAGAGGTTAGTTATATGATTGAATTATAAATGAATATATATATATCTTTAACCATTTTTTTTTATTTTTAACATTTCTATAACTTGCAGTCGTCTTTTTTCAAAGAAAACTGTATTTATTGTTGTTTACTTTGTATTAAAAAATATATAAAAAACAGACCACCGGAGATATCAATGACTTTTAACTTCTCTAAGTTTTGTCCATGAGTGTAATTGTTAAATATATATTTTTAAAATTACAAAATATTTTCTCATAATGAGTTTATTTTTGTGGAAATTAAACTCTTTAAAACGATCATTAAAACAATAATAAACAATAAGAGGAGTTTATTTTTATTAGAAACGCTAGCTTTCAAGTGATAATCGCTCTTCAACGGGCTTAATAAAACATCGACTATATCCTACAAGAAATATTTACAAAAAACATACGCGCGCAGTGTGGATATTTACAACTGAAATTTTAAATTGGTATGTAAATTTTTTCACAATTATATCATGAATTGTGAAATATGTTTTTCAAATTTTTATTATATTTATTTTATGATAATGAGAATATTATACTATATTTAATGTGGAGAGATATTTTTAACCCAGGTTCCTGAACGCTAACTATTCAGTAAGGCCGATTTTGATCTCAAAATGTTAGAATATTCTGTTATGGTTAGATACTATATACAGAGTAACACACAGTAATTAAGTAATAGAGTTAAATCTGTTAATGTAATGTCTCGAAAATATTTGAAAATAAAATATTCTAGATACCATTTTACAAATACATTATAATGAATATTTAATATTTCATATAATACAAATCTACTATATTTATTATTAAAATATAAAACAATCTTTTGAAATTTTTACTTTTATCATCTAAATTTTAAAATAACACAACTATGAAATCTCAAAATTTAATTAAAATATCTACTATAAAATTTTAGTTTAAGTTTTTTTCCTATTGTAGGAAATCAGTGAATAAAATTTGACCAAAGTTTGGTGCCGCTTGACCAACTGACCTGACATGCGCAGAGACTTTGAAAATATACTATCAGCCGATTGATTTCCGAAGAGATCGAAGTCGGTTAATGTTGCCTCACACTCTTCATTAGGCTGAAAGCTCGCGGTGAAAGATGCCAATTTTACATTCAAAATTCATAGAGGTATCCATCATCTACTCTCCAAATTCTTTTGGTAGCCCATCTTCAATGAATATATAGATGATTTCAAAATTATCACGCTTTTCTCTTTTGATAGTTTTTTAACGTATTATTTTTGTTTCATAGAAAAAATCTTCAATGAAAAATAGATAATTTCGAAATTATAACGCTTTTTTTTTCTTTTTTGATAGTTTTGAACGTATTTCTTTAGAGCTCTTTTCTCATAGAAAAAGAATCTCTTTATAAAATATAGATGATTTAAAAATTATCACCCTTTTATCTTTTAGTAGTAATATAACGAATTATATTTTGTATTTGATAGAAAATAATTATTATTTTTTTTAAATATAAGAATAACTTATATACGAGTATAATTAATATTTATTACTCATATAAATGTTTTATTAAACATTTTTACGTATTAGTTTGAAGCATAATTAACCGTTAATTTTAAATATTATTTGAGAGCCTATTATTTTAATTTATATAATTACTTAAAAAACAAGGGCATCGAATATATACACCATTGAGAGGGCTTTATTTTCATCAAAGAAAATATTTTCACTATACATTATTGATTTCTTTAATATTATCTTTAATAACTATGAATAATTTCATGTTTCCACAAATGCCCGATATTAAAAATATATATATATTTACTTGTAAAAATTTGACTTTTTATAACAGAAAAAAACGAATATTTTATATAGTTTTGCTCTCTTCATAACAGTCTTATGATATAACTGACAAAATTGAGAGTGCCTTCAAAATTGCATTTTAAATAAATGGCAGATTAAAATTTTTATTTGACTTTATAACGAAAAAAATATCGTCAGTTTAATACTTTGGTAATAAAATATGTATTTTCTTTATTAAAACTATATATTAATTTTATAAATTGCATACTTGTCGAGTAAGAAGAAATATTCAGCTATCCTAAAGCTCAAGAAAAGGGAATATACTGACAAAATTCAAGTTATCCTCAGTAATGTAAAAGATCCTTCCCAATTTTGGAAGACTATTAATTCACTTAAATATAGGAATAACCTACAAGGTGAAATTTCTACTGCAGACTGGCAAGTCTTCTACCGGGAGTTACTTGGTTCAAATTTAACAAAAGTTGTACAGTTACCACTTGAGATATTGGACATTGACCCCGAATTAGATTGTGAAATATCTCTAACTGAGGTCACCAAGGAAATTTCCAAATTGGGTAAAAATAAGGCTACAGGACTTGATGAAATTCCTAACGAAGCGATTAAATATTTGTTAGAAGAACATACAATTTATCTCAGGAACTTATTTAATAAAATCTTAGGGACATCCCAAGTTCCTCAACAATGGACAAAAACGATAATCCACCCAATTTTTAAAAATGGAGATCCGGACAACCCGTCAAATTACAGAGGAATATCCCTGATTTCTAACCTATCGAAATTATTTACATCTATCTTGAAGACAAGATTGAATGATTGGATGGAGAGAAAGTCAATTTTGGCAGAAAATCAGGCTGGTTTTAGAAAAGGCTACTCTTGTCAGGACCACATATTCACGCTCGTATCATTAATTCAAATGACCCTTAGCCGTAGAAGGGGAAAGTTATATGCCTTCTTCATTGACCTGAGGAAGGCCTTTGATACCGTGCCGCACCATCTACTTTGGAAAAAATTAGCATTAAATGGTCTGAGTTGCCGATTTATTAAACTAATTAAGAACTATTATACCCAAATGACGGCAACAGTCAGATGGCGGGGTTCCTTCACGGAGGCTATCAAAATACAAGCGGGAGTATTGCAGGGGGAGCCGTTGTCACCTTATTTATTCATTCTCTTCCTAAACGATCTGGTACACCTGTTCGATGAATCAGAATTGCCAGGCATAAATCTTGAGAATTATGGAACTATACACCTTTTACTGTATGCAGACGACATAGTGATCTTAGGAGAATCGAAAATAAATTTGCAATTGAAGATTAACTTACTTAAAAAGTACTTAGAAGATAACTGCCTAACGTTAAACCAAAATAAATCTAAAATAATGGTGTTTAGAAACGGTGGAAGAACAGCTCGTTCCGAGACATGGTTTTGGGGTCAACAACCCCTGACAATAGTAGCTAAGTATACATATCTGGGTTACCCTCTGACTACAAAAATCTCGACCCAATATGCTTCCCAATACTTTAGAAACAAAGCACTGAATGCAATTAATGCACTTTGGAGAATCCTTACAAAGGCGCGAATAAAGTCCTTTACCTCAGTGATGAAACTTCTTGACACTATTGTTCTTCCTACTTTACTATATGCGGCACCAATGTGGGCAATCAACCAGCTGAAGACAGTCAATAATACCCAAGATACATTTCTTCGTCGTCTCTTAGACTTACCAAACTTCACACCAGGATATGTCCTCAGAAGAGAATGTGGAAGAATATCAACTGAACTTAATGCTGTAAAACTCACATTAAAGTTTTGGGTCAGGATTTTAAAAATGGAGACGAGCAGATTACCACATGCTTGCTTAAATTACCTCTGGAAAGTCACCGCGAAAAAGGAAATAGAAAACAGCTTTACTCAAAATTTAATAAAAATTCTAGACTCCAAGGGATATTCCTTTCTGAAGGGCTGCGAAGACTACTTAGCCATACAGAAAGAATTGCCAGGCATAATTAGAACTACCACAGACCAACTAATTCAAAACGATCAGATGAAAATCACTGATTCAACCCACTTTGCCCACTACAAATTTTTGAGTGAATCATTCATGACAGAGGAGTACCTACGATTAAATATCTCGCTTCCCAAAAAAAGACTAGTTGCACAACATAGAGTTTTATGGCAATTTTTCAGGGAAGAAAGAAAAGACTTCTGGAAAGAAAATGGCCGGAACTGTTTACTTTGTAAGGATCTCATAATTGATAATTTGGTTCACTATTTCTTCCAATGCCCTCTCTTAACAGAAAAACGTACTGAAACTTTCCCAAGCCCTACCTCTGGTCAATTTAGATACCATAGCATATGTCAACTTCTCTCTTCAGATCTGAACGATAAATTACTGATTGATAAATACTTTAAGTTCTGTACAGAAGCTGGGCGCATGAGAAAGAATGCAGGGCAAAGGATACTGGAGGATGATCCATCTGTAAATAGGTAACAAACCTTATTTTTGTTGTAAATGTTTCCTCTTCCCTCTCCTCTTGTTGACGTGTAAATACGGCGAATCCTGTATGGGGCGAAATGCCCTAAATAAAGGCTTTTGTTGTTGTTGTTGTTGTTGTATATTAATTTTATAATTAAAAATATATATAACAGAGTAAAAAAAAAAGAAATCAACATCCAAGCAACTAATTAATCATTTTGTCAATATGTTTATATATTTTGCAGTAGATCCTTGAGTGTATTTGGCGTTTTGTACAATGGGAAAATATTGGCCTTTTTGAGCAAATTTCCCAAAACAATCAATTATTTTAATTGTTTTTTTGGTTCCCCTGGTATATATAAATATAAAAATGCGTAAAAAAATACCAGAGCAAACCAACATATTGCTTTTGAAACGCCATCTGTCTCTAAAAACAGGTATTTATTGAGCTACCCTCTTGTGTATTCATTTCTAAATAATTCATCTAGTTATGTTTCATTTAAAATATTTTATTCTTGAATTATAAGACTATTAAATTTACATATGAATTATTTTCACACATATCCTTATTTAAAACAGCCTACTTGTAGTTAAAAATTTAAATTATTTATATATAATTTAAAAAAAGTAATATTCTTGTTTTTTTAGTTCAATACCACTATAATTTAACAAATTTATATATTAATTTTGAAATACATTTGAACATATCCAATTTTTTAACAAATATAAATACATATTTCAACATATAAATTAAAATTGATATATTTATTATTTTTCGATTTATTTTCACGAATATAAACTTGTTTTACAAATTATTTGCCCAATATTTTTGTTTAAATAATGAAACATCATTCCTGAGTGGAAATTTCTAGAATTTATTCACGATATATAGAATTTTGACAGGAAATTATTTACATTATGTGGCACACAACACAATACAATTCCGCCCCACCATGCATAATGGATATTTAATGATTCTTCCAAACGAAATTAAATTCAGACGATGGCTTTATTTTAAAACATCTTTTGAAAGAAAAAAAACTCATCTTTTGATATTTTAGTCTTTCATTTTTTCTTTTGTATTCATGTTTCTATTGGAACTTGATAATTTTAAACAATGTGTAAATAAAATATATAAATAAGTGCATGTCATAATTTGTATATAATTAAATGCAATCCCGACCCACTATGTATATATCATGTATGATTTTCAAAGACTTAATAAAGAACAAGGGTAACTGGAGGAAAGAAAGTAACAAAAGATATAGGAAGTAAGACTAAAGCTGGCACGACTATTTTGGCACCCCTGTGTCAACATTGCAGGGGCAGAGACCGGACGTCTCTAGTGACCGCAGAAGTTATTTTAGCCAAGATGCACTCAATACTTCCGGCAAAAACAGGACGTATCTAATATCCGTCGAAGCTATAAGCGTCAAGATACCCAATACTTCCTGACGAAATCGGATATACCAGGCAGGCCATCTTTCATCAAGGAGAGCCGCCGGCCAATTAGGGAGGAACCACTAAGTAGGTAAACCAATAGGAAAACACCATGTGATCATATCTCAACCAATCAGAGAGAAACTGAAGCTTGGTGTTAAATCGAAAAGCAAGAAATGTTAGTTACGCTTTGGCTCCCAAGGAGGTGACATCGGCTCTAGACCTCTCCCCCTCTGCTCATCCCACAGCTAAGTACAATCACCGCCATGTGATCAGTTAATTAATAAGTCAAATCGCTCAGCTCTTATCAAACTTTCTTTCCTCCAACCCGTTGCCTTTATTTTCAAACTCAATCACGTGTCCTGATTATTCCTAACTGTATGCTGCAACTTCCACTCAAACGGCTGCGCTTCAACCAAATCTCACCATTCGCATCCAACAACAAGAAATTCCGCAACGATATTGCCACAGAACGGTTAAGTCGACAGGATTCTACAACAGTGTAATACATCAAATATTATAGTGTAATAACAATTGTGCATCATATTACATGCATATATATTTAGAATATTCACATATTAATGCAAATTACTATTTTTTTGTGATTTAAAAATAGTCTTATTAAAGGATCTTGATATATAGGTTTTTAACTTTTAATTAGACAATTTTAATTTATATTTAGACATTTTTAATTTTAATTTAGACACTTTCATTTTTATTACGATGCACTAGCACGCCATCTATTATCAAATTACAAAACTATTTTAGACGCGTAATATTCTTTTTAAAATAAAACAATTTCTACTGCCCTTACTGCAATGGAAAAATTATAGGGAGCCCTCCCTAAGAGATAGTTTAGATAGTAAGAAATTGTTTTATTTTAAAAAGAATATTACGGTCTAAAATAGTTTTGTAATTTGACTTTCATTTTTATTCAGACATTTTCAATTTTAATTTAGACACGTGGGCTTTTATAGAAAAGTCTATGTATCTAAATTAAAATGAAAAATGTCTAAATTAAAATGAAAGTGTCTAAATTAAAATGAAAAATGTCTAAATATAAAAGTTAAAAACCTATATATATTTTAAAAATTGTTATAGAAATATTTTGTTGCGAACATGTTTCACCAAAAGTTAATATTTCTATCTAGAGCACGAATTTAATATTATATGGTACAGTACACAATTCCACGTTTAAATAAAGAAATGATTTGATGGCTTTGAGGAATTAAATAGGAGAAGAGTAATTTTCTGATACTTTTAAATCAAAAAGTAAAATGCGTTTTAGTTCACCAAAAGAAAAAAATACAATTTATTTAAAATAAAGCGACTAAGGGGGGAAATCTTTGTGGAAATTAAAGTTCCAATTATTTTAAAAATTATATATTTTGAAAAATATAAAATAGAAATTAAATTTTATTGAAAAATTATTCTCATTTAAATATATATTTACCCTTTTCGATTTTCTATATATTCGTATTTAATCTTTTTTTATTCAAAATATTCGTCATATTGGTAAATATACTCTGTGATTTTCCAAATAAAATCAATAAAAAACAATGTTTTTAATCCTATTAACTAAGTGTGTTTCTCTGTCTCTCTCTTTAAAATATTTTTTTATGCTTTTGTCGCCATGTTTGCGAATCGATTAAATTAATTTAGAAAATCCTCTCCTCAAATTAAACCGCAGGCAGCCTTTTTCTTAATGCTCATTTGGAAATTGTCGCCTTGAAGAAGAAAGATTTTATTGTCGAAAATGGAATAAATATGGAAAGACAAACGATAAGATAACAAGGAAATTTATTTTGATCTATTCAATCGCAAACTATTTACAAGAGAAAGAGAGATATATATATTTATAGAGATTGAGCTCCATGAATCTGGTTTTTAAATCTCTCTCTCTTTAATAAAGAGTTTGCGATTGTTTATATCAAAATAAATTATCCAGCCTTCCAGACTCAACTTCAGCATGGAACTTCCTACTCAACTGGTTCTGCTTAGCAATCCATTCAGAATGTGATCAGAAGTGCTTAGTACTTGTCCATACTGCTGGACTTTGGGAAGTTGGCGTTCTGTGCTCCATGAAGTCCAGCTCACTAGTATGGACAAGTACTAAGCACTTCTAATCACGTCCTGAGTGGATTGCAGAGCAGAACAAGTTGACCAGGAAGTTCCATGCTGAAGTTGAGTCTGGAAGGCTGGTCATAGATGTAGGATTGAGGTGGGTCAGTCCAAGTAGGATAGCTGTTTGTATCCTATGTCTCAGGAAAGTTGGACAGCTCTAAAGACTGTCCACTAACTGTGGTGCTTCCTAACAGTAAGGCCAGGTTGGGTTTGTTAACGGATGCCCAAGCTCAGCCAGTACACGGCTATTTACAAGAACAAGCAGAGAGATAAAGATAAAATATGCTAAAAACATATTAGTAAAATTAATTCCCCCAGAATAAAGTAATAAATATTTTCACCAAGAATCCCCTCTAGATGGTCGGATATATAAGCAGAGAGCAGTCCAATACAATAAAATAGGGCGTCCTGGTGATTCAAAACTGACGAAACCGCTAATAGTGCATATAGCCATATTTAAAAGATGCCAATAGATACACACGTGGACAAAACTTAAGGAAGTTCTACCTGTTAGCATGTATATCGGGATTCAGACAATAACTCTGAAAGATATTATTACAGTGACCTTTATTGAAGACACACGAGATAGCCAAGTATGAACAAAATTGCTTCTGTATCCAGATAACGGGCGACATAAAAGACTTTCAATATTCTTAAGGTTTGTCCATGAGTGTATTTACAATCCTTGTAGCACCATGATCTTGCTAATTTACACATGTTTTATGGCATTTTAACCACGCCAGTTGGCTTATTATTCACCGATTTCATAGAATATCCGGCCTCCAAAATGATTGACATGAGTTCCGCTTGGTACAGGTGTGAAGATAATCTAAAACGATGGTAATTTACAGTCTATTTACAAAGTAAAATCTGAAGGCGCTATATGAGTTAAATTGTTAATGAATATCACAATACGTTTACAACATAAACAATGTGGAAATAAAACCAACAAACAGTGTTTCAGAAGAAAATATTTTAATTTCACAGAATTTCAAAAGTAGCGTTTATTATTGGCTATTTAAGCGTTGTTTCCAAGGAATTTATCTCGGTCAAAAATAACATTTCAACTAACAAAATACTAAAAATTAATAATTATATATCTAGGTTTATTATAAGTGTTGCTAAGCAAAAATATATAATTGCACAGAATAAAAAAAATCTTTTAATAATAAACTATCGAAATATTGATTTTTTTCCCTACGAAAATGTCTTATTCAATAATATTCCATCTATCAAAACATGAACACAATGATGATAAATAACAGTGTTGCTAAACAAAAGTATTTACCTTCACAGAATAAAAAGCGTGATACTTTTAAATAATGAGCTAACAACCACACAAAGATGGTCAATAGTCCACTTTAATATTCTTTCCTCACCTTTGAACTTATCAGGAAAGATGTTAATAACATGTTGATTAGGCCATTTAGGAACTACGAGCCCAGAATATTAACATTTTTTTGTTCATAGGCATGGATGGCATCCTTCTGGCAAACTGTTTATTGTTTCTTTCTGACTTATATATCCTTACCTTCTGTTTCCTTAGATTCAATTTTGAAGTTGAATTCCCTATATTTGAAACAAATCCCTATGAAAATACGAAAATTTAAAGAATAATAAATTAAATTTTATTAATAATTGATACAGATATGCTTCATATTTTTATATATCTGGAATTGAAACAGACACGGAAGGATAAAATTAAAGTTAATTAGGTAATACATTATTCTTAATATATGTACATATGTCAGAATAGGTCCCCAATACATAGAGTTAAACGTATTTAGTAGTATAGGATTGGGATTACTTCTAATCTGTTAGATTAATTCTAATAATTATTTATATATGTGCAAATTTTCTATGTTTATATCTTTAATATATGTTAAAACAAATGTCATTTTACTGGTTTTCCCACTATATATGATATTGGAAGAGGTTTAATAAGTCCTAGTATATAAAATAAATGCATATTGTCCAAACAACACGGTGACTGTAGTAATGGAAGGATATGATAGCTAGCAGAATACAAAGTAGGCCTCAATATGGTCTGATGGTACTGTGGTCAATAGTCAATAGTATTTTCTTATTTAATCTGTGATTATTGTCATCTTGGAAGTACATGTGTTGTGTTGTTGTGTGATTGTGTTGCTTTGTTTTGTTTGTGTTGTGTGTGTATTTTTATTTATTTATTTCGTCTCTGTTTACAGATGTTACATTTGAGTCACCTTGTCTTGGCTATTTACATATGGCGAGTTGGTAACCTTGCAGGAAAGCAGCTGTTGTGAAAATAAGGAACGCTTCACGATTTTGCGTGTTACCCTTCCGCAGGGTCCATACAAATTTTCTCTGTATCGTTCCTATTTTAATATACGAGTATGTACAGCCCAAAAGGCGTGTATGCAGATTACTAAGTATGCTTTAATATGGTCTAATAGTACTGTGGTCAATAGTCAATCATATTTTCTTATATACTTAATCTGTGATTATTATAATCTTGGTAGTATATGTGTTGTGTTGTTGTCTGTTTGTGCTGTTTTTATTGTGTTTGTGTGTGTGTTGTTTTGTTTATTAAAATACTAAGTAGCCTTTAATATGGTCTAATAGTACTGTGGTCAATAGTCAATATTATTTTCTTATATATTTAATCTGTTATTATTATCTTCTTGGAAGTACATGTGTTGCTGTGTGATTGTTTTGTGTTGTTTATGTGTTTAGTCTGTGTCTGTGAGTGTCTATTTTGTGTGTGTTGTGATTGAGAACAAAGATATATTTATTACACATTTTTAATTTGAAAAATTTGCAATTAGATATAATATTTTGCTATATTTATATAAAAATGACCTCTACCATATCTTTTACTTAGCGGTAAGCCATTTATATGAATTTTATCAGCATTTTTTAAAACACATTTTGTCCTCGTCAGGATATAATAAAAAAATAAAGCATTTTGCATAACGTTATAAATCTGTCTCAAAATATTTAACGCCTTGCCAAAAATACTTTATTTTAAATTTTTACTGACGAAGACAAAAGTTTTTTTTGTCGAAACGTCGACAAAATAAAACCTTTTCTGGCCGAAGTGTCTTCTAATTAAAAAAAAAAGAGGATTAAAATAAGCCAACCTATCTTTATTATTATCGTTATTATCAGCAATAGAAGTTTTCCTACCCACATAAACAACCAACTAGACAGAATTTTGCTTTTATATATACAAAATATATGATTCCAAGATGATAATAATCACAGATTAAGTATATAAGAAAATACTATTGATTATTGACCACAGTACTATTGGACCATATTAAAGGTTACTTAGTATTTTAACACACAAAACAACACACAAACACAACAAAAACAGCACAAACACACAACAACACAACACATGTACCTCCAAGTAGATAATAATCACAGTAGAAATTGTTTAATTTCAAATAGAATTTTACGCCTTTAAAATAGTTTCGAATTTTGATATAAAATATATATTTAAAAAATCGTTCTACCAGCGTATCTAGATCAACAGCGAATGAAATTTGACCTTGAAAAGGATTTCTTTAAATGATCATTATTATTAATCATCATCAACCTTCGGTTTGAGACTGAAGAGAAAAGAGAAGAGAGCACCTATATTAACCCAATTATATAAAGGAAGATATATCTAATATATAATTAAATTGGAATGGTAAAAAAAAATACAATATTGCCAGATTTGATTAGAGAAAATGCTATATATGTATAATTACTAGCTATTACTATAAAAAAGGGTTGTGTTAACTACCAGAGAATAGCTAATTATATCAATCAATCTACTAACAAGGTAATAAGATTAATTACATTATAGCAACCTTGATAGCTAGGGGAAGACAAGGTCAGAAAAAAAAGGTAAATCATTTTAGAAAGATTGATAGAAAGTTGTAACTCTAACGCTAAAAGAGTAGTGGTGGTACGTTGAGGTAATGGAGGAAGTTGTATAATTTACACCACTTCATCTTTGAGTGGATGTGTGACCAGTTATTTCTCTCTCTCTCTTCTTCCAGTGTTGCCGGTTGTCAACGCCTGGGCGTGGTGCAGAATCGATATGGTCGATAGTGCGTTGAACTCGCGCCCTTCTCGGCTTCGAACCCGCTTCCTTCATTTGTTTTTCCCATTCTACAGTACTTTATATGTAGTATGACAGCTTTATATCCTTTCTCTGGGTGTATCAGCATTTCATAGTCTTATATCAATGGTATTTCAGCTTCGAACCCGCTTCCTTCATTTGTTTTTCCATTCTAGAGTACTATATCTGTAGTATTACATCTTTAGATCCTTTCCCTCGGTGTATCAACACTTCATAGTCTTATATCTATGGTATTTCAGCTTCGAACCCGCTTCCTTCATTTGTTTTTCCCATTCTACAGTGCTATATCTGTAGTATGACAGCTATATATCCTTTCTCTGGGTGTATCAACACTTCATAGTCTTATATCTATGGTATTTCAGCTTCGAACCCGCTTCCTTCATTTGTTTTTTCCCATTCTACAGTGCTTTATCTGTAGTATGACAGCTTTGTATCCTTTCTCTGGGTGTATCAACACTTCATAGTATTATATCTATGGTATTTCAGCTTCGAACCCGCTTCCTTCATTTGTTTTTTCCCATTCTACAGTGCTATATCTGTAGTATTACATCTTTAGATCCTTTCCCTCGGTGTATCAACACTACATAGTGTTAGAGCTATGGTATTTCAGCTTCGTACCCGCTTCCTTCATTTGTTTTTCCCATTCTACAGTGCTATATCTTTAGTATTACATCTTTAGATCCTTTCTCTCGGTGTATCAACACTACATAGTCTTATAGCTATGGTATTTCAGCTTCGAACCCGCTTCCTTCATTTGTTTTTTTCCCATTCTACAGTACTATATCTGTAGTATTATATCTTTAAATACTTTCCATCGGTGTATTACCACTATATAGTACTATATCTCTGTTATTTCAGCTTCGAACCCGCCTCCTTTATTTGTTTCCCATTCTACAGTACTATACCTGTAGTATTATATCTTTAAATACTTTCCCTCGGTGTATTACCACTAAATAGTCTTATAGCTATGGTATTGCAGCTTCGAAACAACTTTATATTATGTTTTCCCCTTCCTCTTAAACCCAATATATATTATATCATTGATTCGAACCCGCTTACCTCATTATTTTTACTTGTTTTTCGGATATTAAATACATTCCCTTCAATATTTACCTCTCTCAGATATTGAACATGCTCTTTTTTAATATTTACCTCTCTCAGATATTGAACACGTTCCCTTTAATAATCAACTCTCTCAGATAATAAACATGCTTCCTTCAATATTTACCTCTCTCAGATATTGAACATGCTCCCTTCAATATTTACCGCTCTCAGATATTGAACATGTTTCCTTCAATATTTACCTCTCTCAGATATTGAACATGTTCCCTTCAATATTTACCTCTCTCAGATATTGAACATGTTTACTTAAATATATACCACTCTTAGATATTGAACATGCTCCCTTCAATATTTACCTCTCTCAGATATTGAACATGTTCCCTTCAATATTTACCTCTCTCAGATATTGAACATGTTTTCTTCAATATTTACCTCTCTCAGATATTGAACATGTTTCCTTCAATATTTAACTCTCTCAGATATTGAACATGTTCCCTTCAATATTTACCTCTCTCAGATTTTGAACATGTTTCCTTCAATATTTACCTCTCTCAGATATTAAACATGCTCCTTTCAATATTTACCTCTCTCAGATATTGAACATGTTTCCTTCAATATTTACCTCTCTCAGATATTGAACATACTTCCTTCAATATTTACCTCTCTCAGATATTGAACATGCTCCCTTCAATATTTACCTCTCTCAGATATTGAAAATGTTTCCTTCATTATTTACCTCTCTCAGATATTGAACATGCTCCCTTCAATATTTACCTCTCTCAGATATTGAACATGTTTCCTTCAATATTTATCTCTCTCAGATATTGAACATGTTTCCTTCAATATTTACTTCTCTCAGATATTGAACATGTTTCCTTCAATATTTACCTCTCTCAGATATTGAACATGTTCCCTTCAATATTTACCTCTCTCAGATATTGAACATGTTTCCTTCAATATTTACCTCTCTCAGATATTGAACATGTTTCCTTCAATATTTACCTCTCTCAGATATTGAACATGTTTTCTTCAATATTTACCTCTCTCAGATATTGAACATGTTTCCTTCATTATTTACCTCTCTCAGATATTGAACATGTTTTCTTCAATATTTACCTCTCTCAGATATTGAACATGTTTCCTTCAATATTTACCACTCTCAGATATTGAACATGCTTCCATCAATATTTACCTCTCTCATATATTGAACATGTTCCCTTCAATATTTACCTCTCTCAGATATTGAACATGTTTCCTTCAATATTTACCTCTCTCAGATATTGAACATGTTTTCTTCAATATTTACCTCTCTCAGATATTGAACATGTTTCCTTCATTATTTACCTCTCTCAGATATTGAACATGTTTTCTTCAATATTTACCTCTCTCAGATATTGAACATGTTTCCTTCAATATTTACCACTCTCAGATATTGAACATGCTTCCATCAATATTTACCTCTCTCATATATTGAACATGTTCCCTTCAATATTTACCTCTCTCAGATATTGAACATGTTTCCTTCAATATTTACCTCTCTCAGATATTGAACATGTTCCCTTCAATATTTGCCTCTCTCAGATATTAAACATGCTTCCTTCAATATTAACCTCTCTCAGATATTGAACATGTACCCTTCAATATTTACCTCTCTCAGATATTGAACATGTTCCCTTCAATATTTACCTCTCTCAGATATTGAATATGCTTTCTTTTAATATTTTCTAATAAGAATAAATTGAACATGATCTGCCATCAATATTTTCTAATAAGAATAAATTGAACATGATCTGCCATCAATATTTCTAATAAAAATAAATTGAACATGATCTGCCATCAATATTTCTAATAAGAATAAATTGAACTTTCTCACTTCAATATTTTCCAATCACATCTCTTCCATATTTTCCCTCAAAACAATCTTGTGATTTATTCATCGCGTCCATTCCTGCCTACCTCAAAGATGATGAATCTATCACAAGTGGAATGCCCAAGTCCAAACTTAATCCCATCTTGTAAGCCAAAATATCACCAAGATTGCCAAACATTTCCCAACCATTTGTCTTCAGCTGTCATCACTACTGCCACATCTCATTTCCAAATGGTTCTCATCCGAAATCCATTTGGCACCACCGAACAAATCAAGCCAATGAAAATCTTATTGATCTTTTTTTGGAGGTCTTCCTATTGGATGGCAAGACTTTTTTTTTACAGGCTTGCCGTATCAATTCTTTCTTTTTTTCTTTGACTAATAGAAAGTTATTTGAAATTAAAAGAAAATCAGTTTTCGAAATCTGGTTTACGTTCTAAAATACTTTTTTTAAAATCCCGCTTGTTATAGATAGGATCAATCAAGATTGTGATACACTTTATATTTTCACTATTTATAAGATTTATAGAATTTAAGATTCAATTAATTGATTTTAAATGTTGAATATTCCAAACACACAAATACCTCTCCCTATATATATTATAAAGGTCATTGTAAAATATTTCAGAGTTATTGTCTGAATCCCGATATACATGTTAAAAGGTGTAACTTCCTTAAGTATTGTCTATGAGTGTATATAGTGTGTCTTCAATAAAGGTCATTGTAATATATTTCAGAGTTATTGTCTGAATCCCGATATACATGCTAAAAGGTACAACTTCCTTAAGTTTTGTTCACACTTGGTTATCTCGTGTGTCTTCAATAAAGGTCACTGTAATATCTTTCAGAGTTATTGTCTGAATCCCGATATACATGCTAAAAGGTACATCTTCCTTAAGTTTTTATCTATGAGCGTATTTGAATTTAAAATTCTATTTACAATGATCTAATTATTTAAAAATAAAGGATATTAGGCCTAAAATTGGATATTGGACCGATAAATTAAGATATTCTGGATTAGTGATAAATCACGAGAATCTGTACTAATCCTTCCGCACAGAGGTATAAACACGATACAGAATATGTAGATAATCCTCCCCTCTCTATCGCTACTAAAAAACACGTCTTCCACCCACGCAAGGAAGTTATCATTAAAAAAAGGGTAGACGATCCTATCGTCATTGTTGATCCCTCTTGGGAATACCGGAAGGAGGGATTAAGTCACGTGATTAGCTACTTCCTGAAATCGATTAATATATTCTGGTGATATGTGGGAAGATGTACATATACACTCATGGACAAAATTTAAGGAAGTGCAAAGTATTTGATGATCCCGGTCGTCTATATATATATTTTTTGAAGTAGACAGAATCACACACAAGGTTAGGCCAAATATTTGACTAAAATATAGATGGAAATTTTGCCGGTGGGAAATTGATCTTTAAAATGAAAGGTGACCTCTTCCGTCAAAATAGAAGCTAAAACTAAGCGGCGTCTCTATTACAAATTTCCAATACATCTGTAAGCTCTCTATTACAATATGAAAATATTAAGAAAAAGGCATCTCCTTATCGTGCAACTGAAAGTTGCTGATGGCTTGCGCCATCTATCGGAATAAATATAAACTATTCTCGTTGATTTTTAATTATTCCAGAATTAGCCAAATACTCATTCTGGATTAATCAAGAAAAGCTAACCACGGACGCGTTTCGGGCTGTTGGCCCTCATCAGTTTGGTGCAAGCTGTACCTGAACGACTAAAAAACTGGTCATTAAGGCATCCTGAAAAATCATGAAACGGGTAGTTAAGGCCAGAAATCAACGAGAATAGTTGATATTTATTCCGATAGATGCCGTAAGACATCAGCAACTTTCAGTTGCACGATAAGGAGATGCCATTTTCATAATTTATGCACCTTATCCCAGTACAATATTACATTTGTACTATTTTTTCACAATATGAAAATATGTTTATCTTACTGCGATATGTGAATCTATTTTACATAGCAGTGAGGAAAGTTTGTTTAATTGGTAAAAGAAACATTCGTGCTTCCTATTTCTATTTCTTATCTATAGAAAATTGCAGTAAGGGCAGCAGAAATTGTTTAATTTTCAAAAGAATCATAAGCGTCTATAATAGTTTCGAATTTTCATAACAGATAGCGCCCTAATGCATCATTTATTTTGCTTATCCCTAGTACATGTGGTACATTCCATGATAATCTTGGTGAGTAGAAGTAGGCGACTGCTTTTACTGTAAGTACACCACATGTCTACACATATGAAAAACAGTTCGACTTTGCACTTACAAATGTGCCAGAGCCCCGTTTGGTTACTTGCACTCACTGGTGGGGTTGGACTTTTGCAAGAATCGGAGGGTCATTGGAGCATTTTATTTTTGCATCATAACATATATATATGTATAACATAACATAAATAGTATATATATAATTCTTGTTTTTTAACATCTAAAAAAGCGACATAAAGACATCCTACTTCAAACGTTGATGAATCAAATCAATGTTACCCCTGCCCATCAATAACATGCGTGTTTAAATGTAGTATATATAATAGAGATAAGGAAGGTGACCATAGGACCGTGTTAATTGAAACAGGAAGTTTTGGGACCCCAGGAATCGTCTGCTTTGGTATCATACTTCCGGTGTCAATAATGGATTAACAATCAGACGACTCCCCCTCCACTTCCGCTATTTATCTTTTGGTATTATATTCAACAGTTTCTTTCTTTTTCTTGAATATTTATAATGTCTGTGTAGAGAAATTATGGAGTAATCTATATAGAATTTATTAATGATAAAAAGCCTTATTTTTTATTAAACCTTTGATTGGTATCTTCCAATATATCCAAAATATAATGGACGTTATGTAGGTTGGGTTTGTTTTTGACCTAAATATGTTGTTGTACTTTGAAAAAGGTTGACGTTCAGCCAACTGGAATATTGGTAAAGTAAATTAATTTTTTTGATCCAATATACACTGCGTGACATTGAAAATGGAACACCAAGAAATAGTGGCCAGAAAGTGATGAAACTCGGCAGACAGAGAGAGACAGGGACGAACAATAAGTGATCTTTATTTCAAAATGATAGTCATAATACAGAGCGAGAACGGCGTCGGCTTAGTAGCAAGTAGGACCACCGCGGACGGCGATGCACGCAGCAACACGTCTAGGTAGAGAGTCAATCAGAGTACGGATGGCGTCCTGAGGGATGGCGCTCCATTCCCTCTCAACCATTTGCCACAGTTCGTCTTCTGAACGCGGCTGTGGCAAGGCATGCAAACGGCGTCCAATGATGTCCCAGACGTGCTCGATTGGTGAGAGATCAGGAGAGTACGGTGGCCAGGGAAGCATCTGTACATCTTGCAGAGCTTGTTGGCTAATGCGAGCAGTGTGCGGTCGGGCGTTATCCTGCTGATAAAGGGCATTGGGTACCCCCTGAAGGTAGGGGAGTGTCACCGGTCGCAGCACATCATCAACGTATCGTTGGGCCGTCATAGTGCCCTGAATACGAAGTAAAGGTGACCTGGAATCATACGCGATTGCGCCCCAAACCATGATTCCACGTTATCGCACGGTGGGGCGTTCCACAATTGCTGCCGGATTGGACCTTTCTCCACGTCGACGCCACACGCGTACACGGCGACTATCACTGGACAAACAGAAACGCGACTCATCTGAGAACACGACCCTGTGCCATTCCGTCATCCACGTCGATCTAGCCCGGCACCATTCCAAACGTTGGTGCCTATTCGGTGGGGTCAATGGCAGTCTTCTTAGCGGACGGCATGAGTGCAAGCCATTAGCAACCAATCGACGGGAAATGGTTCTGGTCGAGATGGAATGATCTAAGGTGTCTTGCACATGTTGCAGGATGGCGGTACAAGTGGCTTGTGGGGCCGCCACTGCTTGTCGAAGGATACGCCGATCCACACGTGCTGACGTCACTCTGGTTGCACCGACATTCCTATAAATTGCCACATTTCCTTGTTCCAACCATCTTCTCCACAGTCGGTGCACCGTGGACGCACCAAGGTGTGTATCAGCTGCGATTTGGCGTATGGACCAACCTGCCCTTTTCAGTCCGATCACCATGCCCCTCGTAAAAGCGTCTGTCTGCTTGAACTGCCTCCGTTTACGATGACCTGGCATTCTCTGTTATTACACGTGTCTTTTGACACAAGAACAAAATTTCTACAATGATTTTCCTTGAAGAAATAACTACACGAATACTGTCCTTTCTGCAAGTTCCTTCCCTTATATCTTACTCCATGTGCGCACGAGAGCTGCGCATTTTACATAATTTGCATAACTCGGTTAGGCGCGTCTACCCTGAAATTTGCATAATTTTCTGGCCACTATTTCTTGGTGTTCCATTTTCAATGTCACGCAGTGTACATGCCTTTGTAATTAAAGATCTATTTATGGATTGCTCTATTTTACAGAAAGAGATACCAAAATACTCCTATATTATTTATTAAAAAAATCTATATAACTTATATATTAAATATTTTTAGATGCAATAAAGAAGATCGGTGGACGAGTAGGTAACACCCTCGATTCCCGACGGACATGAACCAGGATTGAATCCCACGTTAACATTTTGTTTAATATGTGAATAACCTTCACATATTATTAATTGTTTCAAATATCATAAACTAGGTTGCTCTTTTTGAGCGGTATCTAATAAAGTGATTTTAGAACGAACGAATTTTTAGATAATAAAAAGCGTTGTAGCCGCAATAACCCAAGTTCGAATCCTGATCACGGTACCTTTTTTTGGGGCTCAAAAATCATCCATTCTGGTTAGCAGCCCCGAAAATAGAGATATTTACTCCTCCAGATAATAAAGACATATATTATTTTAAATAAAAAGATTTATTTGTCAATATATCGGTTGGCTGAACGACAATCTTTGTCATCTTTTATAAAAAAAGTGTTTTTTTTTTAATACAAAATGTAATGCCTTGATAAAGGTTGTAGTTCAGCTAAACGAAATATTGGCAAATAAATATTTTATTCAATCCAATATATGCCTTTTTAATATCTAATGATATTTAAATATGGATCGCTCTAGTTTCAGAACTAAATAGTATCTGAATATAACTTGGAAGAGGAATCTACCCGACTAAATGTTATTGTTTTGAAAAATAGTCATGTGAAATAATTTTTATTTCTTTTACAGATCCAGGTACCTCTCTACTTTTATACAAGATGGGATCAATAAATAAGGTGAATTATAATTTTTTTTAAAAAATAAGAACGATATTAAAAATTAGGACTTGATTTATTCAAAATAATCACCTTGGCTTTCTATACATCGTCTCCATCGTTCTGGCAACTTGTAAATACCCTCTTTATAGGCATTCTTAGGAAGCGTGTGAAAAAAATCTTGCACCACTTTCTGGACATCTTCATCCGAGTCAAATCGCTTTCCCTTTAACTCCTTCTTTAGTAGTCCAAAAAGGAAATAGTCAGAGGGGGCTAGGTCTGGACTATATGCAGGATGTTCTAAAACTTCAAAACCTAATTTAATGATTGTAGATACAGTTTTACATGATGTATGCGGCCTTGCATTATCATGAAGGAAGAGAACACCTTTACTAAGCTTCCCTCTTCTTTTGTTTCTTATACCGGGCTTTAGCTTATTTACAAGAATGTCACAATAAAGGTCGCTGTTCATACGTTGCCTATGGTAAAAATGGATATTTTTCTATCCTCCAAAATTAAGTTTTAAACCGCATTTATCGTGCTTGGCGTCGTTGTAACACTTGGTCGTCCAGGTCGCTCAATATCGGTACATGTAATTCGTCCATTTTTGAACTCGTTAACCCATTTATAAATGTTTTTTTTTTGACAAACAAGACTCACCATAGATATTCTTCATTCCTTGGCATATTTGAGATGTTTGAATACCTTCTGCATTCAAGAAACGAATAACTGCACGTTGTTCAAGCGTGGTGCAATCCTTCAAGGGAGCTTCCATTTTAGTTTATTTATAAGTCTCGCGCCGCGCGTGGGAAAAAAGAACAGAACACCTTAAATAGTCTCTCGATGTTATATTTTAATATTCTGTGGTTTAAATTATTTTTGCTTTTTTAATTTTTAAGAAATAAGATAATTCACCTTATTTATTGATCCCCCCTTGTATATAAATATATTCAATGGATTGTCTTTTGACCCAAAGAATTATTAACTATCTGAATGACCTGGGCAATGGCTGGGATTTACTCGAATGCATATGTATAAAATGATCTTCTTTAAATCAAATACAATTTTTATAAGTATATATTATGACTATGCTTCTTACCGAGTGAATATTGCTTAAAGAATGTATTTTATCAAATATTATTTATTATGATTGAATTTTATATTATCACTCTAAAGTGAAAAAAGAATATTTGAAAAAAGCAAACATTTGAAGATGACACGAATTCTAATGACAAGTAATACTTGTTTATTATTTGGAATCCTAGCGCGACTACTATAATTAGAGAGTGATGATGATATAATTATAATAATTAACACTTGCCATTCGCCTGGCAAACATTCACTAGGGGAGAAGCCGGGCGAAGCCTGGTTATTCACAGAATCATTATATAATAAATTTTATAACATTTTATAACTCCAAAATATGAAAATTAATTTGTTTTTTTCTAATATATAAGTCTTTGATTAGCTTATATGTAAATCTATTCAGCTTCCAATATGCAAATTTTTCTATTGATTTATTCAGTAGTTTTGGTGAAGAAAAGTAACAAACATCAATTTTTATCTTGACAAGAATAGATTCAGTAGAGAGTGGATGTTTGCCTCGAAAATAATATGTTAACAAATATCTGTTATAGGCAAACTTTCAATCGGGTAAAAACTAGGCGAAGCCGGGTCGACAGTCAGAAGGATAAATTTAATATTAACTCTCTTCTAACTTTTCACAATTAGCTAAGCAGACGAGAGAACGGTAATTATTTGCTGTGTCAACAGACGAGGAAGTGTTATTAACTATTACTAATAATAACTTATATACATATACACGATAACCAGAGACTAGTTTAATATATTAATACTAGACGAATGGCCCGGGCAACGCCCGGGGTTTACCCGAGTGCGAATATATTTTAAAAACGTTGACTTGGGTGGTCGCTATTAACAGGGTGGTCTGTATAGACAGGTGGATGTATCACACAGCTGATAACAGGGTTGTCTAGAGTGGTCGCTATAGACAGGGTGGTCTGTATAGACAGGTGGATGTATCACACTGCTGATAACAGGGTTGCCTAAGGTGACCGCTATAGACAGGGTGGTCTGTATAGACAGGCAGCTGATAACAGGGTTGTCTAGAGTGGTCGCTATAGTCAGGGTGGTCTGTATAGACAGGTTTATGAGAGAGGCAAACTTACAGGTTGTTGACGCCTCAATCCCCAGAGAGAGTGTTTTTGTTGCATCATGCTGTGACTCACACGATGACCCAAGGTCAACAGGGGTGGAGCAGCAAGCTTAGGCCTATCACCGTCTGGCGGCGCTGCTTGCGAGTTATATCTACAATTCTGCAAATAACTCTAAGGATATTCAAGATATTCAAGAAATTATTTTTCGAAAACCTTTCCGGGGATATACCTAATAATATCCCAGAATTTCATGGCGATTGGATTATGGTTTTTGAATAACAGGGTTGTCTAGAGGGGGGCAGGGAGGACACGTGTTCCCTGGCAGCCAATGAGCGCGCATTCTATCCGTGAGCTTCAGACAAACAGACAAACAGACAGAATAAGGCAAATATATAAGTAGATGATGCAATAGCGCGCCATCTATTGTAATAAATTAAAACTATTTTTGACGTCGTGATTCTTTTTGGTATAAAGCAAATCTCTATTATATATTAAACTATAAATTAAAATATAAGTATTTTACAATACAATATAATGCGGCTTGTGATTGTAAAACGACATTTGATATTTATCCCGCATATGTTTCCTTTGAACGAATAATCAAAATTTATTCCAAGGAGAAATAACGATTATTTCTAACCTTATGGATGAGGTATGAATTGTGAAGAGTAATGATGAACGTAAAAAAATAAAAGTGAACATGGCATCTGCCCGGTAAGCGGAACACTGTGGGTTCGGTTCCCATCCCTGGACACTTTTATTTTTCCGTTTATCATTACTCTTCATAATTCATACCTCATCCCTAAGGTTAGAAATAACCATTATTTCTCCTTGGAATAAATTTTGATTATTCGTTCAAAGGAAACACATGCGGGATAAATATCAAATGTCGTTTTACAAAATATAAGTATATTAACTATTACTAACATATTCATTGTACTATTCTCTAAGAGTAAATATTGAGTAAATGTTAAATAAAAATAAATTTTATATTTATATATTAGTTTATGAAAAAATGGCAGAAAAAAATAATGAAAAGGTTAGGTGTTGATATTAAAAATAAAAATGGCATATCCTGACCAGAAGCACATGTGCTTTTACAGAAGGCAGAGCGCCATCTGGTGGATCAATGTTTAGTTGATTTCTCTTCCACCAGATGGCGCTCTGCCTTCTGTAAAAGCACATGTGCTCCTGGTCAGGATATGCCATTTTTATTTTTAATATTAGTTTATGTGAAAAAATATATAAAAAAGGGTTCCCAGGTGTTGTTGATATTAAAAACTAAAAAGGCATATCCTGCCCGCTTACATTTTAGATTTTAGAGCATTGTTAGATGGCGCTCTCTGCTATTAAAACAAAACATTTATTTATCAACCTACTGTAAAACTATCAGAGGTTGTGATAAATGAATGTGTCCCCCAGCACCAGTTTTGGAAAATTCAGAAAAAAAAGCCAACCTGTATGCAAATATTATCCGTTCTCTATTCCCATATACAATCCTAGTATATGCAAATTAATCAGAAATTAAAATCTATCTCATTTAAAAACCAGATTGGATTTAGGTTACAAAATATTTATCTGCCTAATATGCAATTTTAGATTTTTAAAATAATGAGGGGCATTAAGGAATACAATGTTTTTTTAATTGCATACTGTGTAAAAACATATCGTGTTTTATTTTAATAAGTGTGTGAATGCTTGTAAACAATAATTGTTTACGAAAATTTATTTGTATATTGATGATGATGATTTATAGGTGCAGGATTTACGATCAAGAATTTCTAGTTACCTAAATTTGTATTAGATCAAGAATCGAACATATTGTTCAACGCAAATTTCTTTTAACGAACAAAACTATTCACCAATGGTTTCATAGTTGGTTCTTTAAAAGGAACAAAGTCTAAAAATATATAGACCATGAAGTCCTTCAACATGATATCATTGAGTATTTCTCTTCAAAAAGAATTCTTTTTTCATTATTATTGACTCTACTTAAAATAATAATCGTAAAGATTAATATCGTTCAATAATTTAGGCTTAAAAAAAAAAATGGCGCGCGTTAGCAGACGACAGAACCTCACTCTCGTCTGATCGTAAAATACCGTTAGCCAATGGGAATGAAAGCCGTTAAAAAGCAGTCTATTCCATTTATGGTCGTTTCATGTGAAAAATCTGTGGATTGCCTCAAAGAGTCTAACTGGAAATAAAAAAAAAACGACTTGATAGGTTTTCCTTTATATATGAAAATATCGGTATTTATTTTAGTTTTTTTTTTCATCTCTTTTCATATATTGAATTCTAGTTCTATTTTCATCCGAAAGATGTCGCTAGGTCGTAAACTAGAGTGGGTTTTATTAATCAGACGATGTTTCTATTTATTAATCAAAGGACATTTGTGAGAGGCTAAAGAGAGTTCGTAAGCATTACAGCTTATGAAAAAGGTTATTATAGATAGTTATATCTTGTAAAAGTGTGAAAGGATGATAATCAATTCCGCCTTCAATGAATTCACACACATATTTTTATATATAGGTTATTAATTTAATAAAATCAATTTATTTATATGAAAAATAGACACTTCGTCCAGTAAGAGTTTTTTATTTTCTCATCGTTTCGATAAACATCTTTTGTCTTCGTAAGGAGAATTAAATAAAAATAAAGCATTTGGAAAGGCGTTAAAAATTGTTCTGAGGTTGCAAGGGCGTTCTCACGTGATTTTTCGAATTTAGTACAACATCTAAAGCGCGAGTCAAAAACAAAAATAAAAAACTCCAACTGGCCGAAGTACACCTATCCCCCGATTTACACGGTACTTTGTTTTACACGTTTTCGTTTTTACAGGGTTTTCCGAATAAGTTTTTTTGTTTTGTTTTTATCGCACTATACTAAAATGCGATATTCTACTCTATACTACCTATGTTGAAAAGAATATTGGAAGGCTCTTGATTCATGAGGGGGCGAACACCTATTCAGATTTGATAGTTTAATATACACCTATCCCTCGATTTACATGTTTTTCTCAGGAACGTATCTACCGTGTAAATCGGGGGATAGGTGTATCTATTTTTCAAATAAATATGAATGCCGGCCAGGCAGCCTCTACCTTTACGATAAATCAATTAAGTAACCAGAGATAAATTTCTTGTATAATTTTATTTCTCTAGCTTTTTATTGCTAACATGTCCTTCAAACAGGAGTATAACTAGGAATATAACTTCTAGATAATTATACATTGCGTGTATAGTTAGCTGGAATAGTTATAGTGTATAGTTATTCCTTTTGATGGACATGTTAGTCAGAAAGATAGAGAAATAACATTTTACAAGAAACATTACCAAATTCCCTTTGGCAGAGCTGACTGCTATAGGGCGCGTCCCCAGGTGGCGGATAGGGGAACGACCTTCAGATATGAAGGCCAGCTGGGAAACAAGCAGAATAACTCTGACGAATAAGCTGTCGCGGACCAACAGCTGCATTGTTAAAAGAGGAGTAGACCTCTTTAAAAATCCTGACTTCAACTGACCCGGTTGATGGACCTCAGCAAGGGTCCCACTCCAGGGATACGGAGGAGCTGCGTCTGTACTCATGTTAGAGTCGGCAGCAAAGGCGTCTGTTTCCATGTTAGGAACGGCCTCAAACTATAGACAAAGTCAGACTTTCACCAAAGTGTGCCTGGATCATGGTGCCATGATCAACGAAAGCTGCACCCCTACACCCCATTCCATGAGATCATGGAATTCGTGCAATCTTTACACAAGGGGATAAGAAACAACAACAACAACAACTCTATCTTATGAGATCTTTGTTAAGTTTAGAACTATTTGTACAATAATTTACAAAACACTACTAATTCATCGTGTAAATATTTAATCATATATATGTAAATAATACTAGCACAGCACAATAGTCCTTTGGACTTCGTGCTTTTGTAACAATAAATAAATAAATAAAAAAGAAACTTAGCCCTGGATGATTTATTTATTTTATTAAATTATAATTCATGGAAGGAAGGTTTAGAATTTATTAATATTGCCACGTGGAAAATTAGGGAAGACAAAAACTTCAGGAGGAGACAACAATTTATTTCAGGCAAAGACAAAACTATGAATGGTAAACAAATGATAAGCCACGAGGGAAATTTACAGAGTAGCAAAATATAAACATAAAAATGACCACTCTGTTAATAAAAATAATAAAATTAATAAATACTTTGTTACACTATATTTACCCTATTTCTCAAAAATATCAGCAAACAAATCTAAAGCAATAGATTACTATAAATATTTTAGATCATCATTATGTAAGGACCAGTCAACAAGTGAATGACTTTGAGATGAAGAGTAAAGCCAGTTCAATTTCTATGTAAATAACACAAGATGATTATTACCTTACCCAATTGAGAGAATCTGTATGGGGCAAGTTCCTAATAAAGGCTTTTGTGTGTGTGTATTTATCATATTTCACATTTGGAATAATTTTTATTACGCATATTTTAATATGGAATCTCTTGACCCGATGGATAGTGGGATGTCTAGAACGATGTCTGTACGCCAGGGGAATTCAACCAAAAATATGTTATATAGACCCATATTTTTAATCTAAATTTAATTATCTAGCAAAACTCTTTTCTATTGTTACAAAATTTTCCTCGCCAATGTATTTTTGTAAGAATTTTTTGAAATCTAATAACTTGCTTTAATCTCAATAAATAAATATAAATAAAAATCAAAAAAGACATATTGTGACCAGGCTCACACAAGCTTTTTAGATGGCGATTTGACATCTAAAAAGCTCGTGTGATCGGGATTAGGATATGACTTTTTCATTTTAATATTGTTGCGTTGTTGGTTGACAAAGAATTACTTCCGTGGGTATAATGATCTTTAGGACTTTATTTAAGCCTAATCGATAAAATAATTACAGAAGAGTGCAAAAATGAAACAACAATAAATAAAACAGCAGTTACAAACTCACCAACTGCAGCATGATGAGGGAAAGCAGAAGCAGAATAGGAGACAGAAGTTAGTAGAACCTTCTAGAATCTTCCAGGAAGTACACCGACGGCGGTGGTAAGCAGCAGTCCGACCTCTTGAGACAGCAGCTTGCTTGGAGTACACCACGTAGCTTCGTTCTTTTACCTCCTTGCATGAATTCCTCATCCCTTTATATCCCGGAGTAGATATTTCCTGAACGGTCATGGTTGGTTAGCCAATCAGAAAGCCGCCAGCGCTGAGCATTGCGCAATCGCTACTGATTGGCCAATCAGTTGTTCTCCGATTTTTCTACATGATTCTCAAACGTTCTAGAACATTCTCTCTCCATCTGGAATGTGCTTTTATTTCTACGTAACAATAGCAACACCTGGTCATTATTATTTTTTAAAATTGTTTTTCACACATAAATATAAATATAGATAGGAATTTTGCCGGGAGGATATTGATCTAAAGAGACAAGGGTCACATCTCCCGTCAAAATAGACGTCAAAACTAGACGCCATCCATTGACCGTCGCCGCAAACTAGCGGCCTCGGGTTGGTGACAAAGCCACAACACCAGCTTTGACAAACTGAAAAGCGTCCACCTAGAGACCATGGTTTCGGGCTGATGGCCCTCGTCAGCCTAGTGCGGACTTTTTTCCATGAGATCCACACGGGATCCAATGGAATCTTCACAATCTGCCAAAGAGGTGTTTAGCTGGCAAAGTGGCTGGACCAAATCTATGGCTTTAATATAGATGGAAATTTTGCCGGGAGGATATTGATCTAAAGAGATAAAGGTCGCCTCTCCCGTCAAAATAGACGTCAAAACTAGACGCCACATATAAGTCCGCCCTAGACTGACGAGGGCCATCAGCCCGAAACCATGGTCTCTAGGTGGACGCTTTTCAGTTTACCAAAGCTGGTGTTGTGGCTTTGTTACCGACACGAGGTTGCTAGTTTGCGGCGACGGTCAATATGTGGCGTCTGGTTTTGACGTCTATTTTGACGGGAAAGGCGACTTTAGATCAATATAAATGTGAATATAATTATTAATAAGAATATACAATTATAACCTTTATTATCTACTTCTTTTTGTAGTAAATATTCCTTGTTTTTTTTTTTACATATTTATTTTATCATTGCAGAAAGGGGGACAGTAGAAAATTGTTTTATTTCAAAATAAGAAACATCCGTGTCAAAATTAGTTTTAATTTCTTATAACAGATGGCGCGCTAATCCTTCTTTATTTATAGATTTCTAGACGGGTGGCTTCGCCCCGGGATTGACCCGTGTGCATATCTACCCGAGTGATATATATTTAGATAAGATTTTTTTTAAATAATTGTTTGTTATTAGCATTATCTATTTGTTTGCATCAGCATAATTTAATCTAATATTTGATAGAGGGTGCTGTTCGTTAGCTAAGTAGAATAATTTGAATATATAGTTTTAATAATTGATTTATATATTTTATAAAATAGCCTATCGTCTTCCCCGTATTTTTTTACCTATGTATGGACATTTTGGTTTGAATTAGTGAACTACTGCGAATTTGTATACCGGACATACAAACAAACATACAAACATAGATTTTTTATATATATAGATGTTAAGAGTAATTGATTTTGTATTCATGATAAAATTGTGAAAAAGTTTTAAAATCCCAAATATATTTTCTCACAATGAGTCTCTTTTTATTACAAAACGCTAGTTTTCAAACAATAATCGCTCTTCAACGGGCTTGTAGGGGACATGTAAAAAATATTGTTTTGTATTTCTATTTTATGTAAATTTTATCTGCTTTTTAAACTTCATATTTGTTTGTTGCAAATATGCAAAATTTTTATTATCTAATTTATATATTTTTTCTATTTAATTGGATTCTTTCTTATTATTTTTGTTGTCTGAATATAATAACAAGGTATAACCTTAGTGATTACAATAAAAACAAAAACTTGATTTTGAAAGAAATGTTTATGTGGATTATTGTTAATTAACCACCACAGACTTAATAAAACATCGACTATATCCTTACAAGAAATATTTACAAAAAAATTATTAAGCCCGTTGAAGAGCGATTATCACTTGAAAGCTAGCGTTTTGGAATAAAAAGATACTCATTGTTAGAAAATATTTTGTAATTTTAAAAGCAATTGATTTTATTATCGAAAATATATTATATTTCTTCGTGTATGTGTATTATAAATATATTATGATCTTTAATTAAAAAGGCATATATTGGATCAGTGGCGAATATTTTAGATCATCCTTAAAACCACGTTCTGACGTTTGAGGCCAAAAACTTAATATGTACACTGTGTGACAAGTTAATTATTAAAGAACTCCCCCATTACCTGCTTAATTGTACAGCCCTTGATGCAGAGAGGAAGGCCCTATATCAACAAATTAAATGTACCAACACTTAACCCTACGTATTGCTTTCAAAAATACCAGCAAACAAATCTAAGGCAATAGCTTACTATACATTTTTAGATCATCATTATGTAAGGACCAGTCAACAAGTGAATGACCCTGAGACGAAGAGTAAAGCCAGTTCAATTTCTATGTAAATAACACAAGATGATTATTACCTTACCCAATTGGGAGAATCTGTATGGGGCAAGTCCCTAATAAAGGCTTTTGTGTGTGTATATTGTATCAAAATATCATTTATTTTCATCAATATTTCAATTGCCTGAACGCCAACCTTTATCAAGGTATTATAACATATTAATGTGTATCAACAACAAACTCAGCGCCACATAACGTCAATAATTGGAAATATTGGTAAAATAAATGATATTTTGATCCAATAAATGCTTTTTTAATTAAAGATTTATTTATGGATTGCTCTATTTTCAAAACTATATTATTACTAGTATTTTAAAACCTTATTATATGTTTATTTCAAATGTTTTTAAAATGTTAATGTGTAAAAATTTAAAATAACTTTTTATCAATTGATTATTTTTAAGAAAAAAAGGATAAATATTTTAATTAAAAGATAATTTGGTCTCATTTTTGTCTATAAAAAAATCAATAATTATAAAACTAACATATCGTTTGGTTGGTTTTCAGGGATGTAAAATTCCAATTGTGTTGAAGTTGGAATCTTCTGCTTTTATTTAATTGCAGGTAAGAGAAACATTATTTAATTTAAAATACCTTCTTCCTTCCTTCTTTCAAAATACAGATCGATAATAAAGCCAAATCTTTTGAATTTAAATAAATCGTTTGATTTTAATTTAAAACTTATTTAACCCTTAATTTTGTTATGCAAAACTCTCTTTAGAAAATGTTTATTTTTGTTTGCAATATTTAATTTAAATTTCTTATTCTCAGAGCACATTTTTTAGTTATAATGAAAAATATTTGGAAAATATTTATTTGTTAGCAACTTAATTTTAAATCTTTTTTTTTTCACAATACATTTTTAAAAAACGTAAAAAATATTTTGAAAGAATATTAATATACATATATTTAATTTAAATGTTTTTTTTCCTATTATAGTTATTTTTTTAATATTTATTTTAATTTAATGGATTTTGTTAAAATATATTTTTTTAATATCTTTTGATTAAATATATCTAGTGGAAGAGAAATAAACTAAACGTTGATTTAACCTTTTCCTTGATATTTGGCCAACCCATTTTCTTGATAAATCACAAAATATCAAACCACGAACGCGTTTCAGGTTGTTGGCCCTCGCAGCGTGGTGCAAGCTGTACCTCTACCACCCAAAAATGTTTTAGTCCTAGAGGCTTCTTGAGAAATCAAGAAATGGGTATTTAAAGTCAAACTTGCGTAAATATGCTGAACATTTGAAAAAAGATAAGCCTGCACCACGCTGATGAATGCCAACAACCCAAAACGCGTACAATATTATTTACATATATATATGTTATTTTAAAGAACTAACTAAAAAAACACATTACTTTTTAAAAATGACGTCTCAATATAATGGTTAAAATCTTTATAATAAATAATAAATAAATAGGCCATTTCAAAATTTTCTATATAAAATATATGTGCTGAAACTTTAATCAATACCAATATAAAAAAAACACCATTAAAATGATAAATACATTTATATAATTTGAAATGAAAATATATAAACTACATATTATTCCCGTTTCACAAATATAAAATACACTTATGGATAAAACTTAAAGGAAATGGAAAGTCTTTGATATCGCCGGTCATCTTTTTTTTTAAGGAGAAAGAAGCAATTTTGTTCATATTTAGTTATCTCGTATGTCTTCACAAATAAAGGTCACTGTAATATCTTTCAGAGTTATTGTCTGAATTCCTATATACATGGTTAAAGGTAAAACTTCCTTAAGTTTTATCCATGAGTTGTATAACCTTTAAATTTTAGAGAAATGAAAATCATTGATAAATATATAAAAATTTCATATTTTTGTGTGTATATATTTGTTATATAAAAATGAATGAGATTTTCTGCTTGATTTTTGATTATTTTGAGGATTAAACTATGGTAATGCAGTCGTGGTTAAATCTTGAAAGTATGATAGTAAAAAAAATTTTGATCAATAATTTAATTGAACTAAAGGAGTATATATAAAATACATAATTTGATAAAAGTAATGCCTGGCTAAAGGCGAGTAGAACAAGGAAAACAAAAGATTATTTACATATTGTACAAAAGTTTTGAGCCGGCCATCGAGAAAAAACAACAACGGGTTATATAAAGAAAAAAGCGCGAACTCTAGCGGTCGATTTAACAGAGTATTTGTATCTATGGAATTATAATTTAAAATAAAATAATAGTTTTATAAAACGAAAATTGCAATTATACCGCGAATGTTTCTTTTAAACAAAAATCGAAATCTATTTCAAAGAGAAATAACGACTATTTCTAACCTTAAGGATGAAGTATGATAGGATGAACTGTGAAGAGTAATGACAAACGGAAAAATAAAAGTGTCCAGGGGCGGGAATCGAACCCACAACCTTCTGCTTACCGGGCAGGTGCCATGTCCACTAGGCTACCCTGGACGTATTTTTCCGTTCGTAAATATTATATTTTTTCAGAAGTTAGAGAGAAATATTTAGAGATGTAATCAATAAATTCCTAAAATATTCTAAAAAGATTTCTTTAAAGTTTGCTTTAAAAATTATTATTTTTTTCAATATTTTCTTGAAGAGAGGGGCGTGTGTGCTCTGAATATTATTCATCTTTCTTAAATAATTATTTACCGAAAACAAGTTTTTAAAAATGTAAATTGTTGATCAAATGAGAATATTCATTAGATTCCCGATTTAAAACCTATACCGGATATAAGACCTTATTTAATCACAATATTTTTCTAAGCTCCAATTACACTTCTCTAATGAGTAAGTCGAAATTCAACAACAATAACCAAAAGCTTTATTAAGACATTTTGATCTTATACAGATTCTCCAAGTAGAAGAGGTTATATACAGAAATAACAGTAATAGTAACAATAATCAGCAATGTTATTTATAATGTATCAAATAGAGGGAAAGAAGAAAGAAAAGACTTGGTATAAACTTATACACAACAACAACAAAAGCTTTATTAAGACCTTTTAGTCTTATACAGATTCTCCAAGTAGAAGAAGGTATATACAGGAATAACAGTAATAGTAACAATAATCAGCAATGTTATTTACAATGTATCAAATAGAGGGAAAGAAGAAAGAAAAGACTTGGTATAAACTTATACACAACAACAACAAAAGCTTTATTAAGACCTTTTAGTCTTATACAGATTCTCCAAGTAGAAGAAGGTATATACAGGAATAACAGTAATAGTAACAATAATCAGCAATGTTATTTACAATGTATCAAATAGAGGGAAAGAAGAAAGAAAAGACTTGGTATAAACTTATATACAACAACAACAAAAGCTTTATTAAGACCTTTTAGTCTTATACAGATTCTCCAAGTAGAAGAGGTTATATACAGAAATAACAGTAATAGTAACAATAATCAGCAATGTTATTTACAATGTATCAAATAAGGGGCAATAAGAAAGAAAGGACTTGGTATAAACTTATACACAACAACAACAAAAAGCTCTATTAAAACATTTTGATCTTGTACAGATTCTCCAAGTAGAAGAAGGTATATACAGAAATAACAGTAATAGTAACAATAATCAGCAATGTTATTTACAATGTATTAAATAAGGGGAAAGAAGAAAGAAAGAACTTGGTATAAACTTATACACAACAACAACAAAAAGCTCTATTAAAACATTTTGATCTTGTACAGATTCTCCAAGTAGAAGAAGGTATATACAAGAATAACAGTAATAGTAACAATAATCAGCAATGTTATTTACAATGTATCAAATAAGGGGAAAGAAGAAAGAAAAGGCTTGGCATAAACTTATATCAAAATACGAAACTATTATAGAGACGCGTATGAATATTTAAAAAAAAAAATTAAACAATTTCTACTGCCCTTACTGAAATGGAAAAATTAATGGGAGGGCCTGGCTCATCGGTGGTGAACCCTCCCAGAGTAAGGACAATAGAAATTGTTTAATTTTTCAAAAAAGAATCATACGCGTCTCTATAATAGTTTCGAATTTTCATAGCAGATGGCGGTCTAATGTATCGAGAACAAGCTGTTCCTTATCTTAAAAAAAACAATAATTAGTATAATATTGAGAGAAATTTAGATTAGTACAAGTGGAAAAGGAATATACAACAATGTATTATACATAATTATCAAGCATCTATATAGTTTTTTACATGAATGGATCAAGGATAGAGTCTAAAGTCAGAATATAAAGTGTTAGGGTTTATTTAATTGGTTCATTCACCCAGTTGTTTTCAGTAGAAGCCACCGGATTTTATTTCGAATATCATTCGCAGCTTTATAAAATATTTAAAAGTAAAGTTTAGGTCACTCGCGGCGCAGTATAAGTAAATCTAGGATATATATATATAGAAGCAATGGGCGCTTCCCCCGTCAAAATAAACGTCAGAATCTGACGCCATCTATTGACCGTCGCCGCAACTAGCGGCATCGGGTCGGTGACAAAACCACAACACCAACTTTGGCAAACTGATGGCAATAGATGGCGTCAGATTCTGACGTTTATTTTGACGGGAGAAGCGCCCATTGCTTCTATGGATTAATTTCCTCCCGGCAAATTTTCCATCTATATATATATATATATATGTCATAATTTGTACATAACTGGATGCAAACCCGCCCCAATATGTATGCAATGTATGTTTTAAAAGATTTTAATAAAGACAAGGCTTAAGAAATCTGGGAGAGAAAGGCCATCAAAGAGGAAGCAATCATTAGCAGGTTTTATTATCCAGGAACTCATAAAACTGGGTTCAAGAACCTAGCATTTCCTGGATCATGTCAGAACAAGCTAAGAACAAAGAATTAGCCGAGACCCAATGAGAGCATAGGAACATTAGTTAGGAACCAATGGGAATCGAGCACCCCTGGAAATTCATCCAATGAGAACCCGGAATAGCTTTCGTCTTAAATCGGGAACGAAGTATAGTCAGTCAGGAGTGGGGCACCAGAGAGTCAATTTAGGACTTGGACCGCAGCGAGTTAGCACCTGGATCGACCAAGGAACCGGTTAGAAGCCAATCCCATCTCCTCAACCAATCAGATAAGCCCCATCCTACAATAATGCGAACAGCCATAGTCAATAGCCAACTCAGCCATAGCTTCAACCCCTTTCTCCCTAGATCGCTTGCCTTTTTTTAAAATCCAAATCCTGTGTTTTCTCGTTATTTTCCCTTGTGGATACCTTACCAACTCGGCAAACGACTGCGCCCACCACAAACAATCAACTCAGCCAACTTCAAAAGGTAATTCGCACCGATCCCACATATATATGTGGTGATTTGTGAAGAAGTATGAAACGGGTAGGAACACACACAGGGGAGACAGGATCCAGAGGCAAAAACCTGTGAGGAGTAGATCGAGGAGGAAAGTGAGAAGGTCCGAAGACCACCCCGGGAACAACTGGTGTCAAGACCTCCTAGGTACGAACTGTCCCCTGATCATCATCCCCAGCTTCTTTTAAACTCTTTTGAGTAAGATAAATTATCCCCCAGGGGGGAAGGGAAGTGAAGGCTGACATCTAGTGACCAAGGGTAACCAGGCTATTTTATCTTCCCTTTCCTCATATTCCCACACAAGCAATTTTATTTACATATTTCCCAATATTATGACAAATATATATTACATTTTGGCGTTTAATATAAAGCAATAACGCATCATTAATATACAGTAAATGAAAACATTAAGACGCGAATGTTTCTTTTGCACATCAATCAAACAAGGTCATATGGTTTATTCATTTTACTTTACTGAGGAAGGTCTTGTGCCCGAAAGATTCCTTTAATTAAGTAAATAAAAAGAGTTATAAAACGACACTTGAAGTTACACCGCATGAGTTTCTTTTCGATGAAAAATTATAATTTTATTTCAAGGTGAAATATTGACTATTTCTAACCTTTTTGAATGAAGTATGAAAGGGTGAATTATGAAGAGTAATGACAAACGGAAAAATAAAAGTGTCCAGGGATGGGAAGTTATGGCGTCTTGTTTTTACAATTTTCTACAAACATTTTAAAATCAATTTTCCTGTAGAAGGGCGTTATCCCGAAAGCTCGAAAAACGTTTAATAAAAGATACTCATCCTTAGATATTTACTTTAAAATTGCTAGCAAAGGATTATATTCTAGATTTTTTGTAATTTGTCGAAATACACAATCCTGTGATAATAAATATATAACTTTGTTTCCTGATCTATTACATGTATTTTATAGTAAATTATTTGTCTCACAAATCTACAACAACACAACAACAAAAGCCTTTATTGAGGACCTCTCGTCCTATAAAGGATTTGCCAGTTTACAGGGTAAGAGAAGAGAACTAAGAATACAGAGATATATGTAGTAGGTATAGTATAGTATTTTCTACACACACTGTGACTATATACAACAGCAGCAACAAGCCTTTTACTGGAATCAAAGTCCCATACAGGATTCGTCATTCTAATCCTGACAAAGATTATTTACATATAATTATTTACATCAATTAGATTATGTATATAGCTTCCCCTTCTTTTCAGCCGTCTTCCAAAATTTTGTCTCACAAATATAGGGATATATCTAATAAAATATTAAATGGCTTGTTTTAACATTTAGCCAAAAATAGGTATTTGGGTCAAATAGAGCAAACCGACAGTAAGTAAATTTGAATAGGAAAAATACGTGTTGTATATATGTTATTTCTAAAAAAATGAGATTTCTATTGTATTGTTATTTATATAGAATTAGCTGTTGCTTGATTTTAGTATCCATGAGTATTTTACGATATTGTTTTGCAGTCGTGGCAATGATTAAATAAAATTAGTTATCAAAATAGATTTAATTGAACTTAAGAAATATATAAAAAACATAGTTTGATAAAAGTACTGCCTGACTTAAGGAGTAGGAATAAAATAATGAAATACTTATTTACATATTGTACAAAATATTTGAGCCGGCCATCAGGAAACAACAACAATAGAGTTTATATAGTGAAAACGGCGATCTCTGGTGGTCGATTTAACATAGTCATTTACAAAACTATTTTAGAGGCGTAATATTCTTTTTAAAATAAAACAATTTCTACTGTCCTTACTGCAATGGAAAAATTAAAGGGAGGGTCTGACTCATCAGCTGATGAGCCAGGCCCTCCCTTTAATTTTTCCATTGCAGTAAGGACAGTAGAAATTGTTTTATTTTAAAAAGAATATTACGCCTCTAAAATAGTTTTGTAATATGATAACAGATGGCGCGCTAGTGCATCGTAATATAATAGTCATTTACATTAAACTCTCCTATAACGCGATTAATGTGTTCCGTGTTGTAGGGAATCGCGTTATAGGAATTCGCGTTGTACGAAATAAAACTTGTTTAGCGCGAATGTTGTTAGGGTAAATAGTTTTATTTTTTATAACGCGTTATACGAAAATTCGCGTTGTATAAATAAATTTGTCGCAATTTTTTTTATCGCGTTGTAAAAACTCGCGTTTTAGGAGAGTCTTTCATATATAAATATAAAAACTATATATAAAACAGTGCAAGTTTAATATTTAATTCTTATTGAAGGAATATTTTTTAGGTTATCTAAACACAATGAAAGAATCCAATATTTTTCATCATTAATCATTTAATTAGCTAATGTCGTTATAGTATCGACTTTCTAAAAATATCTTTTGGCCAAAAAAAAAAAAAAAATAGCAGACGATATTTATGTCCGGACGATAATTTTGTTCGTATATTTTATCTTGCTAGAACATGACGTCATAGGAGCCTTAAATCTTGTAGGTAAAGAATTTATGAGTGTAATTTTATGGTCGTCTCCACTAAATTTGTTTGGATTTGTTCCACAACATCGTCTGTCTTCAAAAACAATGCTGCTAGATGTTTTTTCTTCTTTGTGGGTTTTTCAAAAATATAATTATTTATAGGCATATTCATAGATGACTTGTGGTTTTAATATTTTCTTCACAAAACGTAATATCTCGCTAGAAATATTTCCTTCAACGTAATGATAATGATAAATTAACAATGATGATGACTTATTTCATGATGATGATTCATGACTTATTAGTGGTGAACCCTTTCCCCAGTTTAATCTATACACTTTATTACTATTGTCATAAAAAAGGATAGGTTATAGAAGGAGTAAGGATCCATTGAGTTATTAAAGGAAAGTTATTGACAAGTGTTTGTGTGTGATACACGATTCCAACTCGGAAATATAATGGGAGTCAAGACTTGATTTTGTTTGTCAGAGATTGTTTATAACCTCAAAGAAATATAAATCTCTCGTCATCATTGAATTATAAACAAAAAAGGTTAAAATATTCAAGTTATAAATATTAATTTATCTAATTTATTAATCTGTTCGGGGGTCGGTGGAAGGATAGTCTAAACCGTTGGTTTTAGACCGCTACGACTCGGGCTCGATTCTCGCATTGGACACTCTTTTTCTGATTAAAAAAAATGCTCCAATGGCCCCCGTTTCTTGCAAAAATCCAAACCCACCAGCGAGTGCAAGTAACCAAACGGGGCTCTGGCACATTTATAAGTGCAAAGTCAAACTGCTTTTCATATGTGTAGACATGTGGTGCACTTACAGTAAAATCAGTCGCCTACTTCTACCCACCATGATTATCATGCCTGTACCATGCGTACCAAGAATAAGCAAAAAAGAAATTAATCTGTTCATGTATCATCATGTGGTAATTAACAACATACGCTTCAGGGGATTGTGACACACAATATATATTAATAAAAATATTGTATATAAATAAGTATAATATCGAAAGATATCATTAGATAAAACGTCGGTGGACGAGTGGGTAACCCCCTCGATTCCCGACAGTCATGAACCGGGATTGAATCCCGCGTTAACCTTTTGTTTAATATGTGAATAACCTTCACATATTATTCACTGTTGTAATTATCATAAACTAGGTTGCTCTTGTTGAGTGGTACCTAATAAAGTGATTTTGGAAAAAGAGAAAGAATCGCAAAATATCAGTGCCAAAAAGAAGACCTAATGGTTAAAAGGACGAGATTCTTTCTTTATTTAAATAAGCTCGTCGCTTTTACCTTTGGTTTCTTCTTGGATAAGTATAAAACGCTAAACTCCCCTTGACGTATGTACGGTGGAATCTGTGGGTAATGGACATGTGTCGGACCTGGAGGCTGTTGTTGGGTCTATGCTGCCTGGAGTATAAGAGTTCCAACTATGTTTCCTTCCTGTGGTGAATCTATATAAGAACTGTGGTCTACATAAAGCTGTATGTATGTGTATTCTGTTATAACGTCGGACCTGGAGGCTGTTGTTGGGTTCTGTGCTGCCTGGAGTATAAGAGTTCCAACTATGTTTCCTTCCTGTGGTGAATCTATATAAGAACTGTGGTCTACATAAAGCTGTATGTATGTGTATTCTGTTATAACGTCGGACCTGGAGGCTGTTGTTGGGTTCTGTGCTGCCTGGAGTATAAGAGTTCCAACTATGTTTCCTTCCTGTGGTGAATCTATATAAGAACTGTGGTCTACATAAAGCTGTATGTATGTGTATTCTGTTATAACGTCGGACCTGGAGGCTGTTGTTGGGTTCTGTGCTGCCTGGAGTATAAGAGTTCCAACTATGTTTCCTTCCTGTGGTGAATCTATATAAGAACTGTGGTCTACATAAAGCTGTATGTATGTGTATTCTGTTATAACGTCGGACCTGGAGGCTGTTGTTGGGTTCTGTGCTGCCTGGAGTATAAGAGTTCCAACTATGTTTCCTTCCTGTGGTGAATCCGTATAAGACCTGTGGTCTACATAAAGCTGTATGTATGTGTATTCTGTTATAACGTCGGACCTGGAGGCTGTTGTTGGGTTCTGTGCTGCCTGGAGTATAAGAGTTCCAACTATGTTTCCTTCCTGTGGTGAATCTATATAAGAACTGTGGTCTTCATAAAGCTGTATGTATGTGTATTCTGTTATAACGTCGGACCTGGAGGCTGTTGTTGGGTTCTGTGCTGCCTGGAGTATAAGAGTTCCAACTATGTTTCCTTCCTGTGGTGAATCTATATAAGACCTGTGGTCTACATAAAGCTGTATTTATGTGTATTCTGTTATAACGTCGGACCTGGAGGCTGTTGTTGGGTTCTGTGCTGCCTGGAGTATAGGAGTTCCAACTATGTTTCCTTCCTGTGGTGAATCCGTATAAGACCGGTGGTCTTCATAAAGCTGTATGTATGTGTATTCTGTTATAACGTCGGACCTGGAGGCTGTTGTTGGGTTCTGTGCTGCCTGGAGTATAGGAGTTCCAACTATGTTTCCTTCCTGTGGTGAATCCGTATAAGACCGGTGGTCTTCATAAAGCTGTATGTATGTGTATTCTGTTATAACGTCGGACCTGGAGGCTGTTGTTGGGTTCTATGCTGCCTGGAGTATAGGAGTTCCAACTATGTTTCCTTCCTGTGGTGAATCCGTATAAGACCGGTGGTCTTCATAAAGCTGTATGTATGTGTATTCTGTTATAACGTCGGACCTGGAGGCTGTTGTTGGGTTCTGTGCTGCCTGGAGTATAAGAGTTCCAACTATGTTTCCTTCCTGTGGTGAATCCGTATAAGACCGGTGGTCTACATAAAGCTGTATGTATGTGTATTCTGTTATAACGTCGGACCTGGAGGCTGTTGTTGGGTTCTGTGCTGCCTGGAGTATAAGAGTTCCAACTATGTTTCCTTCCTGTGGTGAATCTATATAAGACCTGTGGTATACATAAAGCTGTATGTATGTGTATTCTGTTATAACGTCGGACCTGGAGGCTGTTGTTGGGTTCTGTGCTGCCTGGAGTATAAGAGTTCCAACTATGTTTCCTTCCTGTGGTGAATCCGTATAAGACCGGTGGTCTTCATAAAGCTGTATGTATGTGTATTCTGTTATAACGTCGGACCTGGAGGCTGTTGTTGGGTTCTGTGCTGCCTGGAGTATAAGAGTTCCAACTATGTTTCCTTCCTGTGGTGAATCTATATAAGACCTGTGGTCTACATAAAGCTGTATGTATGTGTATTCTGTTATAACGTCGGACCTGGAGGCTGTTGTTGGGTTCTGTGCTGCCTGGAGTATAAGAGTTCCAACTATGTTTCCTTCCTGTGGTGAATCTATATAAGACCTGTGGTCTACATAAAGCTGTATGTATGTGTATTCTGTTATAACGTCGGACCTGGAGGCTGTTGTTGGGTTCTGTGCTGCCTGGAGTATAAGAGTTCCAACTATGTTTCCTTCCTGTGGTGAATCCGTATAAGACCGGTGGTCTTCATAATGCTGTATGTATGTGTATTCTGTTATAACGTCGGACCTGGAGGCTGTTGTTGGGTTCTGTGCTGCCTGGAGTATAAGAGTTCCAACTATGTTTCCTTCCTGTGGTGAATCCGTATAAGACCGGTGGTCTTCATAAAGCTGTATGTATGTGTATTCTGTTATAACGTCGGACCTGGAGGCTGTTGTTGGGTTCTGTGCTGCCTGGAGTATAAGAGTTCCAACTATGTTTCCTTCCTGTGGTGAATCCGTATAAGACCTGTGGTCTACATAAAGCTGTATGTATGTGTATTCTGTTATAACGTCGGACCTGGAGGCTGTTGTTGGGTTCTGTGCTGCCTGGAGTATAAGAGTTCCAACTATGTTTCCTTCCTGTGGTGAATCTATATAAGACCTGTGGTCTACATAAAGCTGTATGTATGTGTATTCTCTTAAAACGTCGGACCTGGAGGCTGTTGTTGGGTTCTGTGCTGCCTGGAGTATAAGAGTTCCAACTATGTTTCCTTCCTGTGGTGAATCCGTATAAGACCGGTGGTCTTCATAAAGCTGTATGTATGTGTATTCTGTTATAACGTCGGACCTGGAGGCTGTTGTTGGGTTCTGTGCTGCCTGGAGTATAAGAGTTCCAACTATGTTTCCTTCCTGTGGTGAATCTATATAAGACCTGTGGTCTACATAAAGCTGTATTTATGTGTATTCTGTTATAACGTCGGACCTGGAGGCTGTTGTTGGGTTCTGTGCTGCCTGGAGTATAAGAGTTCCAACTATGTTTCCTTCCTGCGGTGAATCCGTATAAGACCGGTGGTCTTCATAAAGCTGTATGTATGTGTATTCTGTTATAACGTCGGACCTGGAGGCTGTTGTTGGGTTCTGTGCTGCCTGGAGTATAAGAGTTCCAACTATGTTTCCTTCCTGTGGTGAATCTATATAAGACCTGTGGTCTACATAAAGCTGTATGTATGTGTATTCTGTTATAACGTCGGACCTGGAGGCTGTTGTTGGGTTCTGTGCTGCCTGGAGTATAAGAGTTCCAACTATGTTTCCTTCCTGTGGTGAATCTATATAAGACCTGTGGTCTACATAAAGCTGTATTTATGTGTATTCTGTTATAACGTCGGACCTGGAGGCTGTTGTTGGGTTCTGTGCTGCCTGGAGTATAAGAGTTCCAACTATGTTTCCTTCCTGTGGTGAATCTATATAAGACCTGTGGTCTACATAAAGCTGTATTTATGTGTATTCTGTTATAACGTCGGACCTGGAGGCTGTTGTTGGGTTCTGTGCTGCCTGGAGTATAAGAGTTCCAACTATGTTTCCTTCCTGCGGTGAATCCGTATAAGACCGGTGGTCTTCATAAAGCTGTATGTATGTGTATTCTGTTATAACGTCGGACCTGGAGGCTGTTGTTGGGTTCTGTGCTGCCTGGAGTATAAGAGTTCCAACTATGTTTCCTTCCTGCGGTGAATCCGTATAAGACCGGTGGTCTTCATAAAGCTGTATGTATGTGTATTCTGTTATAACGTCGGACCTGGAGGCTGTTGTTGGGTTCTGTGCTGCCTGGAGTATAAGAGTTCCAACTATGTTTCCTTCCTGTGGTGAATCTATATAAGACCTGTGGTCTACATAAAGCTGTATGTATGTGTATTCTGTTATAACGTCGGACCTGGAGGCTGTTGTTGGGTTCTGTGCTGCCTGGAGTATAAGAGTTCCAACTATGTTTCCTTCCTGTGGTGAATCTATATAAGACCTGTGGTCTACATAAAGCTGTATGTATGTGTATTCTGTTATAACGTCGGACCTGGAGGCTGTTGTTGGATTCTGTGCTGCCTGGAGTATAAGAGTTCCAACTATGTTTCCTTCCTGTGGTGAATCCGTATAAGACCGGTGGTCTTCATAAAGCTGTATGTATGTGTATTCTGTTATAACGTCGGACCTGGAGGCTGTTGTTGGGTTCTGTGCTGCCTGGAGTATAAGAGTTCCAACTATGTTTCCTTCCTGTGGTGAATCCGTATAAGACCGGTGGTCTTAATAAAGCTGAATGTATGTGTATTCTGTTATAACGTCGGACCTGGAGGCTGTTGTTGGGTTCTATGCTGCCTGGAGTATAGGAGTTCCAACTATGTTTCCTTCCTGTGGTGAATCCGTATAAGACCGGTGGTCTTCATAAAGCTGTATGTATGTGTATTCTGTTATAACGTCGGACCTGGAGGCTGTTGTTGGGTTCTGTGCTGCCTGGAGTATAAGAGTTCCAACTATGTTTCCTTCCTGTGGTGAATCTATATAAGACCTGTGGTATACATAAAGCTGTATGTATGTGTATTCTGTTATAACGTCGGACCTGGAGGCTGTTGTTGGGTTCTGTGCTGCCTGGAGTATAAGAGTTCCAACTATGTTTCCTTCCTGTGGTGAATCCGTATAAGACCGGTGGTCTTCATAAAGCTGTATGTATGTGTATTCTGTTATAACGTCGGACCTGGAGGCTGTTGTTGAATTCTATGCTGCCTGGAGTATAGGAGTTCCAACTATGTTCCCTTCCTGTGGTGAATCCGTATAACACCGATGGTCTTAATAAAGCTGCGTGTGTGTGATGAGTATACAAAAACTCTAAAAGAAATAACATTTTTGTTTTAAAATGATCTCTGATACAGTAATTACGTATATGTTTAATTGAAGAATAAAGCATTATCTAAAAAATTACCTACTAACTAAAGAATTCAAAGTTATTACATTGTATTCGTGAGCAAAACCTGATATCATATAAATGATTTAATAAAAAAAGGTTTTTATGGAAATTTGTTTTATGTGCGGCGTAAAATAAAAAAAGAGGAAAAGGGAAGCAAACTATTTAATTTGAGTAATAGTGAAAATAATTATAAGCTTATGCGCGTTTATTTATGTCAAGTTAATTTTAAAATAGAAAAGCCGTTTTTTCACAAATAATCTATCATTTAGCTTTAGGACTTAGTTTATGATCTATTCATTAAATGGACTATTATATTCTTGTTTATTATATTAACCTTTAAATCTCTTTTTTCCCGAAAAATTCCATTTTAGGATCATTACTTCAGACCAAAATCGGTCAATTTGGGCATCCACTTTGTAGATTATTTGAAAGTGCTTTAAAATAATGAATAGGAAATTGAAAAATGTCGATACATATTTTTTTTGTCTGAAAATAAAAGGTTCACAATCATGGACAAAACTTAAACGTCTTTGGGGTCGCCGATTGTATGTTTTTTTAAGGAGATAGAGGCAAAATTTTGTTCACACTTGGTTATCTCGTGTGTCGTCAATAAAGGTCACTGTTATATCTTTCAGAGTTATTGTCTGAATCCCGATATACATGAGTGTATATAGTGTGTCTTCAATAAATGTCACTGTAATATCTTTCAGAGTTATTGTCTGAATCCAGATATACATGAGTGTATATAGTGTGTCTTGAATAAAGGTCACTGTAATATCTTTCAGAGTTATTGTCTGAATCCCGATATACATGCTGAAAGGTACAACTTCCTTAAGTTTTGTCTCTCTATCCCCATGAGTGTATAATATTAATATCCATAAAAGGTGACACCATTTGTTGTAAATATATGATTTTGTTTATGTAGATTTATAAATAGAATGTTTGTCTTTTGTTTACACACGATTTAAAAAAAAATCGGATTCAATTATGAGTTACGAATTGATACTTTTAGAACAAATGTTTAGACCTTCAAAAGAGAAACAAATTGTAATATCAGGTTTCAATCTTAAACCTCCTTGGAAATTTGAGCAAAAAATAATGATGCAAATTTTAAAAAATATATCACCATATATTTTTCAACAATAACTTATATGTATCAAGTAATTATGCATTTTTTATCAAAGTGCCCATCGTTCCTTTATTTAAAATATAACCTAATAAAAAAAAGGCTTCAAAAATGTGTATTGTCATCGTAAGTAAGCAAATGGAAATAAAAACTGAAATGATGACATTTATATGAACATTTTAGAAAATCCTTTATATGATTACAATAAAAAAGAGGTTTTTTGTGAAGGAGTTCATGATATATATTTAGTGAATAAAGAATTGTCCATCGTTCCTTTATTTAAAACTAGCGGATGTACCCGGCTTCGCCCGGGTTTTACCCGAGTAAAGGTTTCTCTAACGAATCTTTCGATAAAGTGAACATCTTTTCCCGGTCCCTTGAAAAATACTCGATAAGTTGAATAAAAAATCAATATTAATTGGTTCCCTCGGTAATTGGAAGTTAAAGGAATAGTATCTTGCCTTGGAATTGTATCATTATTCTTGTCTCAAATAAATTGCCGTGTCATCCTGAATTTTGTCTTTCCTAATTTTCTACATTACAAAATCATCGTATCATCATGAAAATATTTAGAGCAGATTGTTGAATTATAACAGATAAGTTAGAATATTTATCTTGATTATTTTTAGGCAAAAAGTTATTTCAAAAATTTTATTTGCTAGAAACCTTCCCAGTACTATACTAAATAACTTCCCAAAGTTTCATGGCGTTCCAATGAGTGGTTTGGTCAGGCATAAAGAACACACACACACACACATACATTCATTTATATATATATAGAAGAATATAAAACCTAATAAAAATGCTTCAAATAAGTGTATTGTCATCGTGAGTAAGCAAGTGGAAATAAAAACTGAAATAACATTTATATGAACATTTCAGAAAGACTTTTATATGACTACAATAAAAATGGGGTGTTTTCAAGTAAAGGAGTTCATGATATATATTTAGTGAATAAAGAATTTATTATGATGCATTAGCGCGCCATCTATTATAAAAATCCAAAACTATTATAGACAGGTATTATTCGTTTAAAAATTAAACAATTTATTAAAATTAATATCTTGTTCATCAGATTTTTAAACATTAGTTATATAGATAAGTTAAACTATATTAGAAAGATGCATATCTTGCATATAGTTTATTATATATGTTATAGCTTTATTAAAGTAAAAAAAAAACTTAATAAGGTTGAACTGGCTGTCGTTTTAGACCTGTTCGATTAACGGACCAATTTTTACATAACTATATACAGTTAAACCTGTCTATAGCGCCCCCTCTAAATGGCGCCTTCCTTTCTATAGTGCCCGATTTTAAATACGTAGTACAATGCGATATTTACATTAAAAGTAACCTGTCTATAGCACCCCATCTAGAGACTCACCAAAAAAGGGTGCTATAGAGATGGGGTGCTATAGACAGGTCACATTTAATGTAAATCGCATCGTACAACAGTTAAACCTGTCTATAGCACCCCCTCTTGGGACTCACCAAAATAGGGTGCTATAGAGAGGGGGTGCTATAGACAGGTCACTTTTAATGTAAATCGCATCGTACAACAGTTAAACCTGTCTATAGCACCCCCTCTTGGGACTCACCAAAATAGGGTGCTATAGAGAGGGGGTGCTATAGACAGGTCACTTTTAATGTAAATCGCATCGTACTACAGTTAAACCTGTCTATAGCACCCCCTCTTGGGACTCACTAAAATAGGGTGCTATAGAGAGGGGGTGCTATAGACAGGTCACTTTTAATGTAAATCGCATCGTACAACAGTTAAACCTGTCTATAGCACCCCCTCTTGGGACTCACTAAAATAGGGTGCTATAGACAGGTCACTTTTAATGTAAATCGCATCGTACAACAGTTAAACCTGTCTATAGCGCCCCCTCTTGGGACTCACCAAAATAGGGTGCTATAGACAGGTCACTTTTAATGTAAATCGCATCGTACAACAGTTAAACCTGTCTATAGCGCCCCCTCTTGGGACTCACCAAAATAGGGTGCTATAGACAGGTCACTTTTAATGTAAATCGCATCGTACAACAGTTAAACCTGTCTATAGCACCCCCTCTTGGGACTCACCAAAATAGGGTGCTATAGACAGGTCACTTTTAATGTAAATCGCATCGTACAACAGTTAAACCTGTCTATAGCACCCCGTCTTGGGACTCACCAAAATAGGGTGCTATAGACAGGTCACTTTTAATGTAAATCGCATCGTACAACAGTTAAACCTGTCTATAGCGCCCCCTCTTGGGACTCACCAAAATAGGGTGCTATAGACAGGTCACTTTTAATGTAAATCGCATCGTACAACAGTTAAACCTGTCTATAGCGCCCCCTCTTGGGACTCACCAAAATAGGGTGCTATATAGAGGGGGTGCTATAGACAAGTCACTTTTAATGCAAAATGTTTACATTTTAATGTTTAAAATCGGGCGTTATAGAGAGGAAGGCGCTATTTAGAGGGGGCGCTATAGACAGGTTTAACTGTATATTCAATGTAACGTTTTGTGTTAAATGTTAAAAAATGTTTTTACATTGTTAATTTCAGTTTATTGTTGTTTTATAATAATGAAGATGCAAATTACATTGTTGTTATTTATTATCGTTTTTTAAAAATACATTGTACGTGGTGATAACAAAAATGACTCTTTTATTTAATATACAAAAATTAGTGAAAAAAAGAAGAAATATTTATTATAAAATTCACAAACGTGACAATATATTTAAATAAAAAGGCATATATTGGATCAAAATATCATTTATTTTACCAATATTTTGATCCAATATATGCCTTTTTATTTAAAGATTTATTTATGGATTGATCATTTTCAAATATATTACAAAGTATTTAAATAAAAAGGCATATATTGAATCAAAATATCATTTATTTTACCAATATTTCAGTAGGCTGAACGCCAACCTTTATCAAGGTCTTATAACATTTTAAAGTGCATCAACCATTTAAATGTTATAATACCTTGATAATGGTTGGCGTTCAGCCAACTGAAATATTGGTAAAATAAATGATATTTTGATCCAATATATGCCTTTTTATTTAAAGATTTATTCATGGAGAGAGAGATTGCTCTATTTTCAAATATATTACAAAGATAATATTTTCAGAAATTTCAAACCATTAGAAACTATGCTGAGTCATTCTATCCATCAAATATGAGTCGCGTACATCACATCATTCATGGATTTCCTGGAAGTAGGATTTGGTTCCAAAAGATTTCGAATTAAATCAGCTATTGAAGGATTGATTCTGGATGGTATGTTCTTATGTTTACCATTAAGAATATTCCTCTCCTTCTCTTCTTTGTTTGAGCCACCAAAAGCCGTTCGGCCAGTTAGCATCAAAAACAGAATACAACCTAGCGACCAACAATCAACTTCAAAACCACAAGGTTTCCATTGAATCATTTCTGGAGCCATATATAGTAATGTGCCACTTTTCCAACGTTTTCTTTGTCCTATGGATGATAGCCGTTTCGATAATCCAAAATCGATCAATTTGATTTCACCATTTTTGATGAGAATATTATGTGGTTTAAGATCACCATGGATTATATATTTCTCAGTATGTAGATAGTGACAAGCTTCAGCTATCTCATGAATCTTAGAAAGGATAAGCGTAACATCGTTTTTGTTTTCTTCATAGAATTGAAGAAGGGTTGATTCACAATATTCCATTATGATATATACAAATAAGTCATCACAGAAACATCCGAAATGTTTCACAATATACTTGTGGTTTATTGATTGTAGAATGCTAACTTCTTGAAGAGGGTTTACATTCGAGTTTTTTAATGTTACTTTACAAGCCAATGTTTCTTGAGATTCAATACCTATAACCTTCAAACAACATGCATAACCACCTTTACCTAACATTTCACCTTTCTTATATCTTTCTCCTGTCATTGTATTGGTGATTACATCACTGATGTTGGTATAAATATCTTCAATTTCTATATTCTTTATTACCTTCTTTATCTTAGGCATATTGATCGATTTTTTTAAACAATATTCAAAACCCTGTGTAAATTTAACAAAAAAAAAACAAGTATTTTAATTTTAATCAATTTTTTAAAAGCATATAAACTCTCTAATAGGATATGAAATTGATATGCATTATGTTAAAGTTGTATGCATCATTTAAAATATGCATATAAATATTGTTAAAAAAAACTCATTGAAAAAAATAATAATTTTAGGATATTAAAATATTGTCTAGAATATATTATGTAAATTTAATTTTAAAAATATTTTTAAAAATATATTTAGCAGTGTGTGTATATGTTGTTGTTGTTGTCGTGTCCAATGAAGAGCTTCAGATGTCTCCGTACATATCTATCACAGCGATGCAACTGAGGCCCTTGTGTGTGTATGTATTTATCACAAATAAATATTCCAAAAATAAAAAGTAGCTATAAAAATTATCTTCAATTTTAATAGTAATATCTACAATACCATAGAAGAAATCAATAGATCAATTTTATAGGTTCTGGATGCCCTAAAAATGTAAATAGACATATTCCATAACATTGTTAAATTACATTTCAATTTTAAATTTTCAGTTGTAAATATCCACGTTGCGCGCGTATGTTTTTGTAAAATATTTCTTGTAAGATATAATCGATGTTTTTTTATTAAGCCCGTTGAAAAAACGGTTAACTCTCGAAAGCTAGCATTTTTAAAATAAAAAGAAACTCATTGTGAGAAAAAATATATTTTAAAACGTTTTTCACAATTTTATCATGAATTGTCGAATTTGCATATCCTTTTATAAGGACCAAAATTCGCATATTCCGTATTTACATATTACAATAACACTATGCGGCGTTGAGTATGTGTATACAAAAATGTAATGCCTCGATAAAGGTTGGCGTTCAGCCAGCCGAAATATTGACAAAGCAAATCTTTTATTGAATCCAATATATGCCTTTTTATTATCTAATATTACAATATATTGAGAAGACGACTCTGCAACGATTAAAAAAGATAGGCGTTACAGTTAAGCGTTAAAAAAACCCATAAAATATTCTTAATAAACCTTTATGCCTCAAATATTCGTCTATTTGTAACCTTCGCGTTGAATTTTCGAGCCATTAGGTATCCCATACATTCCACTTCTAGGCGAATTATATTTACACATAAATAAATTTCAATTAAAAGCATTTACAAAATTAAAAGCCTCTATAATGCATATAAATAATAAACAAACGACTTCCGAAGTTTAGTTTCTTGATTATTTATCGATGATTAACACAAAGCAATAGCGCGCCATCTATACATATAAAATGAAAGGATTTAATGTGTTAATTTATGCCTAACTGGCCTTGTCTTTATTGTTTGCGGAAGAGCATTGCTCGATGCAAATATTTGAATGTAATTCTACTGTCCTATAACTTATGTCCATAGTTTTCTTGAAGACCATTTCTGAGATTCCACCCTTCAGTGCTGCGTATATAAGCCGAATCGTCCAATACAGTATTAGAGCTCTGAGAAGCGGTCTGGTGGATTAAATTGGCGAAACCGCTGGGAGGATTCACCACTAATGAGCCAAGCCCTCCCAATATATTTTTTTCATGGCAGTAAGGGCAGTAGAAGTTTGTACTATTTATAAAATAAACATTCGTGCTTTTAAATCCTTTCATTTTATAATTATCGATGATTGTTCTGTGAAATTACAACAACAACAAGCTTTATTAAGACCTTTTAGTCAGATTCTCCGAGAATAGATGTAGGGTACATACAGGAATGACAGTAATAATACCAGTAATAAGCATTGTTATTATTATTACTTTTAAAGCTAATCACATTAAATGGTCATATGAAGTTTTGTGAAATTACAACAACAACAAAAAGCTTTATTAAGACCTTTTATTCAGATTCTCCGACCAGAAATGTAGGGTACATACAGGAATGACAGTAATAATACCAGTAATAAGCATTGCTATTATCATTACTTTTAAAGCTAATCACATTAAATGGTCATATGAAGTTTTGTGAAATTACAATAACAACAAAAAGCTTTATTAAAGACATTTTATTCAGATTCTCCGAGAATAAATGTAGGGTACATACAGGAATGACAGTTATAATACCAGTATAAGCATTGCTATTATTATTACTTTTAAAGCTAATAACATTAAATGGTCATATGAAGTTTTGTGAAATCACAATAACAACAAAAAGCTTTATTAAGACCTTTTATTCAGATTATCCGAACAGAAATGTAGGTACATACAGGAATGACAGTAATAATACCAGTAATAAGCATTGCTATTATCATTACTTTTAAAGCTAATCACATTAAATGGTCATATGAAGTTTTATGAAATTACAACAACAACAAAAAGCTTTATTAAGACCTTTCATTCAAATTCTCCGAGCATAAATGTTGGGTACATACAGGAATGACAGTAATAATACCAGTAATAAGCATTGCTATTATCATTACTTTTAAAGCTAATCACATTAAATGGTCATATTAAGGTTTGTGAAATTAAGATTTCTATATTATTGGGGCTATGTATAAATCTATAAACGTCTGAAATGTCTATGTGTCTATTGATACTATTGTGTTTTATGGATATTATGGCTTCGAGAAATAATCTTTTATGGTTATTGTTTATATGTTTGTGTAAAATTTTTTTGGTTATTTTAAGTTAAATGTGGGGTCTGTGTTTTCAATGTGTTGTAAACAAAAAACTCCCCCTCTAAAACCGTTTTTATTATTATTTTAAAACTACTTCATTATATAAATTTTATGACTTATACGCTTTTGATTCCACCCACGATTGAATTACATTTATTTGAAATAATTTTTAAAGAATTCTTAATTTGATGTTTTTTAAATGTATAATTTTATGTGAATTTTATAAACATTTTAAATTTAAATATTATTTAATATATATATATATATATATATATATATATATATATATATTATATCTCTATATCCATATAAAAAAGCATATAGTAGAACAACCTCCCTGTAAAGGATACCTAATTACAGATCTAAAGTGTCTTTTAGGGAGAGATGTCTTCTTACCGGAGAGTTGCTAAATAGTAAAAATGGTAATTTTGCAAATTAAAACCGTCCTTTGTAGAGAGGTGTTCTCTAGTGGGAGTGTCCTCTTATGGAGGTTCTACTGTATAAAGAAAATAAATTCATTGATGATATTTAAAACAGAATAATATATTTTTACAGATAAAATATTATTTAGTTTGAATTTTAAGTTATTTTTGCTTGTAATTGAAAAAAGGTTGGTGATAAAGAGGAACCTGTAATTTTGGATTTCTTCCTAATTTGAAGCCATGAACAATGTCTGAAAAAAAAGGTCTAAACTCTCTCAAGAACCTTTTGAGTTGAAATCGTGATTCACACAAACATATATTGTATCTATATACAGTTTAAACCTGTCTATAGCGCCCCCTCTTGGGACTCACCAAAAAAGGGTGCTATAGAGAGGGGGTGCTATAGACAGGTCACTTTTAATGTAAATCGCATCGTACTACAGTTAAACCTGTCTATAGCGCTCCCTCTTGGGACTCGCCAAAATAGGATGCTATAGAGAGGGGCTGCTATAGACAGGTCACTTTTAATGTAAATCGCATTGTACTACGTATTTAAAATCGGGCGCTATAGAGAGGAAGACGCTATTTAGAGGGGGGCGCTATAGACAGGTTTAACTGTAGTTTTAAAGATTATTTGTTGGTGTGTGTTGGAAGTTGGTTTGGAAAAAATATATAGCTACATCAACCAATTATTTATTCAATTTTCGACGTTTTCAGTGACTCAATGTAACTCTCCATAGAGGAATGAGAAATTACGCTGAGAAGAATGACATAGAGTCACTGATAACGTTGAGAAGTGAATAAATTACTGGGGTGATGTTATATCTATATAGATGATGATGATTATGATAGATGCTTAAGAGTGTATTTTAGAGAATCAGGTCCTACAAGTATATCGTACTTGTATATAGATTATGAAAAAAGTCCGTAATTATCTTTTCTTGATTAATCAAGAATGGGTATTTGGCCAACTCTGGAATAATTAAAAATCATCAACAACAACAACAATAGCCTTTATTGGGCACACGTGCCATACAGGATTCTCCCGGTAAGACAAAATAAATAAATAATAATTAAAAATCAACGATAATAGTTGATATTTATTCTGATAGATGGCGCAATCCATCAGCAACTTTCAGTTGCGAGATAAGGAGATGCCTTTTTTTCATAATATATGCACCTTATCTCAGTACAATATCACATTTGTACTATTTCTTTCATATTGTATATAGATATCACCAACATGGATTGTCTGCCGAGTAATGAAAATGTCTCCAAAATGATCAAAGAGGGATTTAGCATAATGGAGGCGATTGAGTGGAGGATAACCATCTTGTCCGACACTCGATGTGTCTGTAACTATTGCTGGAGGAATGTATTGAAGGAACATCAGAGTTAGTAAGATCAAGAATGGAATTCAAGGACAATTTCATAAGAAGACGCTACCGTACCATCAAAAAGAAAGTCCGAATGGACATTAACAGCTACCAATCTATGGACTGCCAGATACCAATCTATTTATTGAGGAGAAATAGATTTTAAAGAAAGGGGAGGAGTCGTATGACAAATATCTGGAATTTCCAGAGGCAATGAGTCAAGCGTCATAAAGGAAGCATAAATCCAAGTAATGTAAGCACAGATATATTACACTCATGGTCAAAACTTAAGGATATACAAAGGATACAGAGAAAATTTTGTTCATACTTGGTTATCTCGTGTGTCTTCAATAAAGGTCACTGTAATATCTTTCAGAGTTATTTTCTGAATCCAGATATACATGTTAAAAGGTACAACTTCCTTAAGTTTTGTTCACACTTGGTTATCTCGTGTGTCTTCAATGAAGGTCACTGTAATATCTTTCAGAGTTATTGTCTTAATCCCGATATATATGCTAAAAGGTACAACTTCCTTAAGTTTTGTTCACACTTGGTTATCTCGTGTGTCTTCAATAAGGGTCACTGTAATATCTTTCAGAGTTATTGTCTGAATCCCGATATACATGCTAAAAGGTACAACTTCCTTAAGTTTTGTTCACACTTGGTTATCTCGTGTGTCTTCAATAAAGGTCACTGTTATATCTTTCAGAGTTATTGTCTGAATCCCAATATACATGCTAAAAGGTACAACTTCCTTAAGTTTTATTCACACTTGGTTATCTTGTGTGTCTTCAATAAAGGTCACTGTAATATCTTTCAGAGTTATTGTCTGAATCCCGATATACATGCTAAAAGGTACAACTTCCTTAAGAATTGTTCACACTTGGTTATCTCGTGTGTCTTCAATAAAGGTCACTGTAATATCTTTCAGAGTTATTGTCTGAATCCAGATATACATGTTAAAAGGTACAACTTCCTTAAGTTTTGTTCACACTTGGTTATCTCGTGTGTCTTCAATGAAGGTCACTGTAATATCTTTCAGAGTTATTGTCTTAATCCCGATATATATGCTAAAAGGTACAACTTCCTTAAGTTTTTTCACACTTGGTTATCTCGTGTGTCTTCAATAAGGGTCACTGTAATATCTTTCAGAGTTATTGTCTGAATCCCGATATACATGCTAAAAGGTACAACTTCCTTAAGTTTTGTTCACACTTGGTTATTTCGTGTGTCTTCAATAAAGGTCACTGTAATATCTTTCAGAGTTATTGTCTGAATCCCGATATACATGCTAAAAGGTACAACTTCCTTAAGTTTTGTTCATACTTGGTTATCTCGTGTGTCTTCAATGAAGGTCACTGTAATATCTTCCAGAGTTATTGTCTGAATACCGATATACATGGTAAAAGGTACAACTTCCTTAAGTTTTGTTCACACTTGGTTATCTTGTGTGTCTTCAATAAAGGTCACTGTAATATCTTTCAGAGTTATTGTCTGAATCCCGATATACATGCTAAAAGGTACAACTTCCTTAAGAATTGTTCACACTTGGTTATCTCGTGTGTCTTCAATAAAGGTCACTGTAATATCTTTCAGAGTTATTGTTTGAATCCAGATATACATGTTAAAAGGTACAACTTCCTTAAGTTTTGTTCACACTTGGTTATCTCATGTGTCTTCAATGAAGGTCACTGTAATATCTTTCAGAGTTATTGTCTTAATCCCGATATATATGCTAAAAGGTACAACTTCCTTAAGTTTTGTTCACACTTGGTTATCTCGTGTCTCTTCAATAAGGGTCACTGTAATATCTTTCAGAGTTATTGTCTGAATCCCGATATACATGCTAAAAGGTACAACTTCCTTAAGTTTTGTTCACACTTGGTTATTTCGTTTGTCTTCAATAAAGGTCACTGTAATATCTTTCAGAGTTATTGTCTGAATCCCGATATACATGCTAAAAGGTACAACTTCCTTAAGTTTTGTTCATACTTGGTTATCTCGTGTGTCTTCAATGAAGGTCACTGTAATATCTTCCAGAGTTATTGTCTGAATACCGATATACATGGTAAAAGGTACAACTTCCTTAAGTTTTGTTCACACTTGGTTATCTTGTGTGTCTTCAATAAAGGTCACTGTAATATCTTTCAGAGTTATTGTCTGAATCCCGATATACATGCTGAAAGGTACAACTTCCTTAAGAATTGTTCACACTTGGTTATCTCGTGTGTCTTCAATAAAGGTCACTGTAATATCTTTCAGAGTTATTGTCTGAATCCAGATATACATGTTAAAAGGTACAACTTCCTTAAGTTTTGTTCACACTTGTTTAACTCGTGTGTCTTCAATAAGGGTCACTGTAATATCTTTCAGAGTTATTGTCTGAATCCCGATATACATGCTAAAAGGTACAACTTCCTTAAGAATTGTTCACACTTGGTTATCTCGTGTGTCTTCAATAAAGGTCACTGTAATATCTTTCAGAGTTATTGTCTGAATCCAGATATACATGTTAAAAGGTACAACTTCCTTAAGTTTTGTTCACACTTGGTTATCTCATGTGTCTTCAATGAAGGTCACTGTAATATCTTTCAGAGTTATTGTCTTAATCCCGATATATATGCTAAAAGGTACAACTTCCTTAAGTTTTGTTCACACTTGGTTATCTCGTGTGTCTTCAATAAGGGTCACTGTAATATCTTTCAGAGTTATTGTCTGAATCCCGATATACATGCTAAAAGGTACAACTTCCTTAAGTTTTGTTCACACTTGGTTATTTCGTGTGTCTTCAATAAAGGTCACTGTAATATCTTTCAGAGTTATTGTCTGAATCCCGATATACATGCTAAAAGGTACAACTTCCTTAAGTTTTGTTCATACTTGGTTATCTCGTGTGTCTTCAATGAAGGTCACTGTAATATCTTCCAGAGTTATTGTCTGAATACCGATATACATGGTAAAAGGTACAACTTCCTTAAGTTTTGTTCACACTTGGTTATCTTGTGTGTCTTCAATAAAGGTCACTGTAATATCTTTCAGAGTTATTGTCTGAATCCCGATATACATGCTGAAAGGTACAACTTCCTTAAGAATTGTTCACACTTGGTTATCTCGTGTGTCTTCAATAAAGGTCACTGTAATATCTTTCAGAGTTATTGTCTGAATCCAGATATACATGTTAAAAGGTACAACTTCCTTAAGTTTTGTTCACACTTGGTTATCTCGTGTGTCTTCAATGAAGGTCACTGTAATATCTTTCAGAGTTAGTGTCTTAATCCCGATATATATGCTAAAAGGTACAACTTCCTTAAGTTTTGTTCACACTTGTTTAACTCGTGTGTCTTCAATAAGGGTCACTGTAATATCTTTCAGAGTTATTGTCTGAATCCCGATATACATGCTAAAAGGTACAACTTCCTTAAGTTTTGTTCACACTTGGTTATTTCGTGTGTCTTCAATAAAGGTCACTGTAATATCTTTCAGAGTTATTGTCTGAATCCCGATATACATGCTAAAAGGTACAACTTCCTTAAGTTTTGTTCACACTTGGTTATTTCGTGTGTCTTCAATAAAGGTCACTGTAATATCTTCCAGAGTTATTGTCTGAATACCGATATACATGGTAAAAGGTACAACTTCCTTAAGTTTTGTCCATGAGTGTAAATCTAGCTTTATATAGAAAGAGGCATTAAAAGAGAAGAACCTGATGTATAGAGAGATGGAATCCAGGAGGTACATTTGCTATGAATATATAGAATTGGTAGAATACAGAACAGCGTGTGTTGTACAAGTAAAGGAACAGGTAGGAAACAAATATTTGTACAGGAACAAGTAGAAAATACGCTTGTATTCTAAGTAGATTAGTTAAAAAGGGTATTGAGAGGCCTGCACTCAAACCAGAAATATAGATACTACCCTATCAATCACACACTTTAAAGTCACACTCAAGTTCAGAAATAAACAACTTGGTCTAAGGCATTGAATGGAACAATACTAAAAATAGTTAACTTTTATAGCTCAGTTAATTTTTAAAAAGTACAGAAAAAATCCAATAAAGGCCTAGCATAATAAATATCACAAGTACAGAGAAATATAGAGCTTATTTTAGTATATCTCACAAATCTTGAGAGCTAGAGCCCCATCTCACACAGTAAACAATACCAAGTATTACTACAATGAAATTAAACCTGTTCGAGCATACTAAATATCTCAAGCCCTCGAATATAGCAGTAAATGTCCCAAGTCCAGAAGTATATAACTTATTCCAGCACAGTAAATGTCACAAATCCTGAAAGCTAGAGCCCTATCTCTAACAATAAGCACAATACCAAGTATTAACACAATGGGATTAAACCTGGTGGAACACACTAAAGATCTCAAGCCCAGGACTATAGTCAGTAAATGTACAGAATTGTGACTTAGCCCCAGAGCAAATCGCCCCAGAATTGTCTGGAGGCAGCCAGCTATCGATCTGTTTGGATGTCGACGCATCGACCCGACAGAGCGAACAATCAGCTGGCCGAGGAATTCTGCAGATGTTGCCATTCCGCCGCTGCGTCCTCGGCGGACACTTCCTGGAGGTCCCTTTGACTGACATCCTTTATCCAGGGTCGTACCTCATGGCTATGCTCCATTCTGACGTCGAGCAGCCTTTGCACAACAATATCTCCAACATTCTTACACTCCCTCTCAACCATTAGCTGATCCATCTCTTTCATTAGATTCTGCTGCAGTTTTTCTCCTTTAGAACCCCATCCTACGTTATCTTTATAAAAGATCCTTTAGGGACAATATAAGATTATTTTCAAAAATGATTTATACTAGATATATTGCCAGGACTGTACTTCTAAATTGTCACAATGTTGAAAAAGCATTTAAACTTTTAAATAAAGTCCTGGCTACAGAGGGAGTGTTTGACAACTACCGTAACACCGGGTACTACGAGAAGCCGTACCAGCGCCGTAACCGCGTATCCTTCACCATCGCAAAGACAATCTACAACGAGGACATGACCAACCGGGACAACTTCCTGAGCCGGAAGAATCGCGAGGACCCCTGGACCGGCTACTAGGTCCGGCGGAATAAAATCTCTCTCAGTGTTTTTTACGTTATCTTTATAGTTAAACTAGCCGAATGACCCGGGCAACGCCCGTGTTATACCCGATTAAATGTTTTGATTCAAATACTATTTGTTACAATTATAAATTGGCGCCTTAAATAAATGCATATATTAGTTAATAACTATAGCCTATGTGCTTTATCTGTCTATGTACTGTTGGCTTCCGTAGGCGTCTCTTACTGGGAAAATGAAAGAGAGGATTCCGTTTAGTTATTAACTAATATATGCATTTATTTAAGGAGCGACCCGCTCCAACACAATAGTTACAAAAACCAAAAAGCGAGTGGGGTGGCGGCGCCATCGTAGCCACGTGATCGTAGCCAACCAATAGGAGAGCGCCATTCCAAAAAAAAAGCAAACGGTGACAGAGATGATGACGCTCGTAACTGTATATAGAATCATACGAACGACTCTCTCTATCTATCCATGTCATTGTGTTGGGGACAGCAACCACTATATAAGACAGAAGCTGGCTTATGAAACTGAAGAATTCCAGACGTCCCTTCAGTAAGGTATCAGTCTGCTATATATATATCCAAATTCAATTTTTGATGTTTTCAATTTTTGTAATTATTTTGGTTAAAATTTGTTGACTAAGTGTCAATAAAGTTAAAATAATTGTCTTTCTCTATCGGCTTCGCCTGGATTCTGACCGAGTGAATATCCACCAAACCAATATTGTTTGAATATTTTTTTCTATCACATTTATAATTACAATATTGTAAGTAGTGGATGTAGTAATGCTGATAGTAATTTGTTCATAATTAGAATCCTCTTCTGAACAGCATCTTGAATATGTACAGTTATGGACAATACTTAAGGAAGTTGTACCTTACAGCATGTATATCGGGATTCAGACAATAACTCTGAAAGATATTACAGTGACCTTTATTGAAGATACACGAGATAGCCAAGTGTGAACAAAACTTAAGGAAGTTGTAACTTTCAACATGTATATCGGGATTCAGACAATAACTCTGAAAGATATTACAGTGACCTTTATTGAAGATACCCGAGATAACCAAGTGTGAACAAAACTTAAGGAAGTTGTACCTTTTACCATGCATATCGGGATTCAGATAATAACTCTGAAAGATATTACAGTGATCTTTATTGAAGTCACACGAGATAACCAAGTATGAACAAAACTTAAGGAAGTTGTACCTTTTAACATGTATATCGGGATTCAGACAATAACTCTGAAAGATATTACAGTGACCTTTATTGAAGTCACAATAGATAACCAAGTTTTGCCTCTTTATTCTTAAAAAAAAAAGCCGACTGTCGACATTAAAGACTTTCTACCTATTTAATAGTTTTGTCAATGAGTGTATATTAATTCCAAGAATGGTTAATTTGCATATACCGGAGTCGATCGAAACTATAACAGATACTCCTTCAAGATATACCATCATACCGTGTCAAAGTTTCAATGGGTACATCAATCGTTGTAGAAATGTTTTGTAGAGATTATTTTTGTTCCACTAGATGACGCTCTGCCATCTAGAAAAGCTCATATGAGCCTGGTCAGGATATGTTTCTTTTGTTTTTAATATATATGCTTTTTTAATTAAAAAAAATATATATGAAAAAACAATTTAAAAAAATAAAAGATAAGTGGGTCAGGTGTTGATATTAAAAATAAAGAAGGCATCTCCTGACCACAAGCACATGTGCTTTTTAGATGGCAGAGCGCTTCTTCTTCTTCCTGGAGGATGGTAATCATGAAAAGACAATGGAGGTACCAATATCCAATTAGAGTTCAGCATGAACAACTAACAGCCAACCAAAAGTAACCACGTAGACGATCTCAACCATTTTGCTCCACTAGATGGCGCTCTGTCATCTAAAAAGCACATGTGCTCGTGGTCAGGAGATGCCTTCTTTATTTTTAATATATATATATATTATTCATTGTTGTAATTATAATAAGCTAGGTTAGTCTTATTTGAGCGGTACCTAATAAAGATATTTTGGAATCAGGATCATAAAATGGGGAAACAAACACATATAATTTTATTATGATGTATTAGTGCCATCTGTTATGGAGATTCGAAACTATTATAGACTTTTATTTATTATAGACTATTAGGATCTGGCTCATAATATTTCCATTGTAGTAAGGGTAGTAGAAATTGTTTAATTTTAAAAATAATCATACGCGTCTATAATAGTTTCGAATATTTAATCGAAATATTATTTCTATTTATAAAGATAGGTAAAACTTGAGACAAAGATCACCTTTCTATTCCCTATAGAAGAACAAACACGGGTCAGGGAGAAGAGATTCTTTTATAAGAGGACTAGACGAATGACCCGGCTTCGCCCGAGAATTCCCTCGAGTGAAATTTCCTTCATTATGAAAGTACATCAATAATAGTAGAAGTGCCATAGAATAGCAATACAGAAGTAACACATAAACCACAGGCAAAAAAGTTGTGGCATTGGTTCAGTAGTTTTTGAGTTTATCGCGAAACAGACAACAGACATTGACTTTTATATATAGAGAGATAATAATAATATAAATGAGTTTTAAAAATTGTAAAAAAAAAAAAATGCATCGGCCGGGAATCGAACCCGGGCCCCCCGCGTGGCAGGCGAGCATTCTACCACTGAACCATCGATGCTTATAAGAAATGGCCATATTTGGGTATTTATTCCATTCACAAAAGCAAACGGTGACAGAATTGATTGATGACTCTGATACTTGTATACTTTAATGATTGTACAAGCTTTCGGGTAAGACGCCTTTCTAGTACCCGTAGAAGGGTGACTTTCCAGAAAACTTGTACGATCGTTTTCTTATATAAAAGAATCTCTTCTTCCCGACCTGTATCTCTTCTTCTATAGGTAGAAGTCTTTATTTTAATAAACATATTTACATATTCAAAATAGAGCAATCCATAAATAAATCTTTAATTAAAAAGGCATATACAAGGTGGCATTCAAATACTTCAACACACACACACACACAACCTCCCTATTCCCCAGACCTAGCTCCAAATGATTTTTTTTCTCTTTCCAAAACTCAAAATCGCTCTAAAAGGAAGGAGATTTGACACTAGAGAGTCCATCATAGCGGATTCGAAAAAAGGTTTGGAAGAACATCCCGAAAGATGCCTTTTCTAAATGTTTTAAATCATGGGAGAAGAGATGGAAATTATGTATAGATGCGGGAGGGGACTATTTTGAAAAATACTAATAAATATTTTTTTAATAATTCTATTTTTCTTTATTTTTGACCAGTCTCATTATTTATTGGACACACCTTGTATTGGATCAAAATATCATTTATTTTACCAATATTTCAGTTGGCTGAATGACAATCTTTATCAAGGTGTTATAATTAATAAAAATAATAAAGACATTAATATATTATAATGCCTTGTTAAAGGTTGGCGTTCTGCCAACTAAAATATTGGTAAAATAAATGATATTTTGATCCAATATAAGCATTTTTAATTAAAGAATATACATATATCCGGCTATGAAGATGGCCAGAGATGTAGAATTAAGATGGATCAGTTCAAGCAGTAAAACCGTTTGGATCATATGCCTCAGGGAGTAAAGTTAACTGAACAGAAAGCCACCCACTGTCTGTGAGTTAAGTTACAACGAGCTAGTAGATCAAACTGAGGATATATTGCCTGTGTGGAATAAATAATATTGATGATAAAAGAAGTCAGTGGATGAATGGGTAACACCCTCGATTCCTGACATCCATGAACCGGAATTGAATCCCTCATTTGAAACTTTGTTCTAATATGTGAATAACATTCATATATTATTCATTGTTGTAATTATAATAAGCTAATAGAGCTATAATAGCTCTGAGAAGCGGTCTGGTGGATTAAATTGGCGAAACCGCTGGGAGGGTTCACCACTGATGAGCCAAGCCCTCCCAATATATTTTTTCATCGCAGTAAGGGCAGTAGAAGTTTGTATTATGTATAAAAGAAACATTCGTGCTTTTAAATCCTTTCATTTTATATGTATAGATGGCGCGTTATTGCTTTGTGTGATAATAAGCTAGGTTGCTCTATTTAAGCGGTACCTAGTAACGTTATTTTGTAACCAGAATCAGAATATTGATGAGCTAGTCATTCTTCATCTTTTTAATATATTTTTATTTATTTCATCTCAGAGTTTACAGGTGTTTACATTCAAGTACACTGGTGAATCATCTTGAAGGAGGGGAATTGATTTTTTCAATTTTTATCATCACTTTTAACCCCAAAATCCGATCAAATAAAATTTCGTTTTTATTTTCACTCTTTGGTCCAAATAAGATTAATCGTATTGTATTCATTATATAATCAATATTTTTTTACCTGAAACACTATGAAAGTTAAAAGAGAAAATGAAAAAAAAAACTAAAGGAAAGAGAAAATAATAGTTAAAAAAAAAAGGTTGAAGAAAATGGCTTTCATCCTTAGTTTAATCACCGTTAAATTCGTCCGTTTTTCCACATAATATCACAGAAGATTCGTTTGGTTCTTTATTTTCTCTGATTAGGTCAACCACAAGTCCTCGCCTATTTGCATATTGTCTTAGCCAGTTCTGAGGTGAGGAGATGGAGAACTATAGCGCTGGCTATTTTGAGTGATACATTTAGAAATTCAGAATGGGTGTAAATTGACAGAAATTATGAACATATTGATGAGACAAAGGCGGGGATGTGATACTCAGATGGTTTATTTGGTGACTCGTGGTCCCAGTCCAGGAATGTCATGATGTTTGGGGTCTTACCAGGCCGGTTGTAGGAGGGGATGAAGCTATAACTGTACATTCTAATCGCCTGGTTAAAAAAAAATAATAATAAAAATATATATACGAAGGGTAAAACGATAACTGGCACTTTGTATTTAACGCATTGCTGTGAAACGGTGGTCGATGGTCAAATACAATTTATACCCGTCCTCTCTGTGGTGCTGTTTCTATGATAAGTAATTAATAAAAAATAATAATAATAATTTGTACTGCTCCCGTGTACCATCGTCGGCTACTTGTTGACACAACAATATTTTTATAAAGCTACTTTTCTTCTAAAATATATATAATTAAAATTTATTTCTCTACAGACCATATCCTGTAATAAATAAAAATTGAAAGAGGAAGAATAGGGCTCATCAGTGGTAAACCCTCCCAGTGGTTTCGCCAGTTTAATCTCTAGACCGCTTCAATATTGTATTAAACTGAGTTCTTATATACCGTACACTTGTTATTGAATACAGTAAAATTGGTGTTTTGAAAAAATTGGGACATAAGCTACTAAATATTTATAAATATATATCTAAATTAAAAATATAATGTATCGAGCAAAATCACAAATAAGCCTGTTAGAGACAACATTTAAAATGTCATCATTAATTTAGAAATAATTTCAATTATATATATATGCATATCTATATATATAAAAATCAATGTTTGTATGTTTGTTTCTTTGTATGTTTGTTTGTTTGTATGTCCGGTATACAAATTCGCAGTAGTTCACTAATTCAAACCAAAATTTCCATACATAGGTAAAAAAATACGGGGAAGACGATAGGCTATTTTAAAAATATATATAAATTAATTATTAAAACTATATATTCAAATTATTCTACTTAGCCCACGAACAGCGCCCTCTATAAAAGATTAGATTAAATTATGCTGATGCAAACAAATAGATAATGCTAATAACAAACAATTATTTAAAAATTCTTATCTAAATATATATCACTCGGGTAGATATGCACACGGGTTAATCCCGGGGCGAAGCCCGGGTCACGCGTCTAGTGTTATATATAAGAAAAAGTAACGTTAAAAATAATTTCTATAATTTTCAGCTATAGATGGCGCTATGTTAATGATGAACAAGTAGATATGCAAATTTAAAATAAGATTCTGATATATTGATGGATAAAACAACACTCGTACTTAAAAAGAACGACAGTGGGTCGCCGAAACATCGGCTAGGAACCTCCTTTTTTTGCTTATCTCTAGTACACGTGGTACAGACCCTTATAACCATGGTGGGTAGTTAGCGACTGCTTTTACTGTAAGCGCACCACATGTCTACACACGTGAAAAGCAGCTCGACTTTGCACTTACAAATATGCCAGAGACACGTTTGGTTACTTGCACTCGCTGGTGGGGTTGGACTCTTGCAAAAATCGGGGACCATTGGAGCACTTTTTTGTTTTACAACCAGAAAAAAGTGCCCAATGCGGGAATCGAATCCGGTTCGTAGCGGTCGAAAACCAATGGTTTAGACCATCTTTCCACCGACCCCCAGGAAACTCCCTACAACACATATATATGAATTGTTCCATTTTATTAGTTTATAAAAATCAAGATGTGGCAAGCTTTCGAGTATTGAGAGCTCTTCTACATGGACCTATTTATATATAAGGGATATAATATTGTAACGTATGGATTAGTAAAGACAAACTTCAGGATGACACAGCAATTTATTTAAGGCGCAAGCTACAAACTAGAAGTTATAAAATACAAGAGAAATAATAAGGGAAGTTTATGAAGTAGCAAAATATAAATATCGAATTCTTGTTTAGAAAAATAAATATTTCGCTACAATAATATCTGTAAAACGACATTTGAAATACTATCCCGCATGTGTTTCTTTTCAACGAAAAATCAAAATTTATTTCAAGGAGAAATAACGATTATTTCTAACCTTTTGGATGAGGTATGAAAGGGTGAATTGTGAAAAGTAATGATAAACGGAAAAATAAAAGTGTCCAGGGATGGGAATTCCCATTTTCATACCTCATCCAAAAGGTTAGAAATAATCGTTATTTCTCCTTGAAATAAATTTTGATTTTTCGTTGAAAAGAAACACATGCGGGATAGTATTTCAAATGTCGTTTTACAATTATAAGCCGCATTATATTATATTGTACAATAATATCTATTAGCAAAGTTCGAAAATAGACACGAGATTCAAATATTGCATGGCTAGAGCAATGTGTGTGATGTTTGAATAAATATATTTTGTTTCTATGTATTAAAAGTTATCAGCATACCAAATTACCATTATTTTTAACCACTTATTTTCTATTACTGCACTAAAACAGTATAAAATTCTACGATGCCGTTACAACAATGGAAAGAGGTAACAATACCGCTAGCAGCCAATAATGCTCTAGGCAAATTGTTTCCTGATGGTTTCTGAGCTCCAAACACACCATTCCTTCCCAATAATGGGATTCCTTTAACAATGCCATATTCCTTCAACAATAGAACTAATGCATTCCTTCAGACCGTGTTCTTGAGGTTCCTTCCTTCATAGCAACGATCTGTTAATCGATAATTGATTGGATATTGTGAGAGTTTTGATGTTATTAAACACTAGTCTAAAAACTCTTCAATAGTCCGGGTATTGGCCGTGTACTTAGGTTTGGATAGGATATTCCTAATCTATAATTTTCTATAATACAATATAATGCGGCTTATGATTGTAAAACGACATTTAGCAATTATCCCGCATGTGTTTCTTTTGAACGAAAAATCGAAATTTATTAGAAAAAGAGAAATAACGATGATTTCTAACCTTAGGAATGAAGTATGAAAGGATGAAAAGATTTTCCGTTTATCATTACTCTTCACAATTCATCCTATCATACTTCATCCCTAAGGTTAGAAATCATCGTTATTTCTCCTTAAAATAAATTTCGATTTTTCGTTTAAAAGAAACCCATGTGGGATAATTGCTAAATGTCGTTTTACTATAATTTTCTATATGCTTTCGGTGTAAGGAATACGATAAAGTGTAAATAAAGGAAATCCAATAATTTAATTATTGGTATTAGAATGATCTAGGAATCTATAGACCCGCTAGCGATTCTTCACCAAACTCTGAAGACGTGGCAAAATCGACATGTACATTGTACATAGTTATATATGTGGAAAAACAAAAAATAAAAATATACAAAAGGTCAGATATTAAAAAAAGAGCATATTCTGACCAGGCGCACATGAGCATTTCTAGATGGCAGAGCACCATCTAGTGGAACAAAAATAAACTAAACGTTTATCACTAAAATATCACGGAACAAGTTAAATAAACGTTTAATTTATTTTTTCCACTTTAATACGTACATCTTATATATATATATATATCTTATATATATAAAAAATATATTTTCTGCTTGTATTTAGATTATGTTGAGGTTTATGCCATGGAGTTATTTGCTGGTTCTTTTTAGTACTAAATGGTATTGATGATGCAGTCATGGCCAGAATCTTGAAAGTATAATAACAAAATAGTTTTGATAAGAGATTGTTTTAATTGAGCTATAGGATAAACATATTTGGTAAAAGTACTGCCTGGCTTAAGGCGTAAGAATAAAAAAAAATTAAAAGCTTATTTACATAATGTACAAATGTTTTGAGCCGACCAACGGGGAAGAGAAAATATCTTTATTTTACGGGGCTGCTAACCAAAATGAATGATTTTTGAGCCCCGATGGACGCATAAAGCGGAATATATACAAAGCATAGTTGGGAGGCCTGGGAATGGGTGGCCAGGGATCATCGCCAGGTGAGGCCAGGAGAGCCAGGATGTAGAGGAGGACCGGGGGGAGGGGGCAACGGGGAAGAGTTTCTTGAGAATCCTGGCTAATTGGCCTACAAATAAGGTCTTCTAGCCCTACTATGGTTGCAGAACGCGAACTGGTGGCAAGGGATCCTAGGATCTGGCAGTGGAGGTGTCATCGCAGGGGGGAGGAAGCTAGAGAGGTCAGGGAAACAGCGCCTTGATGGGTGAGAAGCCTGGATGGAGGCCAGTTGAGGAGGCAGGAGGTCCTGGGAGCCTAGAACTTGAGGGCTCTAAGCTTCAAGATGGGGCAGCTTGAGGCTCTCGCCTCGTGCTTGTCTGGGAGGCCCTTGGCACAGCAGTTGGCGCACTTGGAAGTGTGCCGGTCGGCAACTGAGGGGCAGGCACGGCCTTCATGGCCGCCTTTACCGCAGTGGAAGCACGTGGGAGCTCTGGTGCATTGGGCAGAGTTGTGGCCGAAGCCACAACAGCGGAAGCAGACTCGTGCGCGGATGGACTCCTCGAAGTTGAGGATCACACCATCCACCACGATCCTTCCACGATTGCCCAGAGCTCTGAAGGTCGTGAGGTCCACCTCGATGAAGGCGGTGCAGGTCCCGTTTCTGGGTGCAGAGCGATGCGCCACGCGCACCACCTTGTCCCCAGGGAGTTGGCTGACAGCAGGGGTTTCCAGCAGCGTCTCTTCAATGGTGGAGTTGGATGTTTCCTCATCCACTTTGAAGAGGCAGATGCGAGGCAGGATCACCTTCTGTTGGCGGACCTTCATGCCATCCAGCTTGTTGGCCAGGGAGGTGGTAACAGCTGGGATGGTATCGGGGTTGCTGGAGTGGAGGACAAGCTTCCCTTTGGTTCGCAGGGAGGCCCAAACGCCTTGGGGGTAGAGTGTGGGCAGCGCGGACAGCTTTAAGCATTGTTCTTTGGTCAGCCTGTGGGTCATCAGAGATGACCACTGTGTGGGCCGCCGATTTTTCCCCATGGAGGACCACTTGGGCGGCCGCAGGCTTGGGGACGCGGGAGGGCGCAGGTTTTGCGGGACCATTGAGGTTGGTCCTCTTTGCGGGCGGGTAGGGAGCCTCAGGCTGCTTCCTTTTGGTTGGAGCGGGAGTGGCGGGCTTGGTGGGGTCAGTCATAGTGCTGGTTTCCTTGCAGGAGGGAGAAGGGCTGGTTTGAGTGCTGTGGCAGGCTGTCTGTGGCTTGATTTCGTCCAGTTCCTTAAAGGACGCGAGGGTGCCAGAGAGGTTCTCTACCTCGGCAATGAGGGCCTTGATCTGCTCAGACCGTAAGTTGATGAATTCCATTAGGCTTTGGAGCAGGTAATATCGGGAGGTAGGGTGAGGATTCTGAAATTTCTGCTCGAAGTTCTGCTTCACCTCTTCGTTCTCCATCTCCAGTTGGGCGAGGGTTACGATGGGCTTCTCGGCATTCTTCTTCTTCTTCCTAGAGGGAGCCATGACTGGTACGTCAATCGTTGTGAGAATATATATATGACCAACGGGGAAGAACAACGACCAACGGGGAAGAGAAAATATGGTTTCACGGGCTACTAACCAAAAGTTATGATTTTTGAGCCCAAGCGCGATGTCAGGTGGCAAGGGACCCTAGGATCTGGCTGCAGGAGATGTGTCGCAGGGGTAGTGGAAACGTTGGGCAAGCAGGGGAACAGCGCCAGGGTGAAGTGAGGCAGGAGCATTGAATTGGCCAGGAATCCAGTAGAAGTGGCAGATGGAATTGGAGGCAGAAGGTCCTTGAAGCCTAGAACTTGAGGGCCCTAGACTTCAGGATGGGGCAGCTTGAGGCTCTCGCCTCGTGCTTGTCAGGAAGGCCCTTGGAGCAGCAGTTGGCACATTTGGAGGTGCGCTGGTCAGCAATGGATGGGCAGGCGCGGCCTTCATGGCCGTCTTGACCGCAGTGGAAGCACTTAGGAGCTCTGGAGCATTGGGCAGAGTTGTGGCCGAAGCCACAACAGCGGAAGCAGACGCGGGCGCGGATGGACTCCTCGAAGTTGAGGATTACTCCATCAACCACGATTCTCCCGCGAACGCCCAGGGCTCTAAAGGTCTTGAGGTCCACCTCGATGAAGGCGGTGCAGGTCCCGCTTCTGGGTGCAGAACGGTGCGCCACGCGCACCACCTTGTCCCCAGGAAGCTTTCTAACAGCAGCGGTTTCCAGGAAGGTCTCCTCAATTGTGGAGTTGGATGTCTCCTCATCCACTTTGAAGAGGCAGATCCGTGGCAGGATCTCCTTCTGCTGGCGGACCTTCATTCCATTCAACTTGCTGGCCAGGGAGGTTGTCACCTCAGGGATGGTGTCAGGATTACTGGAGTGGAGGACCAGCTTCCCTTTGGTGTGTAGGGAGGCCCAAACGCCTTGGGGGAGAGTGTGGGCAGCGCGGACAGCTTTTAGCATCTCCCTTGGGTCAGCCTGTGGGTCATCAGAGATGACCACTGTGTGGGCCGCCGATTTTTCTCCGTGGAGGATCACTTGGGCGGCCGCAGGCTTGGATACGCGGGAAGGCGCAGGTTTTGAAGGACCATTTAGGTTTGTCCTCTTTGCAGGCGGGTTGGGAGCCTCAGACTGCTTCCTTTTGGTTGGAGCAGGAGCAGGCAAGGTGGAGGCAGGCTTCTTGGCAGGGAGAGCAGCAGGAGCAGGAGTAGTGGGCTTGATTGGGTCAGTCTGGGAGCTGGTTTCCTTGCAGGAAGGAGCAGGGCAAGTTTGAGTGCCGCGGCAAGCAGTCTTGGGCTTGTTGGCCTCCTCAATTTCGTCCAACTCTGCGAAGGACTCGAGGGTGTCAGTGAGGTTCTCTACATTGGTAGCGAGGGCTTTGATCATTTCAGTCCGCGAGGCGATGTAGCGGATCAGGTCCTCATGCAGGGATTTCAGGGCAGGATGGCCAATGGAGCTCAGGATGCTGCAGTTGCGTGAGATCACCATCTCATCTTCCCTCTCCAGGTCGGCGACGTTCACGATGGGCTTGAAGGCCTTCTTTTTCTTCTTGGCAGGATTCATGTATGTCACTGGCCAACTATACGACCAACGGGGAAGAACAACAACGAGTTTCTATATGCAAAGTGTGACCTCTGGCAGTCGATTTAACAGAATATTTTTATCTATGAAATATATATTTTTAAATAAAACAATATCTTAATATAACATTTTAAATAATATCTTAATATAACATCTATATAGATAATACCGTAACAGAGTTTTCCATTGTAAAGTCCTGAGCTATCTCCTCCGAAGATTCTGAACTACACATAACGATCTATATACCAAAATTTTCGTTATTTTTTTCTTCGTATGATAGGCCTGTTTTTATTTTCCTAATGTTAACAGTTATTTTTATTTTTTAATTCAATCTATTTTACAATCGTAGATTTATTGCATTTATCATAATCAATTCCTTTGTTTTGAATTGCGTACTTTTATAGAGCGAAATAAAGAAATACATAATTGATTAGATACAAAAGTCGATTTTTAAAAATGTTATTATTTAATATAAACTTATTTTAATTTAATTTTGAAATGAAAAGGTAGTGTAAAAGTGTATATGAGGTTAGATTCAAATAGGTTAAATTATGTTAGTTTAATCGCTAAATAAGGTTAGTTTTAGATAAGTTGAATTAGGTTAGTTTCAGATAATTAAAAAAAATAATGTTCGTTTTTAGAAAAATAATTCGAAATAGTAAGTATATATATATTAATATAAAAGATCGAAATGTAAAAATCACTACGTCCAAAATCTTCGCTTTAACTCGTGTAAAACGGCTCGAAGGTACGGCGGTGTCAACGTACAGCGCCGCCTACCAAAGTTAACCTTTTCTGGGAACTCGTGTAAAACGGCTCGAAGGTACGGCGGTGTCAACGTACAGCGCCGCCTACCAAAGGTAACCTTTTCTGGGAACTCACCAGGTTATATTATTTTTCGAATTGTAGATTGGATTATTACTTTTATTCTATCTTTTATAAGTGTTTGTTATAGTTTTTCATTTGAATTTAGCACAATTTTTGTATCTGGTTATCTTTTTTGGCATCTTTTCATCTCTCTTTGGCATCTTTTTTTTTCTCATTAATAAGACCTAATCCAAATAATTTAATAGTGTGTGCCGTTTTTTATTATTAAATTATTTGGATTAGGTCTTATTTTCTTTTATTAATTTGTTATAGTTTTTCATTTGAATTTAGCTCCATTTTTGTGTCTGTCTTTTTTTTTCTTCTCATAAATAGGCTGATGCTGTATTTGTGTACTCAATTGTTGCTTTTTGTGTCTGGTTTCTTTTTTGCAGTATTTTTTTGGAATCCTTTTTTTTTTCATCAATTGTTTCCTCACATGCTTGGAATTTTCTTTTTATGCCTGTCCTGGCTTTCAGTTTTATAGTTTTCCTCTGCTTCGGATACCAACTTTCGCTTCATTCTAGAGAGGCTTTATGTTTCACTAAGGTTGGCTTTTGCTATGACTATAAAGAGGGCTCAAGGCCAAACCTTTGCTACAAGAGCCTGGGTTTACGCACAGACGACTTTATGTGACTTTTGCAAGTGTGCGAACTTTGGATAGCATACATGTAAAGTTGAACCCAAGTATATATAAAATGTAGTTTTTAATGAGGTCATTTAAATTAATTCATTCCTTTTATATGTAGTCTTATCTGTGATATAGTAGTATTGTTTGCAATTTTATTTGCTGATTTGTGTCTTTTTTTTTTACTCAAAATATATATTTTTAAACTCTTGAATTACAGTTTTTTATATGATAGGCTGTAGGTCAGGACAACATAACATGGTCGAATTATCGAGAGTGTCGAATTACAGTTTTTTTTATATGATAGGCTGTAGGTCAGGACAACAAAACATGGTCGAATTATCGAGAGTGTCTAATTACAGTTTTTTATACTAGCCGAGTGACCCGGGCAACGCCCCGGGTTTACCCGAAGGACCCGCAGGTGAGAAACTATAGAAGAAAAATTTTAACAAATCAGAAAATGAAATTGCAAACAACAGAACTACACTTCTTTAAGGACATGAGAGCACATGCACTGTATCACCATATGTGTACCATTTTCAAAGACCCTGATTAGGATTAAAACTTCTCAGAAGCATAACAATAGTACCAACCTAAAGGTTAACTGGTGTGGATGCATTCCTCTGGGAGTAAGACTATTGAGAAATTCAGTAGGGAGTTATTTTGCTTCTCCGCATTCTAACACTCCAACTGTTAACACTGTGGAAACACTGACTCATGTTTGGTAAGCAATTTCAGGGAAGAAACTATAGACATTGGATTAAATAAATTATTAATTAAATTGCATTAAATAAAAATTATTAGATTTAAATAAATATTATTAGAGTGAAAAAAAAAAAAGAAAGAAATTAACAAATTAGAAAATAAAATTTCGAAAAATACAACTATATTGCAGATAAGATAAGAGGACCTTATTAAAAAATACATAAACAAACTGTAATTCGACACTCGATAATTCGACACTTTCGATAATTCGACCATTTTAAAATCAAATTTACAAGGTTGATTGTTGTTTAAATACAACTTTGCTTTTGCATGCATAAACACAGGCTCTTGTAGCAAGAACCCAAATATTATTTATAGTCATAGCAAAAGCCAACTTTAGTGAAAACTGATGCCTCTTCAGAATGAATGGAAGACTGAAATCTGAAGGAGCAGAAGATATGGGTCATATTTACATGTATGCTATCCAATGTTCGCACACTTGAAAAAGCCACATATAAAGTTGTCCGTGCGTAAACACAGGCTCTTGTAGCCAAGGTTTGGCCTTGAGCCTTATTTATAGTCATAGCAAAAGCCAACCTTAGTGAAAACTAACGCCTCTCTAGAATGAAGCGAAGGTTGGTATCCGAAGGGGTCAAAGATATTTCAGACACTATACAGTGTGTTCAACTTTGGGCACTGTCAGTATATGTGCTTCAAGGACATGAGAGCACATGCGCTGAAACACCATACGTGTTCCATCGCAAAGATCCTAAAGGCATTGGTGAAAGTATAAATAAATATTTTGGAAATGAAAAAAAAATACATATATATATAAGAAAATAAATTGGAATAAAAATTTACAAACTATATTTCAGAGTGGATACATATTTGAAAGGAAAAAAAAAAGAAAATTGCAAACAACAAAACTATATTACAGATATGACATGAAAACTAACGCCTCTCTAGAATGAAGCGAAGGTTGGTATCCGAAAAGGCCAAAGATATTTCAGATACTATACAGTGTGTTCAACTTTGGGCACTGTCAGTATATGTGCTTCAAGGACATGAGAGCACATGCGCTGAAACACCATACGCGTTCCATCGCAAAGATCCTAAAGGCATTGGTGAAAGTATAAATGACCCATATCTTCTGCTCCTTCAGATTTCAGTCTTCCATTCATTCTGAAGAGGCATCAGTTTTCACTAAAGTTGGCTTTTGCTATGACTATAAATAATATTTGGGTTCTTGCTACAAGAGCCTGTGTTTATGCATGCAAAAGCAAAGTTGTATTTAAACAACAATCAACCTTGTAAATTTGATTTTTAAAATGGTCGAATTATCGAAAGTGTCGAATTATCGAGTGTCGAATTACAGTTTGTTTATGTATTTTTTAATAAGGTCCTCTTATCTTATCTGCAATATAGTTGTATTTTTCGAAATTTTATTTTCTAATTTGTTAATTTCTTTCTTTTTTTTTTTTCACTCTAATAATATTTATTTAAATCTAATAATTTTTATTTAATGCAATTTAATTAATAATTTATTTAATCCAATGTCTATAGTTTCTTCCCTGAAATTGCTTACCAAACATGAGTCAGTGTTTCCACAGTGTTAACAGTTGGAGTGTTAGAATGCGGAGAAGCAAAATAACTCCCTACTGAATTTCTCAATAGTCTCACTCCCAGAGGAATGCATCCACACCAGTTAACCTCTAGGTTGGTACTATTGTTATGCTTCTGAGAAGTTTTAATCCTAAGCAGGGTCTTTGAAAATGGTACACGTATGGTGATACAGTGCATGTGCTCTCATGTCCTTAAAGTAGTGTAGTTCTGTTGTTTGCAATTTCATTTTCTGATTTGTTAAAATTTTTCTTCTATAGTTTCTCACCTGCGGGTCCTTCGGGTAAACCCGGGGCGTTGCCCGGGTCACTCGGCTAGTTTTAAATAATACCTTTATATAACATATATATAAGATGTACGTTTTAAAGTTTGGTTGTATTGTCTTTCATTTTCACAGGTCACTCAAATTGTTGAAATTATCTCTTAATATTTATAAAGAAATAGAGCGGATTGAAATTCCATCCTTAAATTATGATGATTCCATTTTTTTTAAAAGGAAAGAAAAATAGATTAAAATCGCGAAAACATATTTTCTTTTTGTTAAAATCAATATAAAATAAAGAAATTGTTTAAAGAAAATAGTAATACAAATAGAAAATCAAGAAAAAGACTCTAAAGTTAAATATACAGAAATATAATATTTAAATCATAAATCAATCTTTATTTGCTTATATGCCGGCTGATATACCATACATGTAAAATCGAACGTTCTCCTTTTATAATAATAATAACTTTATTTTTCAAAAAGTTTACAAGTTTTTCTTTAAAAAGTGTAACAAATGATCAGTCTATTTTTCAAATTTTATTTACAACTTCTAAGAAAGATAATTATCTTTAATATCATTATATTCTTTAATTAAAAAGGCATATCTTGATCCAATATATGCCTTTATAAATAAATATTTAATTATGGATTGCTCTATTTTCAAAAAATCATTATATTCGTGTCAGAAACTGATGCATTATATAAAAAATATTTTTTTCAGTGTAGACCAGTTCATAGATAAAGGTTTCTAAGAGTTGTTTAAGAGAAATTATATTTCTTCGTAACAATATAAAATAAAGAAATCGTTAAAAGAAAATAGTAATCCAAATAGTAAAATCAAGAAAGATAATCTAAAGTTAAATATACAGAAATATAATTATCTTTAATTCTATATACAGTTACGAGCGTCATTCTTCATCAGTCATCTCTGTCACCGTTTGCTTTTTTTTTGGAATGGCGCCCTCCTATTGGTCGGCTACGATCACGCCACCTTCCCCCCCCCCCCCCCCCCCCTCCCCCCATCATGCCTCCCCCACTCGCTTTTTCGTTTTTGTAACCATTGTGTTGGAGCGGGTCTCTCCTTAAACAAATGCATTGTATTAGTTAATAACTAAATGGAATCCTCTCTTTCTTTTTCCCAGTAAGAGACGCCTACGGAAGCCAACAGTACATAGACAGATAAAGCACATAGGCTATAGTTATTAACTAATATATGCATTTATTTAAGGCGCCAATTTATAATTTTAACAAATAGTATTTGAATAAAAACATTCAATCAGGGGTAAAACACGGGCGTTGCCCGGGTCATTCTGCTAGTAACATTATATTCATGATCAGCACCTCAAATTAAGTCAGAAACTGATGAATTACCAAAAACATCTTTTTTTTCAGTGTAGACCAGTGTTAGATAGAGGTTTCTAAGAGTTGTTTATGACAACAGAGTGGACATCAAGTTGATGACACACCTGGCGACATCTCGTGACAAACGTCATTAGATCAGACCCTCTCTCTCTCTCTCTGTGACTCACCGTTTTACTGCCTCTTCTAATTTGATGGTTGTTACAGTGAGAAATGGCTCCGTATATTCACTGAGTGCTCCATCTCTCTTTATTATCCCCTAATCCATATACAACCACTAGCCGAATGACCCGGGCAACGCCCGTGTTTTACCCGATTGAATGTTTTGATTCAAATACTATTATAATTTGGCGCCTTAAATAAATGCATATGTTAGTTAATAACTATAGCCTCTGTGCTTTATATGTCTATGTACTGTTGGCTTCCGTAGGCGTCTCTTACTGAGAAAAAGAAAGAGAGGATTCCAAAAAGCGAGTGGGGGGGGGGGGGCAAAGGTGGCGTGATCGTAGCCAACCAATAGGAGAGCGCCATTCCAAAAAAAAAAAAAAGCAAACGGTGACAGAGATGAAGAATTAAGAACGCATGACGCTCGTAACTTTATATAGAATATCTTAATGTATGCTATTAACTTCCAATTATATATATAAGGTTAAAAATACTGGTCTATATAACCCAATGTTAGATTTAATGATTATTGTTGAGAGAAATGGCTTCGTATATTCATAGAGTGTGATATATAGGTTTTTAACTTTTAATTAGATATTTTAAATTTATATTTTAACATTTTTCATTTTAATTTAGACACTTTCATTTTAATTTAGACATTTTTCTTTTTAATTTAGACACATGGACTTTTCTATAAAAAAGTTAAAAACCTATATATAAATGCCTCGTTTTTTCCAGGAGAACATTTTTATCCGAGTGTATATAGAATGTAAACCTTGTTTTTTTTTTCAGAATAAAATTTTATTTAGGATATAATTGAATTGAAAAATATAAGTTAGTATAATTATAATAGATTTTATTATCTGTGATAGGAATTTTCGGCTTTTCTAAATAATTAGAAAGCCGGGGATAGAATTATAATTATTAAAAACAAATTAGGCGTGTCCTGATCACATAAATAAGTATTTTATAGATGGCAGAGCGCCATCTAGTGGAACAGAAATCAACTAAAGGTTGATTAACCTGTTCCCTGATATTTGGCCAACCAATTTACTTGATAAATCAAGAAAAGCCATCTACGAACTAATTATATAAACAATGCCTGTTGTACGAACAAATCTAGAACGACAGTGAATGAAGAATTTTTTACCTTGGAAAACGATTTGACTACGCGTATCCATAAGCATAGATATTGAAAAATATTTTTAAAAGTTGATCTTCTTTGCTTCAAAACTATCATTTTCAATTCTAGCAATATATATATGTCATAATTTGTATAATTAATACCCAAGAGATATAATTTATTTTCGTCAAAATAAGTATGTAAATATGTTACGCTTGTGTTAAAATGTAAATATGCAAATTCATCCATCTATAAAAGCTGTGCAAAAATAAAGGTGGCAGACATCGCGGGTGCTCTGTTCGCTTGGCTGGAGCTGATTCTTGGTTGCGCCCTTTCATTTGACCACGGCAGCTACGACATATATATGTTATATAAAAATTGTATTTCATTTTAAAATTATAACTTTTAGAACAAACTACTCTGTTTAGTCGACTCCCATACGTCGCCGCTTTCCCTTTATAAGCCTATTTGTTGTTGTTTCCCGTTGGCTGGCTCAAATCGTCCTGTATATATGTAAATAAGCCTTTTGTTTTCTTCATTCTTCACGCCTTAAGTAAGGTACACTTTCTCATTTATGTATTTTAGATTCCTTAAGCACAATTAAATTGTGTTTATAATCTATTTTATTATTTTTACCACGAACACAAAGCAATAACATGAAATGCTCATATATCAAAATATAATATCAAAACAATGCCATAATACTAATGTACTCCAAATCTCAATTCAGCAGAATCAGCAGAACTCTTTTTTTTAAATCTAATATATATGATATATCATAACAACACTCAGATAATATATCTATAACCCAGGTTCCTGAAGTATAGAACGTCAACTAACACACCTCAGTTAATTGTTACGAAGAGAAATGGCTTTGCATATTCATTGAGTAATTCGATAACATTTATGTAACATATTATACAGATATTACTCTTTGCTTCATTCATCATACATTTTAATCGAAATATATGTCATAATAATACTTATATAGGATATTATCCCTCTGTACTTAATTAATATATTTGTTAATTACAACGGCAAGGAATAGCTTCGTAAATTCACTGAATTACTTAAATGACCGAATATCGTGAATATTGTCAAGAAGCTCCATCCAGATGGGACACCTGTCAATCATCCCTGAACCCCGGGGAGGACCATAGGTGTGAGGGGTTCTCGGAAGCTGATCTGTAAATAAGGAAAACGGGACGGTGGCTGACGCCGCTCATTATTATTATCTTTACCTGGGGATAAGTTGTTTTTATCATCTAACTCTCTCCCCCTTAAATATCTCTTGTGAATAATTTTATTGGAGAACTAAAAGGTAAATACCCTTTATAATAAATTAATTATCCCCAATTTTGCCCTTGCTTTATTTATCTCCGCGACAATATATTTCTCATTGTTCTAATACCTTTTCATCTATATAATTCTAACCAAATGTATTAAATAACATTCTCTCTATTTATTTATCTATATTCATATAAATAATTATAATTACATTGAGAAATGGCTTCGTATATTCACAGAGTAAAAATGAGTAGCAGACCTAAATGTAATTTTATAGCTGCCTCAGTCATTACTCTATAATTACGGCCCAGGACAAACATGACGGTTGTTGCCATGTCATTTTTGTCACTGAATACCGACAAAATTTCTTGTCACGCACAATGTCGCCAGCCTTATCTCTTAACATCTTGACAGTTTCACATTATTTGACCATGGACTGGAACAGTGCTACACAAAGTACTGAATCATTATTCTATGTAAAACCCAGTAGAGTAACATGGTAGTATGTCAAAACCTTGTTGCCTCTTTATTTGAATGTGAGATGGAGGTGTAAATTTGAATAAAAGTAAGGTAATATTAGCCATTTTGATATGCAACTTTTTGATTGAAGTTCTACCGTATAAAAATGAATATAAAAATAAAAAAGTCTTATCTTCACCAGGAACACATGTGCTTTTTAGATGGCAGAGCGCCATCTAGTGGAACAGAAATCAACTAAACATTGATTTAACGTATTCCCTGATATTTGGCCAACCCATTTTCTTGATAAATCAAGAAATGCCATCCATGAACGCGTTTGGCGCTTTTGGCGTTCGTCATGAATATAAAAAGTGATTGTTTATTTTGATATAAACGGTATTCTGAGCTCTCTCCGAATTTCCATTCAATGTTGTAATACGACATACAGACGATACACTTGTAAGGGATTCTTTGATGTAATTGGGCTATAAGATTGTTCAAGAAAGAAATGTCGGTAAAACTGTGATTCAACAATCCTATTTCCAACCCCTCGCGGCTTTATAAATAGTTGGAACTTTTGAAAAAAGGATTTTCTGAAAGTTATTTTTAGAGGTTGCTGGGGCAACGACATTTCTTGGTGGCACTTTGTACCTGGTCACTGTTTCCTTGGTATATCTTTGTTGGTTTCCTTGGTATAAATTGGCAATGCTGAAAAAATTATTGGATCCCTTGGCATATATTGTCCATGATGGGATTTGTTGGTTTCCTTCGTATAGATTGACAATGCTGAAACCATTATGTGATTCCTTGGTGGATGTATATTGTCAATGATGGGAACGTTGAAGGTTTCCATGGTATTTATTTCTGATAATGTATTCTTTGTTGGTTTCCTTGGTATAGATCAGCAATGGTGACACCTTTATTTACTCCCTTGACATATATTGTCAATGATGGGAACTTTGAAGGTTTTCTTTGTATAGATTGGCAATGCTGAAATCATTATTTGATTCCTTGGTATACCTTTATTGTCAATTATTGTAATTTTGAAGGTTTCTTGGTATTTATTTGTGATAGTAATATCTTTGTTGGTTTCCTTGGTATAGATAGGTAATGCTGAACCCATTATTGGATTCCTTGGTATACGTATATTGTCAATGATGGGAAATTTGAAGGTTTCTTTGGTATTTCTTTGTTGGTTTCCTTGGTATAGATTGGCAATGTTGAAACCATTATTAGATTTCTTGGTATACGTATATTGTCAATGATGGGAATTTTGAAAGTTTCCTTTATTTCTTTGCTAGTTTCTTTAGTATAGATTGGCAATGCTGAAACCTTAATTAGATTCCTTGGTATACGTATATTGTCAATGATGGGAATTTTGAAGGTTTCTTATTATTTCTTTTTTGGCTTCTTTGGTATAGATTGGCAATGCTGAAACCTTTATACGTATATTGTCAATGATGAGAATTTTGAAGGTTTCCTTGGTATTTCTTTGCTGGTTTCTTTGGTATAGATTGGCAATACTGAAACCTTAATTAGATTCCTTGGTATACGTATATTGTCAA
>CP092868.1:24236413-24335221 GCA_030710605.1 Cordylochernes scorpioides
TTTGCACATCAATCAAACAAGGTCATATGGTTTATACGTTTTACTTTACTGAGGAAGGGCTTGTGTCCGAAAGCTTCCTTTAATTAAGTAAATAAAAAGAGTTATAAAACGACACTTGAAGTTACACCGCATGAGTTTCTTTTCGATGAAAAATTATAATTTTATTTCAAGGTGAAATATTGACTATTTCTAACCTTTTTGAATGAAGTATGAAAGGCTGAATTATGAAGAGTAATGACAAACGGAAAAATAAAAGTGTCCAGGGATGGGAAGTTATGGCGTCTTGTTTTTACAATTTTTTCACAACATTTTTATATCAATTTTCTTGTAGAAGGGCATTATCCCGAAAGCTTGAAAAATGTTTATTAAAATATACTCATCCTTAGAAGTTTACGTTATTATCTAAATTTGCTATCAAAGGATTATATTCAGATTTTTTTTTTGGAATTTGTCGAAATCCACAATCCTGTAATAATAAATATATATAACATTGTTTCCTGATCTAATATATGTATTTTTTATTTATTTATTACAAAACACACGCTATATCCTATGTGGATATTTGCATGTATATGTTTAATCTATTTTATGTACATAGTTTTTAAATATATATATATATATACAAATTATTTATAGTTTTAGAGAGAGAGTGAAATTTTATTTATATTTACATTTTAGAGCAATAAATTATACAAGAAACAAATATTATTTACATACATATCATCAAAAGTCCAATATATATTTAGAATTACAACCATTACACCAGTGGCACAAATATATGTATTTTATAGTAAATTGTTTGTCTCACAAATATACAACAACAACAACAAAAGCCTTTATTGAAGACCTCTCGTCCTATAAAGGATTCTCCAGTTTACAGAGTAATTGAAGAGAAGAGAACTAAGAATACAGAGATATATGTAGTAGGTATAGTATAGTATTTTCTACACTGTGGCTATATACAACAGCAGCAACAAGCCTTTTACTGGAATCAAAGTCCCATACAGGATTCATCATTCTAATCCTGACAAAAATTATTTACATATAATTATTTACATCAATTAGATTATGTGTATAGCTTCCTCTTCTCTTCAGCCGTCTTCCAAAATTTTGTCTCACAAATATAGGGATATATCTTATAAAATATTCAAAGGCTTGTTTTAACATTTAGCTATAAATAGGTATTTGGGTCAAATAGAGAGAACCGACAGTAAGTAAATTTGAATAGGGAAAAATACGTGTTGTATATATGTTATTTCTAAAAAAAAAAGTGAGATTTCTCTTGTATTATTATTTATATAGAATTAACTGTTGCTTGATTTTAGTATCCATGAGTATTTTACGATATTGTTTTGCAGTCGTGGCAATGATTAAATAAAATTAGTTATCAAAATAGATTTAATTGAACTTATGGAATATATAAAAAACATAGTTTGATAAAAGTACTGCCTGACTTAAGGAGTAAGAATAATAAAAAAAAAAGAAATACTTATTTACATAATGTACAAAAGATTTGAGCCTGCCATCGGGAAACAACAATAGAGTTTATATAGTGAAAACGGCGATCTCTTGGTGGTCGATTTAACAGAGTCATTTAATCTATGAAATATATTTGAAAAACATTTTTTTATATAACATATATATATATAACAGTGCAAGTTTAATATTTAATTCTTATTAAAGGAATATTGTTTAGGTTATCTAAACACAATGCAAGAATTCAATATTTTTCATCATTAATCATTTAATTAGCTAATGTCGTTATAGTATCGACTTTCTAAAAATATCTTTTGGCCAAAAAAAAAAAAAATAGCAGACGATATTTATGTCCGGACGATAATTTTGTTCGTATATTTTATCTTGCTAGAACATGACGTCATAGGAGCCTTAAATCTTGTAGGTAAAGAATTTATGAGTGTAATTTTATGGTCGTCTCCACTAAATTTGTTTGGATTTGTTCCACAACATCGTCCGTCTTCAAAAACAATGCTGCTAGATGTTTTTTCTTCTTTGTGGGTTTTTCAAAAATATAATTATTTATAGGCATATTCATAGATGACTTGTGGTCTTAATATTTTCTTTACAAAACGTAATATCTCGCTATAAATATTTCCTTCAACGTAATGATAATGAGAAATTAACAATGATGATGAGGACTTATTTTCATGATGATGATTCATGACGTATTAATGGTGAACCCTTTCACAGGTTTTCCCCAGTTTAATCTATACACTTTTCTACTATTGACATAAAAAGGATAGGTTATAGAAGGAGTAAGGATCCATAGGTTTTAAAGAAAAGGTATTGACAAGTGTTTGTGTGTGATACACGATTCCAACTCGGAAATATAATGGAAGTCAAGACTTGATTTTGTTTGTAAGAGATTGTTTATAACCTCAAAGAAGGATGAAATCTAAATCTCTCGCCATCATGGAATTATAAACAAAAAAGGTTAAAATATTCAAGCTATAAATATTAATTTATCTAATTTATTAATCTGTTCGGGGGTCGGTGGAAGGATAGTCTAAACCGTTGGTTTTAGACCGCTACGACTCGGGCTCGATTCCCGCATTGGGCTTTTTTTTTCTGATAAAAAAAAATGCTCCAATGGCCCCCGATTCTTGCAAAAGTTCAACCCCACCAGCGAGTGCAAGTAACCAAACAGGTTTCTGGTATATTTGTAAGTGCAAAGTCAAACTGCTTTTCATATGCGTAGACATGTGGTGCACTTACAGTAAAAGCAGTCGCCTACTTCTACCCACCATGATTATCATGGCCTGTACCATGCGTAATAGGAATAAGCAAAAAATAATAATCTGTTCATGTATCATCATGTGGTAATTAGCAACATATGCTTCAGAGGGTTGTGATATACTATATATCTAAATAATAATATTGTATATAGATAAGTATAATATATATATATATATATCGAAATATATCATTAGATTAAAAGTCGGTGGACAAGTAGGTAACACCCTCAATTCCCGACAGCCATGAACCGGGATTGAATCCCGCGTTAACATTTTGTTTAATATGTGAATAACCTTCACATATTATTCATTCTACTGTCCTATAAGCTTATGTCCATAGTTCTCTAGAAAACCATTTCTAAGATTCCATCCTTCAGTGCTGCGTATATAAGCAGAATCGTCCAATACAGTATTAGAGCTCTGAGAAGCGGTCTGGTGGATTAAATTGGCGAAACCGCTGGGAGGGTTCACCACTGATGAGCCAAGCCCTCCCAATATATTTTTTCATCGCAGTAAGGGCAGTAAAATTTTTTTTTCATTTTTAAAAGAAACATTCGTGCTTTTAAAATCCTTTCATTTTATATTATTCATTGTTGCAATTATCATAAACTAGGTTGCTCTCGTTGAGCGGTACCTAATAAAGTTATTTTGAAAAAAAAAAAAAGAATCGCAGAATATCATTGCCAAGAAAACGACCTAAAGGTAAAAACGACGCGTTTCTTTCTTTATTTGAAAAAGCTCGTCGCTTTTACCTTTGGTGTCTTCTTGGATAAGCATAAAACGCTAACCTTTGATGTATGCACGGTGAAATCTGTGGGCATTGGACATACGTCGGACCAGGAGGCTGTTGTTGGGTGCTGCGCTGCCTGGAGTATAAGAGCTCCATCTATTATTGCTTCCTGTGGTGAATCTGTATAAGACTGGTGTTCTTCATAAAGCTGTATGTGTGATAAGTATAAAAAAACTCAGAAAGAAATAACATTTTTGTTTTAAAATGATCTGTGTACACTTTTCAAGTAATTACGTATATGTTTAATTGAAGAATAAAGCATTATATAAAAAAAATACCTACTAACTAAAGAATTCAAAGTTATTACATTGTAATCGTGAGTAAAACCTGATATCATAAAAATTATTTAATAAAATAGTTTTTATGGAAATGTGCGGCGTAGAATAAAAAGAGGTAATGGAAGATAACTATTTAATTTGAGTAATAATTAAAATAATTATAAGCTTATGCGCGTTTATTTATGTCAAGTTAATTTTAAAATAGAAAAGCAGTTTTTTCACAAATAATCTACCATTTTGCTTTAGGACTTAGTTTATGATCTATTTATTAAATGGACTATTATATTCTTGTTTATTATATTAACCTTTAAATCTCTTTTCTTTTTCCCGAAAAATCCCATTTTAGGGTCATTACTTCAGACCAAAATCGGTCAATTTGGACATCCACTTTGTGAATTATTTGAAAGTGCTTAAAAATAATGAATAGGAAATTGAAAAATGTCAATACATATTTTTTTTTGTCTGAAAATAAAAGGTTCACAATCATGGACAAAACTTAAACGTCTTTGGGGTCTCCGGTTGTATGTTTTTTTTAAGGAGACAGAGAGAGGCAAAATTTTGTTCACACTTGGTTATCTCGTGTGTCTTCAATAAAGGTCACTGTAATATCTTTCAGAGTTATTGTCTGAATCCCGATATACATGAGTGTATATAGTGTGTCTTCAATAAAGGTCACTGTAAATTCTTTCAGAGTTATTGTCTGAATCCCGATATACATGGTAAAAGGTAAAACTTCCTTAAGTTTTGTTCACATTAGGTTATCTCGTGTGTCTTCAATAAAGGTCACTGCTATATCTTTCAGAGTTATTGTCTGAATCCCGATATACATGGTAAAAGGTAAAACTTCCTTAAGTTTTGTTCACACTTGGTTATCTCGTATGTCTTCAATAAAGGTCACTGTAATATCTTTCAGAGTTATTGTCTGAATCTCGATATACATGTTAAAAGGTAAAACTTCCTTAAGTTTTGTCTCTCTATCCCCATGAGTGTATAATATTAATATCCATAAAAGGTGACACCATTTGTTGTAAATATATGATTTTGTGTATGCAGATTTATAAATATAATGTTTATCTGTTATTTACACACGATATTTTGAAAAACTCGGATTCAATTATGAGTTACGAATTTATACTTTAGGAACGAATGTTTAGACCTTCGAAAGAGAAACAAATTGTAATTTCAGGTTTCTATCTTAAACCTCCTTGGGAATTTAAGCAAAAAATAATAATGCAAATTTTTAAAAATATATCAACATATATTTTTCAACAATATTTTATATGCATCAAGTAATTATATTTTTTTAATCAAAGTGTCCATCGTTCCTTTATTTAAAGTATAACCTAATAACACGGGGCTCTGGCACATTTGTAAGTGCAAAGTCGAACTGCTTTTCCCATGTGTAGACATGTGGTGTACTTACAGTAAAAGCAGTCGCCTACTTCTACCCACCATGATTATCATGGCCTGTACCACGTGTACTAGGAATAAGCAAAAAATAATAATAATAATAACCTAATAAAAAAAGGCTTCAAAAATGTATTGGCATCGTGAGTAAGCAAGTGGAAATAAAAACTGAAATAACATTTATATGAACATTTTAGAAATACTTTTATATGATTACAATAACAATGAGGTTTTAGGTGAATGAGTTCATGATATATATTTAGTGAATAAAGAAGTGTCCATCGTTCCTTTATTTAAAGTATAACCTAATTTAAAAAAAGGCTTCAAAAAGTGTATTGGCATCGTGAGTAAGCAAGTGTAAATAAAAACTGAAATGATAACATTTATATGAACATTTTAGAAAAACCTTTATATGACGGCAATAAAAATGAGGTTTTAGGTGAAGGAGTTCATGATATATAATTAGTGAATAAATAAGTGTCCATTGTTCCTTTATTCAAAGTATAACCTAATAAAAAAAGGCCTCAAAAAGTGTATTGGCATCGTGAGTAAGCAAGTGGAAATAAAAACTGAAATGATAACATTTATATGAACATTTTTGAAATAATTTTATATGACTACAATAAAAATGAGGTTTTAGGTGAATGAGTTCATGATATAAATTTAGTGAATAAAGAAGTGTCCATCGTTCCTTTATTTAAAGTATAACCTAATAAAAAAGGCTTCAAAAAATGTATTGGCATCGTGAGTAAGCAAGTGGTAATAAAAACTGAAATGATAACATTTATATGAACATTTTAGAAAGACCTTTATATGATTACAATAAAAATGAGGTTTTAGGTGAATGAGTTCATGATATATATTTAGTGTATTAAGAAGTGTCCATCGTTCCTTTATTTAAAATATAACCTAATTTTAAAAAAGGCTTCAAAAAGTGTATTGGCATCGTGAGTAAGCAAGTGCAAATAAAAACTGAAATAACATTTATATCAACATTTCAGAAAGACTTTTATATGATTAAAATAAAAATGAGGTTTTTAGTGAATGAGTTCATGAAATATATTTGGTGAATAAAGAATTCATTATTGATATATTAGCGCGCCATCTATTATGAAAATCCAAAACTATTATAGACGCGTATGATTATTTTAAAAATTAAACAATTTATTAAAAGTAATATCTTGTTCATCAGGTTTTTTATCATTAATTTAGTTATATAGATAAGTTAAAATATATTAGAAAGATGCATATCTCACATATAGTTTATTATATGTTATAGCTTTATTAAAGTAAAAAAAAAACTTTATTAAGACTTCGAACTGGCTGTCGTTTTAGATCTGTTCGATTATCGGGCCATTTTTTATTATTTTTTTTTTACATAACTATATACAGTTAAACCTGTCTATAGCGCCCTCTCTAAATGGCGCCTTCCTCTCTATATCTGCCAGTTCCTCACCAAGATGCGCATTGCCAAGCCGGAGCAGCTCAAGGTGCACGGCTTCTAACCCTGCCCTGTGGAGGAGGATGTAGTACACCACCATCTCCTACTACAATAAATTCTGGCCCTTTTTTTGTTTGTTTGTTCTCTCTATAGCGCCAGATTTTAAATACGTAGTACAATGCGATTTACATTAAAAGTGACCTGTCTATAGCACGCCCTCTCTATAGAACTCTATTTTGATAAATCCAAAGAGGGGGCGTTATAGACAGGTTTAACTGTATATATATAGCTTTATTAAAGTAAAAAAAAAAACTTTATTAACACTTCGAACTGGCTATCGTTGTAAACCTGTTCGATTAACGGACCATTGATTATTATATATACCTATCCCCCGATTTGCACGGTACTTGTTTTACACGTTTTCGCTTTTACACGGTTTTCCAAAAAAGTTTTTTTTTTATCGCACTATTGTTCTACCGCGTTAGGGTAAAGGTTCGAGCTGCAGTGAGAACTATAAATTAATAATTTATATTTTAATAAGTGTCCAAAAATTACATACAATTATAAGAGGCAGATGGAGTACAGTTTTTACTCCACCAGCGCCTAGAGTATTATATAATGGAAGGAACCGCCGTAGGTTGTAGAGACGCGCGGTAAACAACCCGCGACATCAGGCGGTGTTCGAAAAGTGCGCGCGCAGCCTGCGCGCGCAGGCCGGCTGGCCAGCCACCGTCCCAGGCCAGTGTCGCCCGCTGGCATCCTCTTATCTCATGCCCCCCCTGGAGATTGGGACTTGGGACCGATCCAACGTAGTTGCTATAACGCGGGTTCGGTTCTCGGGTTCGAGGGGATAAGGTCTGCTGATGTTGAGCTGAGTTGGGTGGGGTGGTGTACGGTGGAGGCACGAAAGGTCGTAAGAATCTGCGATTACGGCGAAGAAGGCGTCCGGCGTCGGTCCGGATGAGGTAGCTGCGACCGCGTGGAAGTTGTTCGAGAACCTCAGCAAGGAGGGTCCAATGTTTTGTGCGGTGATCCTGGACAAGGACTATTGCTCCCACTTCCAAATGTGAGAGTGGCTTGGCGTTGCGATTGTATCGCTTCCGGAAGGAATGTTCTCTTACATTTTGCTGCAAGAGGTACTGGGCCATCTGGATCTGCTGGGGCGTGCCAGAGATGGTGATGACCCGTTCGTTGCTACCAGGTTGAGACTCATCTATGGTGATCCCCGCACCAGACTCGCGCCGGATCTTCCTGATGCGTTGACCACCTTTCCCAATGATGGCACCGGCGAGATCATTTGGTATAGTGACTTGTGATGAGCCTTTTTTCGGGACGACTACCATAGGATGGCACCAATCGATGGCTTCGCCGACGGGTACCTGTTCGATTATCCCTTTCGCCAACATGGTATCGAGTTGAGTTTTGACGGGGTCTCTCCAGTGAAAGGGAACGTTGTATGCCCGGTAGCGTTTGCAAGGAACGGCATCTTTAACTAGTTCGATAGACATGGGGGGTCCTTGCATGGGTTTTAACACTGTGTCGTCGAACGCTCTAGCATAATGGGTAAGGATAGACTGCTTATCGATCTCATTGGCTCTCACCGGGGTCGGCGGGAACGTTAGAACTTGTCCGTTGGTTATGGCATTGACGATCATTGAATGGGGCCAGTTATCCGGCAGAAGTCCTAAGGCTTTGCATCCGCTCTTGCTCAAGAGAGGGGCGTTCAGGTGCTTGCAGACTCCAACGGTAGTACTGTATGTTTTCCCGTTGAGGTGCAGTGCCGCGACGAACGATCCACAAGGACTTAAGCTGATGCCGTTGGCTCCTACGCAAGGGACGTTCTTCGGGTTGAGTGCTGATCGGGTCTGCTCATCCAGTAACAGGAATTCTGATTCTGGGATTAGATCCAGATCTGACCCCGGGTCCGCCAGCCAACGGATTTGGTGTAACTTATGGTTGATATCGGTCGGAATGGTTATGAGTTCGTTGCGTACTCCAGCTGCAACAACTGTGTTTGAGGGTCCTGGTTGGGACTGATTGTTTCTGGTTGCGGGTGGCGGGATATTAGGTTTGGTTGTGGGTTTCCGTTTCAGTTGTCGGCAAACCCTTCCGTAATGCCCGGTGATGCCGCATTTGTTACACTCTATGTCTTTTGCTGGGCACTGGTCACGGCGGTGTCTTGGGTTAGCCCCACAACCGGAGCAGGGGTCGTTAGGATCATAGGGTTTTTGAAAGAAACGGTTGGCCTTAGGTGAGGTTTCAGACGAGCTGGCTTGTTGATGCTTGTAGGTTGATGGTGCACGTCTGGTTGCAATGAAGGCTTCGGGGGAGGTGGTTGGGGAGGCTGAAAGAGTCGCGCCCACGGCGGTAGCACTCTCATGTGCGATGCAAATTGAGAGGACTCGGTCCAGGGAGAGGTCGGAATTGTACTGCTCCGCCAGTACTTTTCGTTGGAGGTCTTTATCAAACAGGCCACATATTAACCTGTCACGGATACGGAGTTGCTGTTGATAACCAGCAAGGGCAAACGTTTTCCCACAAGCTCTTTTTGTGCATATTGTAATACACGGGTCGCCGCATGTGCTGCACTTAAAATCCAGCTCATGTGCACACGAGTCATCAAGAGCTTTAAGGGCTGCGAAGTAGCGATCCACCGATTCTCCGGTTTGTTGGTCCCTACGATGAAAATCTTGCCGATCAAGGAGGGGGTTTCGCTTCTTGCGTAGGTAGGCCTCGAGAGCATTCACGGCTTCATCGAGGGTGGTGGTGGTAGAAATATGAAGGCGGCCTGATTGCCAAAGGATGGTCCATTCGGAATGGAGGGCGGCACGCAAAGTCACTTGCTGAGTGGATAGCGGGAAGGTGGCTACTTGTTGGGCGTCCACGTAGTCGTTCCAACGTTGTTTCCAATCGCGGAAAAAAGACATCGTTAACTCCTCCGGGGAAGCCAGTTTAGGAAGCTGGATGATTTTTGTGGCGTGGTGAGGAGGAGCTCCTAATGGGACTGTCGGTGTCGGATTCCGAGTAGCCATCTGCTGCAACAGTGCGGCTATGGACCTGAGGATGTCGGTGCTGGTCGGCGAGGCAGGGTTCTCTGGAGGGGTTTGGGATGGTCGGCGATTCCTTCTTGAGGGCATCTTGATTACTAATTGTCACTGAGCTGTCACTTAAAAAACGGCTATAATTAACCGAATGTCGACTGCGCCATGTTCTACCGCGTTAGGGTAAAGGTTCGAGCTGCAGTGAGAACTATAAATTAATAATTTATATTTTAATAAGTGTCCAAAAATTACATACAATTATAAGAGGCAGATGGAGTACAGTTTTTACTCCACCAGCGCCTAGAGTATTATATAATGGAAGGAACCGCCGTAGGTTGTAGAGACGCGCGGTAAACAACCCGCGACATCAGGCGGTGTTCGAAAAGTGCGCGCGCAGCCTGCGCGCGCAGGCCGGCTGGCCAGCCACCGTCCCAGGCCAGTGTCGCCCGCTGGCATCCTCTTATCTCAACTATACTAAATGCTACTGTGATTGAACACATGCGCTGTGTACACATCTCACGAGGAATCCAGAGCTTATGTGCTGACTACATATTTTAACCTGTCAATGCATTTTTATTTCTGTGTACACCTATCCCCCGATTTACACGTTTTTCTCAGGAACGTATCTACCGTGTAAATCGAGGGATAGGTGTATTTACATATTATACACTTTTCATTTGAATATTATCGAATTTTAACCTATAAACACTATATAAGATGAAAAAAATACTATAAATATTTACAATAAATATAGGGGGTCGGTGGAAGGCTGGTTAAACCGTTTGGTTTTCGACCACTACGACCCGGGTTCGATTCCTGCATTGAACACTTTTTTCTGATTAAAAAAAAAAAAAAAAATGCTCCAATGGCCCCGATTCTTGCAAAAGTCCAACCCCACCAGCGAGTGCAAGTAATCAAACGGGGCTCTGGCACATTTGTAAGTGCAAAGTTGAACTGCTTTTCACATTTGTAGACATGTGGTGCACTTACAGTAAAAGCGGTCGCTAACTACCAACCATGATTATCATGGCCTGTACCACGTATATATACTAGGGATAAATAAAAAAAAATATATAAATATATCAATTAATATAATGGCAAAAGGTTTCTTTATTCAATAAAAATGGCAAGCTTTCAAGTATCGTAAGCTCATCATTAAACCAATTGTTTCGCATATACCTACAATATCTATATAGAGAGTTTAAAATCGGGCGCTATAGAGAGGGAGGCGCTATTTAGAGGAGGCGCTCTAGACAAGCTTAACTGTATATTTAATGTAACGTTTTGTGTTAAATGTAAAAATATGTTTTTACATTGTTAATTTAAGTTTATTGTTGTTTTATAATAATGTAGATACAAATTACATTGTTGTTGTTATTTATTATCGTTTGTTTAAAAAAATACATTGTATGTGATGATGATAACAAAAATGACTTTTTTTTATTTAATATACAAAAAAATTAGTGAAAAAAGAAATAATTGATTATAAAATTCACAAACGTAACAATATATTTAAATAAAAGGCATATATTGGATCAAAATATCATTTATTTTACCAATATTTCAGTTGGCTGAACGCCAACCTTTATCAAGGTGTTATAACATATTAATATGTGTCAACTTTTATAATAACTTGATAAAGGTTGGCGTTCAGCCAACTGAAATATTGGTAAAATAAATGATATTTTGATCCAATATATGCCTTTTTATTTAAAGATTTATTCATGGAGAGATTGCTCTATTTTCAAATATATTATACAAAGTATATATTTACAAAAATAATATTTTCAGAATTTTTAAAAACCATTAGAAACTATGCTGAGTCATTCTATCTATCAAATATGAGTCGCGTACATCACATCATTCATGGATTTCCTCGAATTAGGATTTGGTTCCAAAAGATTTCGAATTAAATCAGCTATTGATGGATTGATTCTGGATGGTATGTTCTTATGTTTACCATTGAGAATATTCCTCTCCTTCTCTTCTTTGTTTGAGCCACCAAAAGCCGTTCGGCCAGTTAGCATCAAAAACAGAATACAACCAAGCGACCAACAATCAACTTCAAAACCACAAGGTTTCCATTGAATCATTTCTGGAGCCATATATAGTAAGGTACCACTTTTCCAACGTTTTCTTTGTCCTAAGGATGATAGCCGTTTCGATAATCCAAAATCGATCAATTTGATTTCACCATCTTTGATAAGAATATTATGTGGTTTAAGATCACCATGGATTATATATTTCTCAGTATGTAGATAGTGACAAGCTTCAGCTATCTCATGAATCTTAGAAAGGATAAGTGCAACATCGTTTTTGTTTTCTTCATAGAATTGAAGGAGGGTTGATTCACAATATTCCATTATGATATATACAAATAAGTCATCACAGAAACATCCGAAATGTTTCACAATATACTTGTGGTTTATTGATTGTAGAATGCTAACTTCTTGAAGAGGGTTTACATTCGAGTTTTTTAATGCTACTTTACAAGCCAATGTTTCTTGAGATTCAATACCTACAACCTTCAAACAACATGCATAACCACCTTTACCTAACATTTCACCTTTCTTATATCTTTCTCCTGTCATTGTATTGGTAATGATATCGCTGATGTTAGTATAAATATCTTCAATTTCTATATTCTTTATTACCTTTTTTATCTTAGGCATATTGATCGGTTTTTTAAACAATATTCAAAACCCTGTGTAAATTTAACAAAAAAAAAAACAAGTATTTTAATTTTAATTAATTTTTTAAAAGCATATAAACTCTAATAGGATAAGAAATTGATGTGCATTATGTGTTTAAGTTTTATGCATCATTTAAAATATGCATATAATTTTTTTTAAATCATTGAAAAAAATATTTTAGGATATTAAAATATTGTCTAGAATATATTATGTAAATTTAATTTTTAAAATATTAAAAAATATATATTTAGCAGTGTGTGTATGTTGTTGTCGTGTCCAATGAAGAGCCTCAGATGTCTCCATGCATCTCTATCACAGCAGTCGCAATGCCCACTATCTTGGGTGTGTATACTGTATTGTTGTTGTTGTCCAATGAAGAGCCTCAGATGTCTTCATACATCTCTATCACAGCAATGCATGGAGACATCTGAGGCTCTTGTGTGTGTATGTATTTATCACAAATAAATATTTCAAAAATAAAAAGTGGCGATAAAAATTAGCTTCTATTTTAATAGTAATATCTACAATACCTTGGGTATCTTAGAAGAAATCAATAGATCAATTTTATAGGTTCTGGATGCCCTAAAAAGGCAAATAGACATATTCCATTACATTGTTAAATTACATTTCAATTTTATAATTTCAGTTGTAAATATCCACGTTGCGCGCGTTTGTATTTGTAAATATTTCTTGTAAGATATAGTCGATGTTTTTTATTAAACCCGTTTAAAAACGATTATCTCTTGAAAGCTAGCGTTTTTAAAATAAAAAGAAACTCATTTTTTGTGAGAAAATATTTATATATTTCAAAACTTTTTTCACAATTTTATCATGAATTGTCAAATTTGCATATCCTTTTATAAGGACCAAAATTTGCATATTCCGTATTTGCATATTACAATAACACTATGCGGCGCTGATTATGTGTATACAAAAATGTAATGCCTCGATTAAGGTTAGCGTTCAGCCAGCCGAAATATTGACAAAGCAATTCTTTTATTAAATCCAATAAATGCCTTTTTATTATCTAATATTACAATATATTGAGAAGACGACTCTGCAACGATTAAAAAAGATAGGCGTTACAGTTAAGCGTTAAAAAAACCATAAACTATTCTTAATAAACCTTTATGCCTCAAATATTCGTCTATTTGTAACCTTCGCGTTGCATTTTCGAGCCATTAGGTTGTCCCATACATTCCACTTCTAGGCGAATTCTATTTACACATAAATAAATTTCAATTAAAAGCATTTACAAAAGTAAAAGCCTCTATAATACTTATAAATAATAAACAAACGACTTCCGAAGTTGAGTTTCTTGTTTATTTATCGATGATTGTTCTGTGAAATTACAACAACAGCAAAAAGCTTTATTAAGACCTTTTATTCAGATTCTCCGAAGTACATACAGGAATGACAGTAATAACACCAGTAATAAGCATTGTTATTATCATTACTTTTAAAGCTAATAACATTAAATGGTCATATGAAGTTTTGTGAAATTACAACAACAACAAAAAGCTTATTAAAGACCTTTTATTCAGATTCTCCGAGAATAAATGTAGGGTACATACAGGAAAAACAATAATAAGACCAGTAAAATAAGCATTGTTATTATCATTACTTTTAAAGCTAATAACATTTAATCGTAATATAAAGTTTTGTGAAATTAAGATTTCTATATTATTGGGGCTATGTATAAATCTATAAACGTCTGAAATTTCTATGTGTCTAATGTTACCATTGTGTTTTATGGATATCATGGCTTCGTGGATTAATTTTAATGCTTATTGTTTGTATGTTTGTGTAAAATGTTTTTGGTTCTTTCAAGTTAAATGTGGGGTCTGTGTTTTCAATGTGTTGGAAACAATAAACTCACCCTCTAAAACCGTTTTTATTATTATTTTAAAACTACTTCATTATATAAATTTTATAATTCACGCTTTTGGTTACACTCACGATTGAATTACATTTATTTGAAATAATTTTTAAAGAATTCTTAATTTGATAAAAAAAATGTGTAATTTTATGTGAATCAGAGTTTATATTATAAACATGTTAAATTTAAATATGATATAATATATCTCTATCTATATTAATAAAATGCAAATTTCATAAGTGTTGTTCACTAAAAACTTTCGTTACAATGCATCAATTTCGACCAAATTTTCAACATTTATGTAAAACGAGATGGAGCAGGTTTTGCTTAACATCAAAATATTTTTCCTAACTTTAACATGCGTAACTTCACTGTTATCGATTAAATACAAAAAAAAATCAACAGAGTTAATTTTATTTATATATAAATACAAAAAAAAAAAATTCAGCAATTCATTCAACTCAATCTAAAAAAATATTCAAAACAAGCAATTTTAAGATAACACCATATGTAAAACAGTCGGCCAAGAAAACAACAACGATATTACATCTTTCTCACATATTCACACACAATCTTGATTAATGATTAAAACTAATCTTTAACATTGTTTATTATACTTCATAATATATAATATTCGTTAGGCAAACTTTCACTCGGATAAAACCCGGGCGAAGCCGGGTACACATCCGCTAGTCTACTTATATATTTGCCTTATTCTGTCTGTTTGTCTGTTTGTTTGTCTGAAGCTCACGGGTGGGATTTTTCATAACCATCGGTGGTTCAGTGGTAGAATGCTCGCCTGCCACGCGGGCGGCCCGGGTTCGATTCCCGGCCGATGCATTTTTTTTTTTTTTTATAATTTTTAAAACTCATTTATATATTATACTAGCCGAATGACCCGGGCAACGCCCGGGTTTTACCCGATTAAATGTGTTTATTTAAATACTATTCGTTACAATTATAAATTGGCGGCGTGGATGTCACTCTTGTGAAACGTCCCGCTCCAAACTTTGTGTCTGAGAAGCGATATTTTTATAGAAAGATGATCTGGCTTTTGTTTTCTGCTCGAATGAATGTTTTTCTGTTAGAATTTTGTTCCTGCGTACAAAATAATGAGCTGGTTTCACCCGTGGTCTCTGCTTTTTGGAATTTTTCCCGATATAATTTTGTATCTGATAATCTTACATGATACAGCAATATCGTCATCATCATTTTCTGACTAATAATATATAGTTTTAATAATTGATTTATATATTTTTTAAAATAGCCTATCGTCTTCCCCGTATTTTTTTTACCTATGTATGGAAATTTTGGTTTGAATTAGTGAACTACTGCGAATTTGTATACCGGACATACAAACCACAAACAAACAAACAAACATACAAACATTCATTTTTATATATATAGAAGATATAATATAAATGAGTTTTAAAAATTGTTAAAAAAAAATGCATCGGCCGGGAATCGAACCCTGGCCGCCCGCGTGGCAGGCGAGCATTCTACCACTGAGCCACCGATACGTATACAAAAAGCCATATTTGGGTATTCATTCCATTTCGGATTACTCCGCGTAAAAAAAAAGTTCTTCAAATGAAAAAAAGAAATAGCCAAAAATACTAAGCAAATTGTATCCAAAAATTTTCCTCAGGTTTATAAAAAGCGACATGTAAAATTTGGTACCAATTGGTTCAGTAGTTTTTGAGTTTATCGCGAAACAGACAGACAGACAGACAGAAATTGACTTTTATATATATAGAGATAGAGAAGAGATTAGTGTTTAGGTATTTGATTTAATTCATATAGTTGATATAATAGTATATATTAATATTATATTTTTTATAAATTAGTTTTAAAAATTGTAAAAAAAAATGCATCGGCCGGGAATCGAACCCGGGCCGCCCGCGTGGCAGGCGAGCATTCTACCACTAAGCCACCGATGCTTTAAAAAAATGGCCATATTTAGGTATTCATTCCATTCCGGATTAGTCCGCGTAAAAAAATAGTTCTTCAAATAAAAAAAAAGAAATAGCCAAAAATAATAAGCAAAATGTAGCCAAAAATTTTCCTCAGGTTTATAAAAAGCGACATGCAAAATTTGGAATCAATTGGTTCAGTAGTTTTTGAGTTTATCGCGAAACAGACAGACAGACAGGAATTGACTTTTATATATATAGAGACAAGAATGACATCCACGGCGCCAATTTATAATTGTAACGAATAGTATTTGAACAAAAGCATTTAATCGGGTAAAACCCGGGCGTTGCCCGGGTCATTCGTATATAATAATTGTATAAACGAATGCTAGACAAAATCACCGCGAATGTTTCTTTTTTTTTAAGGCAATTTCTTTTTAAGGCAATTATCGTTATTTATCGTTAATTTTTGTTTCGATTTTATTGAAAAAAAAAACGATATGGTGCCTTTAAAAAATGATCTTTATTACTATGCAGTTTTCTATTTAGTCAATATACCTAAGTTCATGTTGCAAATGTAATTATCTGTATCGATTTAGTAGGTGAAATGCAAAAAAAAATCGACATGATATAATCTTTATGAAAATTCACATTTTTATTTTTATATTTTCAAGACACACAGTTTGGGGCGGGAGGTTTCACAAGAGAGACATCCACGGCGCCAATTTATAATTGTAACGAATAGTATTTTAATTAAAACGTTTTAAAAACACACAGTTTGGAACGCGACGTTTCACAAGAGTGACATCCATGGCGCCAATTTATAATTGTAACGAATAGTATTTGAATTAAAACGTTTTTAAAATATATACGCACTCGGGTAAAACCCGGGCGTTGCCCGGGCCATTCGTCTAGTATCTATATAAAAAGAATAAACAGTAGAACAAACTCCCTGTAAAGGATACCTAATTGCAGAACCAAAGTGTCCTTTAGGGAGAGTTGCTAAATAGTAAAAATTATAATTTTACAAATTAAAACTGTCCTTTATATAGAGAGGTGTCTTCTACAAAGAGTCCTCTTATGGAGGTTCTACTGTATAAAGAAAATAAATTCATTGATGATATTTAAAAGAGAATAATATATTTTTACAGATAAAATATTATTTAGTTTGAATTTTAAGTTATTTTTGCTTGTAATTTTAATAAAGTGAGAGAAACCTGCATTTTTGGATTTATTCCTAATTTGAAGTCATGAACAATGTATGAAAAAAAAAGGTCTCAACTCTCTCAAGTACCTTCTAAATTAAAATCGTGATTCACACAAACATATATTGTATCTATATACAGTTGAACCTGTCTATAGCGCCCCCTCTTGGGACTCACCAAAATAGGGTGCTATAGAGAAGGGGTGCTATAGACAGTCACTTTTAATGTAAATCGCATCGTACTACGTATTTAAAATCGGGCGCTATAGAGAGGGAGGCGTTATTTAGAGGGGGCGCTATAGACAGGTTTAACTGTAGTTTTAAAATTTATTTATATAAAATGAAAGGATTTAAAAGCACGAATGTTTCTTTTATACATAATACAAACTTCTACTGCCCTTACTGCGATGAAAAATATATTGGGAGGGCTTGGCTCATCAGTGGTGAACCCTCCCAGCGGTTTCGCCAATTTAATCCACCAGACCGCTTCTCAGAGCTCTAATACTGTATTGGACGATTCTGTGCTTATATACGCAGCACTGAAGGATGGAATCTCAGAAATGGTTTTCAAGAAGACTCTGGACATAAGCTTATAGGACAGTAGAATTACATTCAAATATTTGCATCGAGCAATGCTCTTCCGCAAACAATAAAGACAAGGCCAGTTAGGCATATATTAACACAAAGCAATAACGCGCCATCTATACATATAAAATGAAAGGATTTAAAAGCACGAATGTTTCTTTTATACATAATACAAGCTTCACACATATAAAATTTCACATTATAAAATATATCACATATAAAATTTTTTATATAAAAATCTATTTCCATTAATTCACAAGTTTTTGATCCCCATTGTTGTAAATATGTATATATAATTAATCCACCTATATTTTTAAAAATGCAATAAATTAAAGACCAGTCCTGTTAGGCATAAATTAACATTTTATATGCATTTCATTTTATATGTATAGATGGTGCGTTATTGCTTTGTGTTAAAGGTTATTTGTTGGTTGAGATTTGGTTTATAAAAAATATAGATACATCAACCAATAATTTATTCAATTTTCGACGTTTTCAGTGACTCAATGTAACTCTCCATAGAGGAATGAGAAATTACGCTGAGAAGAATGACATAGAGTCACTGATAACGTTGAGAAGTGAATAAATTACTGGGGTGATGTTGTAGCTATATAGATGATGATTATGATAGATGCTTAAGAGTGTATTTTAGAGAATCAGGTCGTACAAGTATATCGTACTTGTATATAGATTATGAAAAAAGTCCGTAATTATCTTTTCTTAATTAATCAAGAATGGGTATTTGACCAAATCTGGAATAATTAAAAATCAACAACAACAATAACCTTTATTGGGCACACGTGCCATACAGGATTCTCCCGGTAGGACAAAATAAATAAATAATAATAAAGAATCAACGAGAATAGTTGATATTTATTCTGATAGATGGCGCAAGCCATCAGCAACTTTCAGTTGCGCGATAAGGAGATGCCTTTTTTCATAATTTATGTACCTTATCCCAGTACAATATCACATTTGTACTATTTTTCGTATTGTATATAGATGTCACCAACATGGACGGAGTAATGAAAATGTCTCAAAAATGATCAAAGAGGGATTTAGCATAATGGAGACGATTTAGTGGAGGATAACCATCTTGTCCGACACTCGAAGTGGCTGTAGCTATGACTGGAGGAATGTATGGAAGGAACATCAGAGTAAGTAAGAACAAGAATGGAATTCAAGGACAATTTCATAAGACGCTACGATACCATTAAAAAAAAGTTCGAAAGGACATAAACAGCTACCAATCTATGGACTGCCAGCTACCAATCTACTTATTGAGGAGAAATTGATTTCTAAGAAGGGGGAGGGGGTCGTACGACAAATATCTGGAATTTCCAGAGGCAATGAGTCAAGGGTCATAATGGAAGCATAAATCCAAGTAATGTGAGCACAGATATATTACACTCATGGTCAAAACTTAAGGATTTTCAAAGGAGACAAAGAAAATTTTGTTCATACTTGGTTATCTCGTGTGTCTTCAATAAATGTCACTGTAATATCTTTCAGAGTTATTGTCTGAATCCAGATATACATGTTAAAAGGTACAACTTCCTTAAGTATTGCTCATACTTGGTTATCTCGTGTGTCTTCAATGAAGGTCACTGTAATATCTTTCAGAGTTTTTGTATTAATCCCGATATACATGCTAAAAGGTACAACTTCCTTAAGTTTTGTTCACACTTGGTTTCTCGTGTGTCTTCAATGAAGGTCACTGTAATATCTTTGAGTTATTGTCTGAATCCCGATATTCATGGTAAAAGGTACAACTTCCTTAAGTTTTGTCCATGAGTGTAAATCTAGCTTTATATAGAAAGAGGCATTAAAAGAGAAGGACCTGATGTATAGAGAGATGGAATCCAGGAGTTACATTTGTTAGGAATATCTGTAATTGGAAGAGAATTAAGTACAGCGTTGTGCAAGTAAAGGAACAGGTAGGAAACAAATATTTGTACAGGAACAAGCAGTAAATACGCTTGTATTCTAAATAGATTAGTTAAAAAGGGTATTGAGAGGCCTGCACTCAAACCAGAAATATAGAGACTATCCTATCAACCACAAAATTTAAAGTCACACTCAAGTTCAGAAATATATAACTTGGTCTAAGGCATTGAATGCACCAAAGCTAAAAATAGTTAACTTAGCTCAGCTCAGTTAATTTTTAAAAAGTACAGAAAAATCCAATAAAGGCCTAGCATAATAAATATCACAAGTACAGAGAAATATAGAGCTTATTTTAGTATATCTCATAAATCTTGAGAGGTAGAGCCCCATCTCGAACAGTAAACAATACCAAGTATTACTACAATGAAATTAAACATGGACGAACACACCAAATATCTCAATCCCAGGACTATAGTCAGTAAATGTTTTAAGTCCAGAAGTATATAACTTATTCTAGCACAGTAAATGTCACAAATCCTGAAAGCTAGAGCCCTATCTCTAACAATAAGCACAATACCAAGTATTAACACAATGGGATTAAACCTGGTGGAACATACTAAAGAGCTCAAGCCCAGGACTATAGTCAGTAAATGTACAGAATTGTGACTTAGCCCCAGAGAAAATCGCCCCAGAATTGTCTGGAGGCAGCCAGCTATCGATCTGTTTGGATGTCGACGCATCGACCCGACAGAGCGAACAATCAGCTGGCCGAGGAATTCTGCAGATGTTGCCATTCCGCCGCTGCGTCCTCGGCGGACACTTCCTGGAGGTCCCTTTGACTGACATCCTTTATCCAGGGTCGTCACTCATGGCTGTGCTCCATTCTGACGTCAAGCAACCTTTGCACAACAATATCTCCAACATTCTTACACTCCCTCTCAACCTTTAGCTGATCCATCTCTTTCATTAGATTCTGCTGCAGTTACTCCTTTAGAACCCCATCCTACGTTATCTTTATAAAAAATCCTTTAGGGATAATATAAGATTCTTTTTCAAAAATGATTTATACTAGATATATTGCCAGGACTGTACTTCTAAAGTCTGACAATGTTGAAAAAGCATTTAAACTTTTAAATAAAGTCCTGGCTACAGAGGGAGTGTTTGACAACTACCGTAACACCGGGTACTACGAGAAGCCGTACCGCGTATCCTTCACCATCGCAAAGACAATCTACAACGAGGACATGACCAACCGGGTCAACTTCCTGAGCCGGAAGAACCGCGAGGACCCCTGGACCGGTTACTAGGTCCGGCGGAATAAAGTCTCTCTCTGTGTTTTTTACGTCATCTTTATAGTTAAACTAGCCGAATGACCCGGGCAACGCCCGTGTTTTACCCGATTGAATGTTTTGATTCAAATACTATTTGTTACAATTATAAATTGGCGCCTTAAATAATTGCATATATTAGTTAATAACTATAGCCTATGTGCTTTATCTGTCTATGTACTGTTTTGGCTTCCGTAGGCGTCTCTTACTGGGAAAAAGAAAGAGAGGATTCCATTTGGTTATTATCTAATATATGCATTTATTTAGGGAGCGACCCGCTCCAACACAATAGTTACAAAAACCAAAAAGCGAGTGGGGGGGGGGCAAAGTCAAAAACAAAGTGTCTCGCGTAGTGACGGCGCCATCGTAGCCACGTGATCGTAGCCAACCAATAGGAGAGCGCCATTCCAAAAAAAAAAAAGCAAACGGTGACAGAGATGATGACGCTCGTAACTGTATATAGAATCATACGAACGACTCTCTCTATCTATCCATGTCATTGTGTTGGGGACAGCAACCACTATATAAGACAGAAGCTGGCTTATGAAACTGAAGAATTCCAGACGTCCCTTCAGTAAGGTATCAGTCTGCTATATATATCCAAATTCAATTTTGATGTTTTAAATTTTTGGAATTATTTTTGTTATTATTGTTTACTAAATGTCTATAAAGTTAAAATAATTGTCTCTCTCTCTCACTCGGCTTCGCCTGGATTCTGACCGAGTGAATATCCACCAAACCAATATTGTTTGAATATTTTTTTCTATCACATTTATAATTACAATATTGTGAGTGGTGGATGTAGTAATGCTGATAGTAATTTGTTCATAATTATAATCCTTTTCTGAACAATATCTTGAATATGTACAGTTATGGACAAAACTTAAGGAAGTTGTACCTTTTAACATGTATATCGGGATTCAGACAATAACTCTGGAAGATATTACAGTGACCTTTATTGAAGACACACGAGATAACCAAGTATGAACAAAACTTAAGGAAGTTGTACCTTTTAGCATGTATATCGGGATTCAGACAATAACTCTGAAAGATATTACAGTGACCTTTATTGAAGACACACGAGATAACCAAGTATGAACAAAACTTAAGGAAGTTGTACCTTTTAACATGTATATCGGGATTCAGACAATAACTCTGAAAGATATTACAATGATCTTTATTGAAGACACACGAGATAACCAAGTGTGAACAAAACTTAAGGAAGTTGTACCTTTTAGCATGTATATCGGGATTCAGACAATAACTCTGAAATATATTACAGTGACCTTTATTGAAGACACACGAGATAACCAAGTGTGAACAAAACTTAAGGAAGTTGTACCTTTCAACATGTATATCAGGATTCAGACAATAACTCTGAAAGATATTACAGTGACCTTTATTGAAGACACACGAGATAACCAAGTGTGAACAAAACTTAAGGAAGTTGTACCTTTTACCGTGTATATCGGTATTCAGACAATTACTGAAATATATTACAATCACCTTTATTGAAGTCACAATAGATAACCAAGTTTTGCCTCTTTATTCTTAAAAAAATAGCGGACTGGCGACATTAAAGACTTTCTACTTATTTAATATTTTTGTCAATGAGTGTACATGAGTGTATATTAATTCCAAGAATGATTAATTTGCATATACCGGAGTCGATCGAAACTATAATAGATACACCTTCAAGATATGCCATTATACCGTATCAAAGTTTCAATGGGTAGATTAATCGTTGTAGAAATGTTTTGTAGAGATCATTTTTGTTCCACTAGATGACGCTCTGCCATCTAGAAAAGCTCATATAAGCCCTGTCAGGATATGTCTCTTTTGTTTTAATATATATGCCTTTTTAATTAAAAAAAAATATATATATATATATGAAAAAACAATTTAAAAAAAAATAAAAGATAAGTGGGTCAGGTGTTGATATTAAAAATAAAGAAGGCATCTCCTGACCACAAGCACATGTGCTTTTTAGATGGCAGAGCGCTTCTTCTTCTTCCTGGAGGATGGTAATCATGAAAAGACAATGGAGGTACCAATATACCATCAGAGTTCAGCATGAACAACTAACAGCCAACCAAAAGTAACCACGTAGACGATCTCAACCATTTTTGCTCCACTAGATGGCGCTCTGCCATCTAAAAAGCACATGTGCTCGTGGTCAGGAGATGCCTTCTTTATTTTTAATATACATATATTATTCATTGTTGTAATTATAATAAGCTAGGTTAGTCTTATTTGAGCGGTACCTAGTAAAGTTATTTTGGAACCAGAATCATAAAATGGGGAAACAAACACATATAATTTTATTATGATGCATTAGCGCGCCATCTGTTATGGAGATTCGAAACTATTATAGACTTTTATTTATTATAGACTATTAGGGTCTGGCTCATAATTTTTCCATTGCAGTAAGGACAGTAGAAATTATTTAATTTTAAAAATAATCACATACGCGTCTATAATAGTTTCGAATATTTAATCGAAATATTATTTCTATTTATAAAGATAGGTAAAACTTGAGACAAGGATCACCTTCCTATTCCCTATAGAATAACAAACACGGGTCAGGGAGAAGAGATTCTTTTATAAGAGGACTAGACAAATGACCCGGCTTCGCCCGAGAATTCCCCCGAGTGAAATTTCCTTCATTATGAAAGTACATCAATAATAGTAGAAGTGCCATAGAATAGCAATACAGAAGTAACACATAAACCACAGGCAAAAAAAGTGTGGCATTGGTTCAGTAGTTTTTGAGTTTATCGCGAAACAGACAACAGACATTGACTTTTATATATATAGAGAGATAATAATAATATAAATGAGTTTTAAAAATTGTAAAAAAAAAAAATGCATCGGCCGGGAATCGAACCCGGGCTGCCCGCGTGGCAGGCGAGCATTCTACCACTGAACCATCGATGCTTATAAGAAATGGCCATATTTGGCTATTTATTCCATTCACAAAAGCAAACGGTGACAGAATTGATTGATGACTCTGATACTTGTATACTTTAATGATCGTACAAGCTTTCGGGAAAGACGCCTCTCTAGTACCCGTAGATGGACATCTTGCCCGATGGACAACTTGTACGTTTTCTTATATAAAAGGATCTCTTCTCCCTGACCCGAATCTCTTCTTCTATAAGTAGAAGTCGTTATTTTATTAAACATATTTACATATTGAAAATAGAGCAATCCATAAATAAATCTTTAATTAAAAAGGCATATACAAGGTAGCATTCAAATACTTCAACAACCTCCCTATTCCCCAGACCTAGCTCCAAATGATTTTTTTTTCTCTTTCCAAAACTCAAAATCGCTCTAAAAGGAAGGAGATTTGACACTAGAGAGTCCATCATAGCGGATTCGAAAAAGGTTTTGAAGAACATCCCGAAAGATGCCCATTTCTAAATGTTTTAAATCATGGGAGAAGAGATGGAAATTATGTATAGATGCGGGAGGGGACTATTTTGAAAAATACTAATAAATATTTTTTTAATAATTCTCTATTTTTTCTTTATTTTTGACCAGTCTCATTATTTATTGAACACGCCTTGTATTGGATCAAAATATCATTTATTTTACCAATATTTCAGTTGGTTGAATGCCAACCTTTATCAAGGTGTTATAATTAATATAAAAATAATAAAGACATTAATACGAGTATGTTATAACACCTTGATAAAGGTTGGCGTTAAGCTAAATGAAATATTAGTAAAATAAATGATATTTTGATCCAATATATGCCTTTTTAATTAAAGAATGTACATATATCCGGCTATGAAGATGGCCATTGATGTAGAATTAAGATGGATAAGTCCAAGAAGTAAGACCGTTTAGATCTTATGCCTCGTAAGTAAGGTAAACTGAACAGAAAATGCTACATACTGTCTGTGAGCTAGGTTACAGCGGTCTAATAGATTACACTGAGGATATATTGCTTGTGGAATAATGAATATTGATCATAAAAGAAGTCAGTGGACGATTGAATAAAACCCTCGATTCCCGACAGCCATAAACCAAGATTGAATCCCGCGTTTGACACTTTGTTCTATGTGAAAAAACAATAAAAAATATATATAATAGGTACAGTCTGCACCACGCTGACGAGGGCCAACAGCCCGAAACGCGTTCTAGGTTGACTTTTCTTGATTTTTTCAAGAAATTGGGTTGGCCAAATATCACGGAGCAAGTTAAATAAACGTTTAGTTTATTTTTGCTCTACTAGATGGCGCTCTGCCATCTAGAAAAGCTCATGTGAGCCTGGTCAGGATATGCCTCTTTTGTTTTTATTATATATATACATATATATATTATTCATTGTTGTAATTATAATAAGCTAAGTTGTCTTTTTTGAGCGGTACCTAGTAAAGTGATTTTGGAACCAGAATATTGATGATCTAGTCCTACTCCATCTTTTTAATCTCTTTTTATTTATTTCATCTCAATGTTTACAGGTGTTTGTTTACATTCAAGTACAGATCGTGAATCACCTTGTTCTAGCTATTTACATGAGCTTGGTTAGTTTATGTGGACTCCCCAAATCTTGCATGAGGGAAACTGTTGGATATTTCCTCAATTTTATCATCACTTTAGACCCCAAAATCCGATCAAATAAGATTTCGTTTTTATCTTCACTCTTTGGTCCAAATAATATTAATCGTATTGTAGTCATTATATAATCAATATTTTATTACCTGAAACACTATGAAAGTTAAAAGAGAAAATGAAAAAAACTAAAGGAAAGAGGAAGAGAAAATAATAGTTTAAAAAAAGAAAGGTTGAAAAAAATGGTTTTCATCCTTAGTTTAATCACCGTTAAATTCGTCCGTTTTTCCACATAATGTCATAGAAAATTCTTTTGGTTCTTTATTTTCTCTGATTAGGTCAACCACAGGTCCTCGCCTATTTGCATATTGTCTTGGCCACTTTTGAGGTGGCGAGATGAAGAGCAATAGCGCTGGCTATTTTAAATGATGCATGTAGAAATTCAGAAATGGGTGTAAATTGACAAAAATGGATACAGAAAATTATAAATATATTTTTATAACGCTACTTCTAAAATATATATAGTTAAAATTTATTTATCTATAGACCTTATCCTGTAATGAATAAAAATTGAAAGAAGGAAGGTATGGCTCATCAGTGGTAAACCCTCCCAGTGGTTTCGCCAGTTTAATCTCTAGTCAGCTTCACTGTTATATTAAACTGAGTTCTTATATACCCTGCACTTATTATAGAATACAGTAAAATTGGTGTTTTGAAAAAATTGGGACATGAGCTTCTAAAAATTTATAAATATATATCTAAATTAAAAATATAATGTATCGAGCAATGCTCTTCCGCAAAATCACAAATAAGCCTGTTAGAGACAACATTTAAAATGTCATCATTAATTTAGAAATAATTTCAATTATATATATGCATATCTATATATATAAAAATCAATGTTTGTATGTTTGTTTGTTTGTATGTCCAGTATACAAATTCGCAGTAGTTCACTAATTCAAACCAAAATTTCCATACATAGGTAAAAAAATACGGGGAAGACGATAGGCTATTTTAAAAAATATATATAAATTAATTATTAAAACTATATATTCAAATTATTCTACTTAGCTCACGAACAGCGCCCTCTATCAAAGATTAAATTATGCTGATGCAAACAAATAGATAATGCTAATAACAAACAATTATTTGAAAAATCTTATCTAAATATATATCACTCGGGTAGATATGCACACGGGTAAATCCCGGGGCGAAGCCCGGGTCACCCGTCTAGTACTTTATATAAGAAAAAGTAACGTTACAAATAATTTCTATAATTTTCAGCTATAGATGGCGCTTTGCTAATGATGAACAAGTAGATATGCAAATTTAAAACAAGCTCCTGATATATTGATGGATAAAACAACACTCGTTCTTAAAAAGAACGACAGTGGGTCGCCGAAACATCGGCTAGGAACCTCCTTTTTTTGCTTATCCCTAGTACACGTGGTACAGACCCTTATAATCATGGTGGGTAGTTAGCGACTGCTTTTACTGTAAGTGCACCACATGTCTACACATGTGAAAAGCAGCTCGACTTTGCACTTACAAATGTGCCAGAGACACGTTTGGTTACTTGCACTCGCTGGTGGGGTTGGACTTTTGCAAGAATCGGGGACCATTGGAGCACTTTTTTTTTTAACCAGAAAAAAAAGTGCCCAATGCGGGAATCGAATCCTGTTCGTAGCGGTCGAAAACCAATGGTTTAGACCATCCTTTCACCAACCCCCAGGAAACTCCCTACAACACATATATATGAATTGTTCCATTTTATTAGTTTATAAAAATCAAGATGTGGCAAGCTTTCGAATATTGTGAGCTCTTCTACATGGACCTATTTATATATAAGGGATATAATATTGTAAACGTATAAAATTAGTAAAGACAAACTTCAGGATGACACAGCAATTTATTTAAGGCGCAAGTACAAACTAGAATTTAAAAAATAAAAGAGAAACAATAAGGGAAGTATATGAAGTAGCAAAATATAAATATCAAAATCTTGTTTAGAAAAATAAATATTTCGCTACAATAATATCTGTAAAACGACATTTGAAATACTATCCCGCATGTGTTTCTTTTCAACGAAAAATCAAAATTTATTTCAAGGAGAAATAACGATTATTTCTAACCTTTTGGATGAGGTATGAAAGGGTGAATTGTGAAAGGTAATGATAAACGGAAAAATAAAAGTGTCCAGGGATGGAAATTCCCATTTTCATACCTCATCCAAAAGGTTAGAAATAATCGTTATTTCTCTCAATCGTTGAAAAGAAACACATGCGGGATAGTATTTCAAATGTCGTTTTACAATTATAAGCAGCATTATATTATATTGTACAATAATATCTATTAGCAAAGTTCGAAACTAGACACGAGATTCAAATATTGCATGGCTAGAGCAATGTGTGTGATGTTTGAATAAATATATTTTGTTTCTATGTATTAAAAGTTATCAGCACACCAAATTACCATTATTTTTAACCACTTATTTTCTATTACTGCACTAAAACAGTATAAAATTCTACGATGCCGTTACAACAATGGAAAGAGGTAACAATACCGCTAGCAGTCAATAATGCTCTAGGCAAATTGTTTCCTGATGGTTTCTGAGCTCCAAACACACCATTCCTTCCCAATAATGGGATTCCTTTAACAATGCCATATTCCTTCAACAATAGAACTAATGCATTCCTACAGACCGTGTTCTTGAGGTTCCTTCCTTCATAGCAACAATCTGTTAATCGATAATTGATTGATTGGATATTGTGATATTTTTGATGTTATTAAACACTATATATATAGTCTACTAACTCTTCAATCGTCAGGGTATTGTCCGAGTACTTAGGTTTCGATAGGATATTCCTAATCTAGCATTTTCTATAATACAATATAAGGCGGCTTATGATTGTAAAATGACATTTAGCAATTATCCCGCATGTGTTTCTTTTGAACGAAAAATCGAAATTTATTCTAAAGAGAAATAATGATTATTTCTAACCTTAGGGATGAAGTATAAGAGAATTTTTCCGTTTATCATTACTCTTCACAATTCATCCTTTCATACTTCATCCCTAAGGTTAGAAATAATCGTTATTTCTCCTTAAAATAAATTTCGATTTTTCGTACAAAAGAAACACATGTGGGATAATTGCTAAATGTCGTTTTACTATAATTTTCTATATACTTTAGGTGTAAGGGATACGATAAAGTGTAAATATAGGAAAAAAAATCCAATAAGTTAATAATTAATATTAGAATGAATGATCTAAGGATATAGATCCGCTAGCGATTCTTCACCAAACTCTGCAGCGGTGGCAGAGTATATATGTGAAAAAAAAAAACAATAAAAAATATATAAGGTCAGGTGTCGATATTAAAAACAAAACTTGAAACATTTTTGAAAAATTAAGTTATTGTTATTATAAAGGAGAACGTTCGATTTTACATATATGGGAAATCAGCCTTTATATAAGCAAATAAGGAGTGGTTTATGATTTAAATATAAAAATTCCTTAAGTTTTGTTCATAAATGTAAATAGAATTTCAGAAACTGGAAATTTCTATCTACCTAGACAACGACAAAATAATTTTATTGACATCTTGTTCAATATATGCAAAAGTGTACACCATTATTTTAAAGTAATAATTAATATATATACATAACTTAAAATAAAAAAGGCATATCCTGACCAGGCTCTCATGAAGCATTTCTAGATGGCAGAGCGCCATCTAGTGTAACAAAAATAAACTAAACGTTTATCACTAAAATATCACGGAACGAGTTAAATAAACGTTTAGTTTATTTTTGTTCCACTAGATGGCGCTCTTTCATCTAGAAATGCTCATGAGAGCCTGGTCAGGATATGCCTTTTTTTTGCTTTAAAATAATGGTGTACACCTTTGTATATACTGACAAGATGTCAATAAAATTATTTTGTCGTTGTCTAGGTAGCTAGAAATTTCCAGTTTCTAAATTCTATTTACATTCATGAACAAAACCTGAGGAATTTTTATATTTAAATCATAAATCAATCTTTATTTGTTTATATAACGGCGGATTTCCCCCATACATGTAAAATCTAACGTTCTCTTTTATAATAATAATAATATATGTTGTAATATATTCCAATATATATCTATGTCTCCATGTATTGTAGTTATAATGTAATTGCCAAAGTCACAAATAAAATTTCGAGTGAGTGACAGTCGATGCCGGAAAGCCGGAAAAGGGTCCGAAAAACAAGTCGGGTATGCCCCCTTCTTATGCAAACAGATTAGTCCGCTTTGAGACACGATTGACAGATCTCCCCTGACCGGTGTCGGCTACACTCACTCGCTCGCCATCTCTGTGGTGACATCCAACATGTCTCGTCCTTTTGTGTAATCCCAATCACGCCTGAACCCACTCTAATCATTGTGACCACCACGACTGCAACCAACATGCCACACTACAGTCATCCAACAACTATACATTACTACATATATACATGCTAAAAGGCACAACTTTTTAAAGTTTCGTCTGTGAGTATAGTTATAAAAAAAAGTGGGTAACACCCTCGATTCCCGACAGTCATGAACCGGAATTGAACCCCGCGTTAAAATTTTGTATAATATGTGAAAAGCCTTCATATTCATATATTATTCACTGTTTCAATTATCATAAACTAGGTTGCTCTTGTTGAGCGGTACCTAATAAAGTGATTTGAACCGTGCTCCTATATTCTGACTTGTTCCCTTTTTTTTTTTTCAAGAATAGAAATTCCGTGAATATGTAAATTTTGCATTAGAGAAAAGAAAGGTTATGTAAATATAAAAATACTATATATATAAGGTGTGTGTATGTGCCGAAGTTTGGTTGTATTATATTTCATTTTCAGATCATTCCAATTGTTGAAATTATCTCTTAATATATCTAAAGAAATAGAGCGGATTAAAATTCCATCCTCAAATTATGATGGTAACATTTTTAAAAAAAGGAAAGAAAAACAAAATAGATTAAAATCGCGAAAAACATTTTTAAAAATCAATATAAAATAAAGAAATTGTTATAAAAAAAATAGTAATACAAATAGAAAATCAAGAAAGAGACTCTAAAGTTAAATTTACAGAAAGACAATATTTAAATCATAAATCAATCTTTATTTGCTTATATACCAGTTGATTTCATATACATGTAAAATCGAACGTTTTCCTTTTATAATAATAATAACTTTATTTTTCGAAAAAGTTTACAAGTTTTTCTCTAAAAAGTGTAATAAATGATCAGTCTATTTACAAATATTATTTACAACTTCTAAGAAAGATAATTATCTTTAATATCTTTATATTCTTTAATTAAAAAGGCATATATTGGATCAAAATATCATTTATTTTATGGTAAAATAAATGTTATTTTGATCCAATATATACCTTTTTAAATAAAGATTTAATTATGGATTGCTCTATTTTCAAAAAATCATTATATTCATGATCAGCTAGTTGATGAAAAAATGTATAAAGAAATACGAAAATAAGTATATGAATATTATTGAAAAAAACAAGAAATGTAAGCTGGAGGGTATTCCTGGAGGAAGTTGAAAATACATCTCCTTTTGGTAATACTTATAAAACTTTTAAACAAAAAATTTCTCCTAGGTCTTTTGATTTACCAATTCTAAATGTAGCTCAAGATGTGCTCGAATCAGAAATGAAAAATCTGATCTCTTCTCTTTTCCGAAAGACTGTCAATCTTCTGACACAAACTATCATAAATTAATCAGAGGCAAGAGTTATACTTTTTCTAATGATAAAATCATTTATTTTGATAATATTCAAATCTGTTTAATAATTGAAAAACTCAAAAATGGCAAGGCTCCAGAAAAGAAATTATTTCCAATTGCTGTCCCAAATTTCATTTCTTCTGATAAATTCACTACTTTATTCTTAACAGGCAAAGGACCCTTCTTAAGTTTCCTATTCAAACTGAATGTTATCAATGATTCAACATGTGAATGCCGCTTAGATGTTGAATCACCAGAGCATCTTCTTTTAACTTGCCCTCTGACTAACCAAATTGTATGTAGATACTTTGAAACATTACCAAATTCTATTTGTGTATATACTCTATCTTATGAGAACTTTGTTAAGTTCAGAACTATTTGTAAAATAATTTACAAAACACTACAAATCAATCGTGTAAATAATTAATCATATATGTAAATAATACTAGCACAGCACAATAGTCCTTTGGACTTCGTGCTTTTGTAACAATAAATAAAAAAGCAGCACCTCAAATTAAGTCAGAAACTGATGAATTACCAAAAATATATTTTTTCAGTGTAGACCAGTGTTAGATCGAGGTTTCTAAGAGTTGTTTATGACAACAGAGTGGACATCAAGTTGATGACACACCTGGCGACATCTCGTGACAAACGTCATTAGATCAGACCCTCTCTCTCTGTGACTCACCGTTTTACTGCCTCTTCTAATTTGATGGTTGTTACCGTGAGAAATGGCTCCGTATATTCACTGAGTGCTCCATCTCTCTCTTTATTATCCCCTAATCCATATACAACCACTAGCCGAATGACCCGGGCAACGCCCGTGTTTTACCCGATTGAATGTTTTTATTCAAATACTATTTGTTACAATTATAAATTGGCGCCTTAAATAAATGCATATATTAGTTGGCTTCCGTAGGCGTCTCTTACTGGGAAAAAGAAAGAGAGGATTCCATTTAGTTATTAACTAATATATGCATTTATTTAAGGAGCGACCCGCTCCAACAAAATAGTTACAAAAACCAAAAAGCGAGTGGAGGGGGGGGGGGGGCAAAGGTGGCGTGATCGTAGCCAACCAATAGGAGGGCGCCATTCCAAAAAAAAAGCAAACGGTGACAGAGATGAAGAATGGCGCTCGTAACTGTATATAGAATATCTTAATGTATGCTATTAACTTCCAATTATATATATAAGGTTAAAAATACTGGTCTATATAACCCAATGTTAGATTTAATGGTTATTGTTGAGAGAAATGGCTTCGTATATTCATAGAGTGTGATATATAGGTTTTTAACTTTTAAAATTAGACATTTTATAAATTTATATTTTAACATTTTTCATTTTAATTTAGACACTTTCATTTTTATTTAGACATTTTCAATTTTAATTTAGACATTTTTCATTTTAATTTAGACACTTGGCCTTTTCTATAAAAAGTCCATGTGTCTAAATTAAAATGAAAAATGTCTAAATTGAAATTGAAAATGTCTAAATAAAAATGAAAAATGTCTAAATAAAAATGAAAGTGTCTAAATTAAAAAATGAAAAATGTCTAAATATAAATTAAAATTGTCTGATTAAAAGTTAAAAACCTATATATATATGCCTCGTTTTTTTAGGAGGACATTTTTATCCGAGTGTATATAGAATGTAAACCTTGTTTTTTTTTTCAGAATAAAATTTTATTTAGGATATAATTGAATTGAAAAATATAAGTTAGTATAATTATAATAGATTTTATTATCTGTGATAGGAATTTTCGGCTTTTCTAAATAATTAGAAAGTCGGATAGAATTATAATTATTGAAAAAACAAATTAGGCAAGTGCCTGATCACTTAAATGAGCATTTTATAGATGGCAGAGCGCCATCTAGTGGAACAGAAATAAACTAAACGTTGATTATACTGTTCCCTGATATTTGGCCAACCCATTTACTTGATAAATCAAGAAAAGCCATCTACGAACTAATTATATAAACAATACCTGTTGTACGAATAAATCTAAAACGACAGCGAATGAAGAGCTTTTACCATGAAAAAGATTTGACTACGCGTATCCATAAACATAGATATTGAAATAAATTTTAAAAAGTTGATCTTCTTTGCTTCAAAACTATAATTTTCAATTCTATCAATATATATATATATATATATGTGATAAGATCCTGTCGACTTTCAATGTGGCAATATAATAATAAGGTGGGGAAAGAGAAATAATCACACCACGAGTTGGAAGATGAACCCAGACAACCAGAGAGAGAGAGACGGCCCGGCCACCGCTGAGCGGCCGGCCGTTCGTATCGCACACAATTCCCCAACTGTCTTAATTAGTCCTGAGGTTCCAAGAAACGGGCCCCTTGGAATGTCACTGATATCTCAAGTGACCGGACTTTAGCTGCCCATCTCTCTTTGGTTGACTGTAGGTTTACTTTATTATTCCTGGAAGAGTATATATTATGACATATATATATATATATGTTATATAAAAATTGTATTTTATTTCAAAATTATAACTTTTAGAACAAACTACTCTGTTTAATTGACCGCTAGATGTCGCCGCTTTCTCTATATAAACCTATTGTTGTTTCCCGTTGGCCGGCTCTTTCTGTAGATATGTAAATAAGCCTTTTGTTTTCTTTATTCTTCACGCCTTAAGTAAGGTAGTACTTTCTTATTTATGTATTTTAGATTCCTTAAGCACAATTAAAACAAATTGTGATTATAATCTATTTTATTATTTTTTACCACGACTACAAAGCAATAACATGAAATCCTCATATATAAAAAAATAATATCAAAACATAACCATAATACTAATGTACTCCAAATCTCAATTCAGCAGAATCAGCGCAGAACTCTTTTTTTTTTAATCCAATATATATGATATATCATAATCATATATTTATAACCCAGGTTCCTGCAATGTAGAACGCCAACTAACACACCTCAGTTAATTGTTATGAAGAGAAACGGCTTTGCATATTCACTGGGTTATTTTATAACATTTATGTAACAGATTATACAGATATTACTCTTTGCTTTATTCATTATACAGTTTAATCGAAATATATGTCATAATAATATTTATATAGGATATCCCTCTGTACTTCATTCATAGATTTGTTAATTACAACGGCAAGAAATAGCTTCGTAAATTCACTGAATTACTTAAATGACCGAATATCGTGAATATTGTCAAGAAGCTCCATCCAGATGGGACACCTGTCAATCATCCCTGGACCCCGGGGGGGACCACAGGTGTGAGGGGTTCTCGGAAGCTGATCTGTAAATAAGGAAAACGGGACGGTGGCTGACGCCGCTCATTATTATTATCTTTACCTGGGGATAAGTTGTTTTTATCATCTAACTCTCTCTCTCCCTTAAATATCTCTTGTAAATAATTTTATTGGAGAACTAAAAGGTAAATACCCTTTATCGATATTTGAAACTATTTTAAAGGCGTAAGATTCTTTTTGATATTAAACAATTTCTACTGTCCTTACTGCAATGGAAAAATTAATGAGAGGGCCTGGCTCATCAGTGGTGAACCCTCTCAGCGGTTTCGCCAGTTTAATCTACCATACCGCTGTTATATTGCATTTTTGGAACTTCCTTTTATAGTGGTACTGTTGATAGACTCTTTGAATGGGTATTTTAGAATTCAAATAGTCTATCAACAGTATCACTATAAAAGGAAGTTCCAAAAATGCAATATAACAGCGGTATGGTAGGTTAAACTGGCGAAACCGCTGAGAGGGTTCACCACTGATGAGCCAGGCCCTCTCATTAATTTTCCCATTGCAGTAGGGCAGTAGAAATTGTTTAATATCAAAAAGAATCTTACGCCTTTAAAATAGTTTCAAATATCGATAACAGATGGCGCGCTAGTGCATCAAATACCCCTTATAATAAATTAATTATCCCCAATTTTGCCCTTGCTTTATTTATCTCCGCGACAATATATTTCTCATTGTTCTAATACATTTTCATCTATATAATTCTAACTAAATGTATTAAATAACATATCCCTCTGTATATATTCATATAAATAATTATAATTACATTGAGAAATGGCTTCGTATATTCACAGAGTAAAAATGACTAGCAGACCTAAATGTAATTTTATAGCTGCCTCAGTCATTACTCTATAATTACGGCCCAGGACAAACATGACGGTTGTTGCCATGTCATTTTTGTCACTGAATACCGACAAAATTTCTTGTCACGCACAATGTCGCCAGCCTTATCTCTTAACATCTTGACAGTTTCACATTATTTGACCATGGACTGGAACAGTGCTACACAAAGTGCTGAATCATTATTCTATGTAAAACCCAGTAGAGTAACATGGTAGTATGTCAAAACCTTGTTGCCTTTTAATTTGAATGTGAAATGGAGGTGTAAATTAGAATAAAGTAAGGTAATATTTTGATATGCAACTTTTTAGTTTGAAGTTCTACCGTATAAAAATGAATATAAAAATAAAAAAAGGCTTATCTTCACCAGGAACACATGTGCTTTTTAGATGGCAGAGCGCCATCTAGTAGAACAGAAATGAACTAAACATTGATTTAACCTGTTCCTTGATATTTGGCCAACCCATTTTCTTGATAAATCAAGAAAAGCCATCCACGAACGCGTTTGGCGCTTTTGGCGCTCGTCATGAATATAAAAAGTGATTGTTTATTTTGATATAAACGGTATTTTGAGCTCTCTCCGAATTAACATTCAATGTTGTAATACGACATACAGACGATACAATTGTAAGGGATTCTTTGATGTAATTGGGCTACAAGATTGTTCAAGAAAGAAATGTCGGTAAAACTGTGATTCAACAATCATATTCCAACCCCTCGCGGCTTTATAAATAGTTGGAACTTTTGAAAAAAGGATTTTCTGAAAGTTATTTTTAGAGGTTGCTGGGGCAACGACATTTCTTGGTGGAACTTTGTACCTGGTCGCGGTTTCCTTGGTATATCTTTGTTGGTTTCCTTGGTATAGATGGGCAATGCTGAAACCTTTATTAGATTCCTTGGTATACGTATATTGTCAATGATGGGAATTTTGAAAGTTTCCTTGGTATTTCTTTGCTGGTTTCTTTGGTATAGATTGGCAATGCTGAAACCTTAATTAGATTCCTTGGTATACGTATATTGTCAATGATGGGAATTTTGAAGGTTTCTTATTATTTCTTTTTTGGCTTCTTTGGTATAGATTGGCAATGCTGAAACCTTTATACGTATATTGTCAATGATGAGAATTTTGAAGGTTTCCTTGGTATTTCTTTGCTGGTTTCTTTGGTATAGATTGGCAATGCTTACACCTTTATTAGATTCCTTGGTATACGTATAATGTCAATGATGGGAATTTTGAAGGTTTCCTTGGTATTTCTTTGTTGGATTCTTTGCTATAGATTGGCAATACTGAAACCTTTATTAGATTCCTTGGTATACGTATATTGTCAATGATTGTAATTTTGAAGGTTTCCTTGGTATTTCTTTGTTGGTTTCTTTGGTATAGATTGGTATTGTTGAAACCATTATTAGATTTCTTGGTATACGTATATTGTCAATGATGGGAATTTTGAAGGTTTCCTTGGTATTTCTTTGTTGGTTTTCTTGGTATAAATTGGCAATGTTGAAACCATTATTAGATTCCTAGAAATACGTATATTGTCAATGATGGGAATTTTGAAGGTTTCCTTGGTATTTCTTTGTTGGTTTCCTTGGTATAGATTGGTAATGTTGAAACCAATTTTAGATTTCTTGTTATACGTATATTGTCAATGATGGGGAATTTTGAAGGTTTCTTTGGTATTTCTTTGTTGGTTTACTTGGTATAGATTGGTAATGCTGAAACCATTATTAGATTCCTTGTTATACGTATATTGTCAATGATGGGAATTTTGAAGGTTTCCTTGGTATTTCTTTGCTGGTTTCTTTGGTATAGATTGGCAATACTGAAACCTTAATTAGATTCCTTGGTATACGTATATTGTCAATGATGAGAATTTTGAAGGTTTTCTTGGTATATATTTGTTGGTTTCCTTGGTATAGATTGGCAATACTGAAACCATTATTAGATTCCTAGATATACGTATATTGTCAATGATGGGAATTTTGAAGGTTTCCTTGGTATTTCTTTGTTGGTTTTCTTGGTATAGATTGGCAATGCTGAAACCTTTATTGGATTCCTTGGTATATGTATATTATCAATGATGGGAATTTTGAAGGTTTCCTTGGTATTTCTTTGTTGGTTTCTTTGGTATAGATTGGCAATGTTGACACCTTTATCGACTCCCTTAGCATATATTGTCATTGAGGAGAACTTAGAAGATTTCATTGCTATTTATTTGTTGGTTTCCCCTTGATTGGCAATGCTGAAACCTTTATTGGATCCCTTCACATATATTGTCATGTCTGGGAACTTTGTAGCTTTTTTACATTTCTTGACAATGATAATAATTTCGTTATTTTTCTTGTTATTTCTTGGCAATGCCGAGATTTAGATGTTTCCTTGGTATTTTGGCAGCGCTGAGAATTTATTTTGTTTCTTTGGTTTTCGTGGCAATTCTGAAGTCTTTGTGAGTTTAATTGGTATTTCTTGGTGATGTCGAGAACCTTCAGAGATAATCTTTTATCATTTTATTCATCATTATCATCATTATATCATTTACATATTTCAGGATCGAAAATAAACAAAACATTTAGAGCCGACATCAACTATGTATAAAGGAATGGACTTTGTTTCCTTGGTATAGATTACTCAATACTGAGTTATTTATATATTTAATTTGTATTATTTTCTTATAGACATTGTAATATCTCTTTATTGGCTTTATTAGTATTTAGAGATACTGAAATTTGTTGGGGGATATACTTGGTTTTTCTTGACGATTCTCTCTTAAAACTTTGGTATTATAACTGGAGTGAGGCCATATAACAAACAAACCAACTCATCTAGAGTGAAGCCATATAAAACCAAGTAGACCATCTCATCTAAAGTGAAGCCATATATAAACAAATGGAGAATTTCATCTAGAGTGAAACCATTTAAAAACCAACATCTCATCTAGAGTGAAGCCATATAAAACCAAGTAGACCATCTCATCTAAAGTGAAGCCATATATATACAAATGGAGAATTTCATCTGGAGTGAAGCCGTATAAAAACCAACATCTCATCTAGAGTGAAGCCATATAAATAGATCATCTTCTCATCTAGAGTGGAGCCATATAAATAGACCATCTTCTCATCTAGAGTGAAGCCACATAAAACCAAGTAGACCATCTCATCTAAAGTGAAGCCATATATATACAAATGGAGAATTTCATCTGGAGTGAAGCCATATAAATAGACCATCTTCTCACCTAGAGTGAAGCCATATAAAACCAAGTAGACCATCTCATCTAAAGTGAAGCCATATATATACAAATGGAGAATTTCATCTGGAGTGAAGCCGTATAAAAACCAACATCTCATCTAGAGTGAAGCCATATAAAATAGACCATCTTCTCATCTAGAGTGAAGCCAAATAAAATAGACCATCTCATCTGGAATTAAGCTATATACAATGTAACTACAATAATTCAGAAATGAAGCCAAGAGCTGACATTAAGAGCCAAACCATATATGATTTTATTAAAACACGAATTATATGATAGTAATATTAAAAACAAAAAAAGTAAATCCTGATCGCTAAAATGAGCATTTTTAGATGATAGAGCTCCATCCAGTGAAAAAAAAAATCAATTCTTCTTTTTTTTTCTTATTTCATAGTGAAATTTAAATTGCATATTCTAAAATGTGTAAAATAGAATATTAAAATTTTGAATTGAATTCCTTTTGAGTGTATAAAATTCCAGTGAACTACACTACCAGATTATATCTCAATAGAATAAACGCACACTAACAAAATTTACATATACACACTATTAAGTGAATATATTTCATAGAAATCCGTTTATTCTCATATTATTCTAACCAGTAAAAATATATATGAACATATATATAGGCGAATATATGGATTCATGTATATAGCTGCATATGAAATATTTATAAAGACGTCTGCTCAATATTTTATTAAATTTGCATATATTTTTAGATATTATCTGTAAAATATAAAATTTCGAGAAAGATATATATAGTGATCAATATTTTCTAGATTTATTCGCAGAAAACAAAATTTCCTTCGAAATAAGACACAAAAAGCGTCATCTATCATGTGTTTTAGTAAGCTAGCAAATTATGGTTGATGATCTTGCCACCACATCTGTTTTGGTAAACTCGGATAGCCTGCCTGAAATCTTCTAAATTTTAAAGACGATCTGAAGATGGCGTTTATATTCTTGCGTATATTTCTTTGATATTATATATACATATATTATATATACATTCGTATATATATATATATATATTGATGGATATTTTACCGGGAGGAAAATGACATTTCGTTTTAGTGTTTATTTTAACGGGGGATGTGATCTTTATTTTTATTGATTATACAATTATTTATTATGTACTTGATTATACTTATATACACTCATGGACAAAACTTGAGGAAGTTGTACCTTTTACCATGTATATCGGGATTCAGACAATAACTCTGAAAGTTATTACAGTGATCTTTATGGAAGACACACGAGATAACCAAGTGTGAATAAAACTTAAGGAAGTTGTACCTTTTACCATGTATATCGGGATTCAGACAATAACTCTGAAAGATATTACAGTGACCGTTATTGAAGATATACGAGATAACCAAGTGTGAACAAAACTTAAGGAAGTTGTACCTTTTACCATGTATATCGGGACTCAGATAATAACTCTGAAAGATATTACTGTGATCTTTATTGAAGACACACGAGATAACCAAGTGTGAACAAAACTTAAGGAAGTTGTACCTTTTACCATGTATATCGGGACTCAGATAATAACTCTGAAAGATATTACAGTGACCTTTATTGAAGACACACGAGATAACCAAGTGTGAACAAAACTTAAGGAAGTTGTACCTTTTAGCATGTATATCGGGATTCAGACAATAACTCTGAAAGATATTACAGTGACCTTTATTGAAGAAACACGAGATAACCGAGTGTGAACAAAACTTAAGGAAATTGTACCTTTTACCATGTATATCGGGACTCATATAATAACTCTGAAAGATATTACAGTGACCTTTATTGAAGACACACGAGATAACCAAGTGTGAACAAAACTTAAGGAAGTTGTACCTTTTACCATGTATATCGGGACTCAGATAATAACTCTGAAAGATATTACAGTGACCGTTATTGAAGATATACGAGATAACCAAGTGTGAACAAAACTTAAGGAAGTTGTACCTTTTACCATGTATATCGGGACTCAGATAATAACTCTGAAAGATATTACTGTGATCTTTATTGAAGTCACACGAGATAACCAAGTGTGAACAAAACTTAAGGAAGTTGTACCTTTTACCATGTATATCGGGACTCAGATAATAACTCTGAAAGATATTACAGTGACCTTTATTGAAGACACACGAGATAACCAAGTGTGAACAAAACTTAAGGAAGTTGTACCTTTTAGCATGTATATCGGGATTCAGACAATAACTCTGAAAGATATTACAGTGACCTTTATTGAAGAAACACGAGATAACCGAGTGTGAACAAAACTTAAGGAAGTTGTACCTTTTACCATGTATATCGGGATTCAGACAATAACTCTGAAAGATATTACAGTGACCTTTATTGAAGACACACGAGATAACCAAGTGTGAACAAAACTTAAGGAAGTTGTACCTTTTATCATGTATATCGGGGCTCAGACAATAACTCTGAAAGATATTACAGTGACCTTTATTGAAGACACACGAGATAACCATGTGTGAACAAAACTTAAGGAAGTTGTACCTTTTAACATGTATATCGGGATTCAGACAATAACTCTGAAAGATATTACAGTGACCTTTATTGAAGATACATGAGATAACCAAGTGTGAACAAAACTTAAGGAAGTTGTACCTTTTAACATGTATATCGGGATTCAGACAATAACTCTGAAAGATATTACAGTGACCTTTATTGAAGATACACGAGATAACCAAGTGTGAACAAATATTAAGGAAGTTGTACCTTTTAACATGTATATCGGGATTCAGACAATAACTCTGAAAGATATTACAGTGACCTTTATTGAAGAAACACGAGATAACAAAGTGTGTGAACAAAATTGCCTCTGTCTTCTTAAAAATATATATATAAATAGACGACCGTCGACATCAAACACTTTCCACTTCCTCAAGTTTTGTCCATGAGTGTATAATGTTACACCGGGGTTGCAGTTTGGCTAGGTCATCGACCTTGATTTCCTTCTTCTTTGTGTTATATACGTTTCCCGTGCGTGTTTACATAAACAAGACAAATATAAATTTAAAAATAATTAAATTAAAAGTTTTTTTTTTTCATTTGTTGTCTTCCTCGTAGTTGGTGATCCTCACTCTTCGTGTCAGTGTCTGTTGTTCCTAATTGTTCTATCCTCACGCCTATCTTGGTGTGTAGTTCCAGTGGGGAGTGTTAATAATATACATGATAATATAACATAAATTACATATTCTATCCAAATGTAATACTTAATAAATTAGGGCAATACATTTATATTATATATATATTGAAATATATATTTTTAAGAATATAATTTTGTTGATAAAAATGGACTATAAATCATGATACATCACAATACCAATCTTGGCAAATTCAAACCAAAGCCAAAGAGTTTGAGTCAAAATATTATTAGCATTTTAATTAATATTGACTAATGACAGAGTTTTTTTTCAGGTGATCTACAAGAATTTGTAAATTAAGTTTATTGTGGAATAAGTTTTTTAAGAGAGAGAGAGAGCAATAGCTTGAATTTGTAAAAAGCCAAATAAACAAAAGACCACATTCTTCATTATTTCCTTTACGTTCTGTACTGGGTTGATGAACCAGAATGCATTGTTTTAATGAATATTTTAAAGGGAGAGGTGCCTCATTTAGTAATTGAATACCATCCATTCGCAACCTTATGTTGAATTACTTCTATATACATGAGAAAAATTAAACATATTTTGCCTTAATTTCAACATTGTCACTTTTCACTTTATTTTCCAGTAACACAACTTCTATAATAAAAGTGTGCCTGGATCATGGTGCCATGATCAACGAAAGCTGCATCCCTACACCCCAAAGCTCTAGGATTTATGGAATTCATGTATTATTTACATAGGGAGATATGTAAAGTAATATATATATATTCTGAGTCTTCTTGTTGAACTTTGTGATATCAAAAGTATCCTGAACTGCCGAGAGAGATAACCTGGAACCATAATCTTCCAGGTGGATGAGCCATCCAAATTTGTCAAAGGCTGTGACAAGTCCATCGACATGAATATTCTAAATTGCAATGACGGTTCTTAGATGGCACATCAATATATGCTTTTATATTTTGTCGAGATTCATTTCCTTTTTGAAAGCCTTAATGATAAATCAAATTAAAATTTTGCAGTTCTAAGAACTTTTTCTTTTAGGCAACTTAACAAAATGATGATAGATGGAAATGAGGATTAATTTTCTGATTTTGGCAAAATATGGTGTTGTAGCTTCGTTACTGACCAGAGTCCTCTAATATGTGGAGACGGTCAATATATGGCACTTAGTTTAAGCGTCTATTTTGACTGGATAGGTGATCTTTAAAAAAAAAGTGATAGTTTCCCAAAAAGGGTATTGAGACCAATTCACCTCTCTGATATCTATATAGATATTAATAATGCCTTATTTTTGGAACATTTTTTTTTAAATGAAGCTCGGTCATTATATTAGAATATCATTTTCGCCTTACTATAAAGAATTTTAGCCTAAATTCCTTGTAGACATTATCAATAAGCTATTATCTACCAAAATGATATCCACATATTCCCAACCATAATCTTGCCAGTGTTTTATGACCCATAGGAATCTGTTGCTATTATTTACAGTCTTTTTTTTTATAGCTGCAGTAATCGATTATCAACTTATCATTTTATAGCCAATAACATAGGGTGACATAATATGGATAGAAGTATGAGAGTGTGAGGCCAAAACCAATAGCACTATTAGAGAATAACTATATTAATGCAATAGATGTATATAAATTATGAAAATATGTAATGCAATTATCCAATATGCCATGTATATGAATTATGCAAATATGCAATGCAATTATACAATATGCAAAGTATATGAATTATGCAAATATGCAATTATCCAATATGCAATGTATATGAATTATGCAAATATGCAATGCAATTATCCAATATGTCATGTATATGAATTATGCAAATATGCAATGCAATTATCCAATATGCAATGTATATGAATTATGAAAATATGTAATGCAATTATCCAATATGCAATGTATATGAATTATGCAAATATGCAATGCAATTATCCAATATGTCATGTATATGAATTATGCAAATATGCAATGCAATTATCCAATATGCAATGTATATGAATTATGTAAATATGTAATGCAATTATCCAATATGCAATGTATATGAATTATGCAAATATGCAATGCAATTATCCAATATGCAATGTATATGAATTATGAAAATATGCAATGCAGTTATCCAATACGCAATGTATATTAATTATGCAAATATGCAATGCAATTATCCAATATGCAATGTATATGAATTATGCAATGCAATTATCAAATATGTCATGTATATGAATTATGCAAATATGCAATGCAATTATCCAATATGCAATGTATATGAATTATGCAAATATGCAATGCAATTATTCAATATGCAATGTATATGAATTATGAAAATATGCAATGCAGTTATCCAATACGCAATGTATATTAATTATGCAAATATGCAATGCAATTATCCAATATGCAATGTATATGAATTATGCAATGCAATTATCAAATATGTCATGTATATGAATTATGCAAATATGCAATGCAATTATCCAATATGCAATGTATATGAATTATGCAAATATGCAATGCAATTATTCAATATGCAATGTATATGAATTATGAAAATATGCAATGCAGTTATCCAATACGCAATGTATATTAATTATGCAAATATGCAATGCAATTATCCAATATGTCATGTATATGAATTATGCAAATATGCAATGTAATTATCCAATATGCAATGTATATGAATTATGAAAATATGCAATGCAGTTATCCAATACGCAATGTATATTAATTATGCAAATATGCAATGCAATTATCCAATATGCAATGTATATGAATTATTCAAATATTGCAATGCAATTATTCAATATGCAATGTATATGAATTATTCAAATATTGAAATGCAATTATCCAATATGCAATGTATATGAATTATTCAAATATTGCAATGTAATTATCCAATATGCAATGTATATGAATTATGTAAATATGCAATGCAATTATCCAATATGCCATGTATATGAATTTTAAAATTCAACAGGTTTCTGGAGATGATTTTCTTTCCCCTTTTTCTATTCCAATCTCAAGCCTACGGGCATTATCACACTTTTACAGGATTACAAAAAAGATATCTGTTATCATACTTAAAACACGAAATCTAAAGAATGATTTATGCAATAGGAAAGAAAAAAGTGTTTTTGAGATGTGGACATCGAGAAATATAACTTAGAGTGTCATGGATAGATAAAAAAAAACGGACAAATACAAGTATTTATAAGTTAAATACAAGTATACTTGTATTTCAATCTTAAATGAGATCAAAATCCTAGTAGATCCCTAGAATCCCAAATATATAAACAAAGACTGACCAACTTCAGACATAATGAAAGGTAATAGATTAAAAAATATGTTGATAGGTTCTCTATTTAGATGAATTAAGGGCCCTCGTATTCTATGATATTTTCCATTTAGAAATTTTGAAAATTCGTCTTATATACATCTCTCTCTCACTCTCTTTGGAGATTTGGTCCCAATACATTTTATATATATTATGGTATATAAAGATTATAAGGATAAGTTTATCATTACTTTTCACAATTCAACCTTTCATACTTCATCCCTAAGGATAGAAATAATCGTTATTTCTCCTTAAAATAAATTACGATTTTTCGTTCAAAAGAAACATTTGCGGTAAAACTTGTCAAACGTCGTTTTACAATCATAAGCCGCATTATATTGTATTATAAATAAGGATGATATAATAAATTGAAATTTTTGTTAACCATTTCAACAAAACTACTGAATAAATAACTAAGAAATTCAACATGTAGTCAGCTAAACACATTGGCTATTCAAAGTCTATGCAAATTAATCCGAAACCAAACTAATTTGCATATTTTGGTGTCCTAAATTGATGATAATAACGATAAATATTCATTATTTATTATCGTCTTACTCTATTAAGAATATTACTAATATGATAATATAATCCTAAAATATTAACATTTGTTAAAACAATTTTGTTGGACAAATATTAATTCAAAAGAAACGGGGCAAAGCCGGGTCATTTAACTAACTTATTTATTCGGTCTTCAAATAAATAGTATAAATAAGTAGTTTTTTTACTTTATTCTTTCTCTCTCTCTCTCTCTCTCTCTTATTTATTCAATTTTAACATCGTATAACCTTAAAAACACACACACACACAAAAGCCTTTATCAGGGACATGCCCCATACAGATTCTCTCAATTGGGATAACCTTAAAAACACACACACACACAAAAGCCTTTATCAGGGACATGCCCCATACAGATTCTCCCAATTGGGTAAGGTAACAATCATCTTGTGTTATTTACATAGGTAGTAAGATGGAAATTGAACTGGCTTTACTCTTCGTCTCAAAGTCATTCAATTGTTGACTGGTCCTTACATAATGATAATCTAAAAAATCTTATATAACCTTATATGAACGATGCAATAAAGAAGTTTCAATCTCAATCTCTCTATAAAATGTATCTAGTATAAAAGAGATTCATTAAAACAATTAAAAAGATAGAATAATTGTGAATGGGAAACAAATAAATAAGGCTATGCAATATAGAAAGTATTTCATCACTCATACATCACTATTTCTAATTATTGCCGCGTGGAGAATTAGGGAAGACCAACTTCAGGAGGAAATATCTTTATTTTACGGGGCTGCTAACCAAAATGAATGATTTTTGAGCCCCGATGGACGCATAGAGCGGAATATAAATAAAGCACAGTTGGAGGGGCCTGGGGATGGGTGGCTAGGGGATCATCGCCAGGTGAGGCCAGGAGAGTCGGGATGTAGAGGAAGATCAGGGGGGGGGGCAAGGTGGTGATCCGCAGAGATCAGGGGGAGGCAGAACCAACTTCAGGATAAGACAATGATTATTTCAGGCAAGAACAAACTATGCATGATAAACAAAAGATAAGCAATGACAGAAGTTTACAGAGTAGTAAAATATAAACATCAAAAATAATACTCTGTTAATAAAAAAATAAACACTTTGCTACAATATATACAAGAAAATAGAGAAATATTTTTTAAAAATCGATTTGAAATTTATAAATGTTAATACATATAAATATGCACGCCAGAAAACAAGACTTAATCCAAACAAACCAGTGTGTGACACCTCGGCAACAGCGTTGTTGCCATCATCAGACAAAAGGATGATTGAATGGGAAAATGAAAATATGATGAAAGAAAAGAATGAAAACAATTCATTCTTTTGTCTGATGATGGTAATAACGCTGTTGCCTGACACACTATTTGTTTGTTTGGATTAAGTCTTGTTTTCTTGTGGCTATAATCCAATAATTGTGCTTTATCATAAATATGCAAATATATACAAGATAAAAAGATATGAAATATAGAAATATACTGTAATCTCTTTCAGAGTTATTGTCTGAATCCCGATATACATGTTAAAAGGTACAACTTCCTTAAGTTTTGTTCACACTTGGTTATCTCGTGTGTCTTCAATAAAGGTCACTGTAATATCTTTCAGAGTTATTGTCTGAATCCCGATATACATGCTAAAAGGTACAACTTCCTTAAATGATGTTCATGACTAGTTTGTCCATAGCTAGTTCAATATAATGATAACTCGGTATGTTGGTGATTAACGGATGCCTCAATCTTCAATTTGTTTAGAACGATAACAATGGTATACAGAGAAAATAAATTTCTAAAAATCTCACTTTAGAAAATTAATAATTTTATCTCTTTTAAATCTATTATTATAAATGAATATTAGAAAATATTTCTCATAAAAACTAAACAAAAGTTAAAAAAAGAGAGTAATCAATTATTCATAAATATATATTTAACAAAAAAGGAACAATAAAATAGTTTACTTCCAATATATATTATTTATTTGTGTTTTTAGCTTCAAAGACTTGAAAATTAAAATTGAGAGGCTTCGCAGAGATTAAAAATGAAAGGAGAGAAAATGAAGTTTTTAAGAAAGAAAAAATGGGAGAGAGAATAGAAAAAAAACCCTACTTAATCTAAATGGAAATAAAAATTTTTAAAACCTCTCACACAAAACAAACATTCATTTTTTATCATCATTCATTTGTATTTCCTTCAAATTAATATTCAGCAAAATTTTTCCCTCTCTTTCCTAACACACAGAATAGATGCATATTTACTGAGAAGAGCCGTTGCTCGTAGCAACCTTATGCAAATTTGAGAAAGAACAATTCGTTAGAAAGTTTCCCACTTTCTCTCTCTAACTAAGCCTAACTAACACTATCTTCAATTGTATTCAAGATATATACCTCAACTTTCCTTCTACTTATATATCCAAACTAAACCTAACTATATTGTAAACTAGACGGGTGACCCGGGCTTCGCCCCGGGATTGACCCGTGTGCATATCTACCCGAGTGATATATATTTAGATAAGATTGTTTTATAATTGTTTGTTATTAGCATTATCTATTTGTTTCATCAGCATAATTTAATCTAATCTTTGATAGAGGGCGCTGTTCGTTAGCTAAGTAGAATAATTTGAATATATAGTTTTAATAATTGATTTATATATTTTTTTTAAAATAGCCTATCGTCTTCCCCGTATTTTTTTACCTATGTATGGAAATTTTGGTTTGAATTAGTGAACTACTGCGAATTTGTATACCGGACATACAAACAAACAAACATACAAACATTCATTTATATATATAGATATATCTGTTAAAACATTGATTCCCTGGTTATCTCTTTTACTTACTTCCTTATTGGTATCATGAAGATAGAGGTTGTCTAAGCAAAGTATTTGAAGCGTACGAGGATACTTTTCTTTTAATCTTTAATAAAGATTCAAGCTTTCGGGCGAAAACAGCCCTTCTACAGGAACATTAGAAAAACAATTTCAAATAGTAACGTTTGTAAACAAATAAATGGTATCTCTATTTGGTCTTGTATTGCGCGAGTGAATCTCACACCCACGTGACCCAGACTATGATACATTGATTAAATCAGCTAAGTTGAAACTTTCAAAGTAAAACAAACTGGCAACTATGGTACACAATATATGGAAATATTGCTTTATATGCGTCATGGATCTCTATGTGTCGGCTAATACTATTGTGTTTCAAAGAGAGCAACGCCTCGACGACCAATCTTTTGAATTTGCTGTTGATATTAGAGTAATATGCATGTGGGTGGGATGTGTTAAAAGAATGTCCTGTCTGTCTAATATGTTGTACGATAAGGGACTTGGGTTCATTATTTCTAATGTTTCTGTCATGTTCGTCCATCCTGTCTTTGATTCGTCTGCCTGTTTCTCCTATGTATATGCTATTACAGTTTGAGCATTTCAATAAATATACGGAGTTTGTGAAAAAAGGTAGGGTAACGGGAAAGCTATTCCTGGTTATGGGATTTCTGATTATTGTTTATAATTTGGGGGTGTTGGTGTAAAAGGTACGAATACCATAGTTATTTTTTAGGAATCTAGAAATGTTGACACTATGAGAAGAGAATGGGATGGTGCATATGGATCTATAAACTTGGCTGTTAAGGTGCGTTGGGGATTATAAAAGTGTCTGAGTATGAAATATTTTGGGTATCCAGAGTTCATCAGGTGATCGATTACGTTTTGGGTTTCTATTTGTTTGAATTCTTGCGAAGAACAGTGTGTGAAAATGCGTTTCGACAAGGTTTTTACGGTGTTAATCTTATGGCTGAGGGGGCAGTATGATGTGTAGTGTATATAGGAGGGATAGAAAGAGGGCTTATAGTAAACATTGGTTATGTATCTGCAATTCTGTCTTGTAATCAGAATGTCTAAAAAGGCTAGTGAACTATTGCTTTCTTTTTCTACTGTGAAAAGTATGTCAGGGTAAAGTGAATTTAATTTGGCATGAATTTTGTCTAAGGAATCAGTTTTAACTATACAAAATATGTCATCTATATACCTAAACCAAGATAGGATATCTACTGGAAAATGATCTGTTATTGAATTGTCTATTTTCCGCATGACTATTTCTGATAGTGGTGAAGAAAGAGGGCTGCCCATAGGAGTACCTTTAGATTGCCTATTGTAACGTTTGTCGAAATTAAAAATACTATTGTTCAGACAAATCGATATTAAGGAGGTTAATTTAGTTATTATGCCTGCAGAGTAACCATGCGTCCGTGGGAATTCTGTGGTGCATTCTATAATGAGGGGGGTGGGGGAGACTAGGGTAAAGATTGATTACATCAAATGATATCATTAGACTGTTGGGAATAACCGGTAGGTGTTGTATATGGTTTAAGAATTTAGGTGTGGAAGAAATGGACGTCGAGACGTCGCCATCTTTAAGTATGGGAATAATCATTTTAGCTAGAAACTGAGCTAACGGGGCTGTAGGAGAGAGATGAAATGCAACTATTGGTCTGAGGGGGATATTTATCTTATGTACCTTAGGTAGTCCGTAGATATAGGCTTGACCATGTAAATTCGATAGAAAGTTTCGGAGTTCATCGGTTGTAATCAATTTGTTCCTGCAAAGGATTCTGAGTTCTTTTCTATATATGGAGTTCGAGATAGTCTGATCTTCTGCTGTGGCCAGGGTGAATACATCCGAGTTATGCAAGATCTGATTCATCTTTGATACGTAGTCCGTGGTATTCATTATGACAGTGTTGTCTGACCAGCATTCATAATTCTTAGAATAAAAAGACACTTCGGCTATTAAATACACCTATCCCCCGATTTACACGGTAGATACGTTCCTGAGAAAAACGTGTAAATCGAAGGATAGGTGTATATTAAACTGTCAAATCTGAATAGGTGTTCGCCCCCTCATGAATCAGAACCTCCCAATATTCTTTTTAACATAGCTAGTATAGAGTAGAATATCGCATTTTAGTATAGTGCGATAAAAACAAAACAAAAAACTTATTTGGAAAACCGTGTAAAAGCGAAAACGTGTAAAACAAGTACCGTGTAAATCGGGGGATAGGTGTATTTTCAATTCTCTCGACGTTTTTCGACAAGAATCTTTTGTCCTCTTCAGGAACAAATAAAAATTATTGGAAGTGTGGTTTCAAAGATCATTTGTTTGGTTGGAAGTAGATTCAGATAAAAACACAGCCACATCAACCAATAGTTTAACTCCCGATGTTTCAGTGACTTCATTCTCTTCAGGGGAATGATGGATTCTTGATCTTCTGAACGTAGTTTGTCCAAAGTTGGACCTGTCCATTTGTTGGTTGGAAGTTGATTCAGACAAAAACACAGCCACATCAACCAATAGTTCAACTCCCTATGTTCCAGTGACTTCATTCTCTTCAGGGGAATGTTGGATTCTTGCTCTTCTGAAGTAGTTTGTCCAAAGTTGGACCTGTCCATTTGTTGGTTGGAAGTAGATTCAGATAAAAACACAGCCACATCAACCAATAGTTTAACTCCCGATGTTACAGTAACTTCATTCTCTTCAGGAGAATGTTGGATTCTTGCTCTTCTGAGCGTAGTTTGTCCAAAGTTGGACCTGTCCATTTGTTGGTTGGAAGTAGATTCAGATAAAAACACAGCCACATCAACCAATAGTTTAACTCCCGATGTTACAGTAACTTCATTCTCTTCAGGGGAATGATGGATTCTTGCTCTTCTGAGCGTAGTTTGTCCAAAGTTGGACCTGTCCATTTGTTGGTTGGAAGTAGATTCAGATAAAAACACAGCCACATCAACCAATAGTTTAACTCACGATGTTTCAGTGACTTCATTCTCTTCAGGGGAATGATGGATTCTTGCTCTTCTGAGCGTAGTTTGTCCAAAGTTGGACCTGTCCATTTGTTGGTTGGAAGTAGATTCAGATAAAAACACAGCCACATCAACCAATAGTTTAACTCCCGATGTTTCAGTGACTTCATTCTCTTCAGGGGAATGATGGATTCTTGATCTTCTGAGCGTAGTTTGTCCAAAGTTGGACCTGTCCATTTGTTGGTTGGAAGTTGATACGGACAAAAACACAGCCACATAAGCCAATAGTTTAACTCCCGTGTTTCAGTGACTTCCTGTCATTCTCTTCAGAAAATTCCCCGTTGATGTGACCATATTAGAAGTGTGATTATTTCAAGTCAACTTCAATTTCACAAAGGATGTCATTCATTGTTATAAGCGCGCAGTATAAAATTGTTTTTTATTTGTTAAATTAAAAAAAAAGCGATCGCATTATAAATAGGTGATTTTACAAATAAGTTATCTTATTAAATTAAAGGTATTCACACTATGTTAGAATCAAAGCTGACACTACAAAACAAATAATTATACTCATGGAGATACAACTTAAGGAAGTTGTACCTTTTAGCATATATATCGGGATTCAGACAATAACTCTGAAAGATATTACAGTAACCTTTATTGAAGACACACTATATACACTCATGGCCTAAAAGAAGTTGTACCTTTTAGCATGTATATCGGGATTCAGACAATAACTCTGAAAGATATTACAGTGACCTTTATTGAAGACACACTATATACACTCATGGCCTAAAGGAAGTTGTACCTTTTAGCATGTATATCGGGATTCAGACAATAACTCTGAAAGATATTACAGTGACCTTTATTGAAGACACACTATATACACTCATGGCCTAAAGGAAGTTGTACCTTTTAGCATGTATATCGGGATTCAGACAATAACTCTGAAAGATATTACAGTGACCTTTATTGAAGACACACTATATACACTCATGGCCTAAAGGAAGTTGTACCTTTTACCATGTATATCGGGATTCAGATAATAACTCTGAAAGATATTACAGTGACCTTTATTGAAGACACACTATATACACTCATGGCCTAAAGGAAGTTGTACCTTTTAGCATGTATATCGGGATTCAGACAATAACTCTGAAAGATATTACAGTGACCTTTATTGAAGACACACTATACACACTCATGGCCTAAAGGAAGTTGTACCTTTTAGCATGTATATCGGGATTCAGACAATAACTCTGAAAGATATTACAGTGACCTTTATTGAAGACACACTATATACACTCATGGCCTAAAGGAAGTTGTACCTTTTAGCATGTATATCGGGATTCAGACAATAAGTCTGAAAGATATTACAGTGACCTTTATTGAAGACACACTATATACACTCATGGCCTAAAGGAAGTTGTACCTTTTAGCATGTATATCGGGATTCAGACAATAACTCTGAAAGATATTACAGTGACCTTTATTGAAGACACACTATATACACTCATGGCCTAAAGGAAGTTGTACCTTTTAGCATGTATATCGGGATTCAGACAATAACTCTGAAAGATATTACAGTGACCTTTATTGAAGACACACTATATACACTCATGGCCTAAAGGAAGTTGTATCTTTTAGCATGTATATTGGGATTCAGACAATATCTCTAAAAGATATTACAGTGACCTTTATTGAAGACACGAGATAACCAAGTGTGAAAAAGATTTTCTCCTTCAAAACAACAAACGACCGGCGACATTGAAGAATTTGTAATTCCTTAAGTTTTAGTTGCTGAGTGTATTTTATATCTCCTAATATCTTTGATCGTTGTAAGAGAGAACAGTAGTGTAAGTTATCATATTTAAAGAGAAAGATATTTTATAATTATCATTAAATTTTGTTCTCTGAAATGTGCCTCTATATATAAATTCATGATTGAAAATCATTGATGAGAGAATATAAATAGAAAACAGTCATTTCTACCATGCTACGCAATTCGAAATGTGAAAACAACTGGAATTAGGGACTTTAGCATTTTTATCTCAAATCTTATTATGTTTTAAAAGACGATAAATCTTAATTTTTTATCAGTTCAATAAAATAATTACTTTATTTGAATGATTAATGAGAGAATACAAATAAAAACAAATATTCATTTTTATATGTACAATGCTACACAATTCGAAGTGAAAAAAAAAACTGGAATTAGAGAGTCTTTAAAATATTTTTTGTCTCAAATCCTATTTTGTTTTAAAAGACGATAAATATTGGTTTATTAATTTAATAAAATAATTACATTGTTATTTGGATATTCGAGACCGTGGGTCTTAAATCAGGTAGATATTAGATCAATAGCCGACTGTATTTCAACATGACCTCTCAGAATATATTATGGCGAAGAAATGTTTTAATTATTCAATGACAATATTTAACATATTATTACTCTGTATTACTATATGAAATCATCATAGTTGTTCCATAGCTTGGTTGTTCAATAATTCTCTAGCGGTAGGTACTGGCAGAAATTACACGTTTACATTCCTAAAGCAGACCCTACCTGCATTCATTGTTCAGAAGAGCCACAGACAGTCGATCATCTTCTCTTCGGCTGTACAGCATTCGTAAAACATAGGATGCAAGCAGCTATCCTGCTTGTATTGAACACCTCAATCCTACATCTATGGCCAGCCTCCCAGACTCAACCTCAGCATGGAAATTTCTTCTTAACTGGCTCAACTCGACAATCAGAACTGGACGTGATTAAAAGCGCTCAACACTAGTCCATACTAGTAAGCTGGACTCCCCGGGTAGTTGGTGTTCTGTGCTTCCTGGGTTATAAATATATCGCTATAGCGAAATATAGTTATGTTGGGTTTTGTTGATAATTTGTCGACTAGTCATACTGACGTCATCAATAAATACATCTTAAGATATTCCAAGACTTGATTTCTACGCTACAATAAAAACAATATTTATTCTAGGGAGAATTGGTTTTGTATAAAGAAAGAAAAATACATTTCTATCTAAATTGGTTGTATTGAAGGGGAACTTCCTAATAAATGGAACAATATATTATAAGGATTGTCAATATTTTCCATTAAGGATTTTCTTGGCAAGCTAACCAGTAATCAATTAGTTAACAGCAATGACGTCATATCTGGTGATGTAGTTATAGGAAATGAACCAGTAATGTTTTGTCCGCGCCTTTGATCCTCTATGAAAGAATATATAGTATTTTTTCTCCTGGATTATGGTGTAAATATATTTTTCCTATAGAAATATTCTTGCTCTTGTTTTCTCAATATATATATGGACAAATCGCCGGACATATCACCGGTCGTCTATTTTCTTTTTTTAAGGAGACAGAGTCAATTTGTTCACACTTGGTTATCTCGTGTGTCTTCAATAAAGGTCACTATAATATCTTTCAGATTTTGTCTCAATCCCGATATACATGCTAAAAGGTACAACTTCCTTAAGTTTTGTTCACACTTGATTATCTCGTGTGTCTTCAATAAAGGTCTCTGTAATATCTTTCAGAGTTATTGTCTGAATCCCGATATACATGTTGAAAGGTACAACTTCCTTAAGTTTTTAAAACGAAAATTAAAATTATACCGCGAATGTTTCTTTTCAAAGAGAAATAGCGACATTTCTAACTTTGAGGATGAGGTATGGAAAGGTGAAACATGAAGAGTAATGGAGAACGGAAAAATAAAAAGTGTCCAGGGGCGGGAATCGAACCCACACCCTTCTGCTTACCGTATTTTTCCGTTCTCCATTACTCTTCATGTTTCACCTTTCCATACCTCATCCTCAAAGTTAGAAATGTCGCTATTTCTCTTTGAAAATAAATTTCGATTTTTAAAAGAAACATTCGCGGTATAATTTTAATTTTCGTTTTACAATCATCAGCCGCGTTATATTGTATTTTAAATGTTACTTTAAATATAAGTTATGAACGGAAAAATACGTCCAGGGTAGCCGAGTGGACAAGGCACCTGCCCGGTAAGCAGAAGGGTGTGGGTTCGATTCCCGCCCCTGGACACTTTTTATTTTTCCGTTCTCCATTACTCTTCATGTTTCACCTTTCCATACCTCATCCTCAAAGTTAGAAATGTCGCTATTTCTCTTTGAAAATAAATTTCGATTTTTAAAAGAAACATTCGCGGTATAATTTTAATTTTCGTTTTACAATCATCAGCCGCGTTATATTGTATTTTAAATGTTCCTTAAGTTTTGTTCACACTGGTTATCTCGTGTGTCTTCAATAAAGGTCACTGTAATATCTTTCAGAGTTATTGCCTCAATCCCGATATACATGCTGAAAGGTATAACTTCCTTAAGGTTTGTCCACACTTGGTTATCTCGTGTGTCTTCAATAAAGGTCACTGTAATATCTTTCAGAGTTATTGTCTGAATCCCGATATACATGCTAAAAGGTACAACTTCCTTAAGTTTTGTTCACACTGGTTATCTCGTGTGTCTTCAATAAAGGTCACTGTAATATCTTTCAGAGTTATTGTTTCAATCCCGATATACATGCTAAAAGGTACAACTTCCTTAAGTTTTGTTCACACTTGGTTGTCTCGTGTGTTTTCAATAAAGATCACTGTAATATCTTTCAGAGTTATTGTTTGAATCCCGATATACATGTTGAAAGGTACAACTTCCTTAAGTTTTGTTCACACTTGGTTATCTCGTGTGTCTTCAATAAAGGTCACTGTAATATCTTTCAGAGTTATTGTCACAATCCCGATATACACGCTAAAAGGTACAACTTCCTTAATTTTTGTCAATGAGTGTGTATTATAAGGGAATATATTGCAAATAAGAATAAATAAAATTTCGATGTTTCATCAAAATCGTTCTTAAATGAAAAAAAAAAATGTTTCATTTTGGTAATCTTAGTTTTGTTCACAAATGATATATATTGTCATTTTAACTTTACAGATCATACTAAATTATCTAATTTATTAGTTATATTACTTAATACTTTAATTTCTTAAAACATTAAAACTTTCAAAATGTTTTTTGAAAAATAGTTTTTTATTCAAATAAGAGACATATTAAATTAAAATGACTTTAATGCAACTTAAAACTCTCTTTAATTTAAATAATAGATATTTTATGTTGACAGAGAAGCAATCTTGCAACACTGCCAATTTTTTTTTCGTCTGCAAATTGACCACCGCTAATAAAGAAATCGGAGAAGAAAGCGAAATGGCTGCTCGAATTTTTTTTTTTTTTTTTTCTAATTTTTCACAGAGTGACGGTGGCTGGAAAAATTGCTTCAATTTTGTGTTTCAAGTAAAATAATTCCTTGAAAATCAATTTTTTTAAAAAGCAAAAATTAACTTTGAAGTTTAGATCACTTCGTCTGACAACTTTTAGAAGAAGAAAAAGTTAGCTCTCTTAACAAAATTTATTTCTCTCGAAAATCTTTAATTTAAAAATGAAAAGTTTAAATTGTCGCACACAAAATATGGAAATTTATACGTTACATAAGACTTCTTTAAGGAATACAGGAAGTAAGTTTGTTTGTGAATTTGTTTATTCCAGTTTTGTTGTTGTTATTCTTTTGAAATATTTTTGGTAAACTGTGGTAACTGGACCTAAAACACGATTATAAAAGAGCCTCAACTTTTTCTTTCACAAAATCTATTTATATTTTTAGAAATATATATTTTTTAGGTTGGTTTCTATATTTTACAGTCGTTTTTTTTATATTCTTCATAATATTTGATTCTCGTTTAAAGACTTTGATTTAGAAAACCATAAATTTCTGGTCTTAAATTCGGTAAAACACTTATCCATTGCCATTAATCATTGATTTAAATATCGACAATAAGTCATATCTCCAATTTGCATAATCTCCAACCATATTCTAAAATGGAAAAATGGTGGAATACTAATGTGATATACTAATATAATAAATAACTACATATATCAACCATTTTTAATTAAAAAGGCATATAGTGGATCAAAATATCATTTATTTTACCAATATTTCAATTAGCTGAACGCCAACCTTTATCAAGGTATTATAACATTTTAATGTGTGTCAACAACAAACTCAGCGCCACATAACGTCAATAGAATTGAGTTTTTAAAAATATATTATGTGGCGCTGAATTTGTTGTTGACACATATCAATATGTTATAATACCTTGATAAAGGTTGGCGTTCAGCCAACTGAAATATTGGTAAAATAAATGATAATTCGATCCAATATATGCCTTTTTATTTAAGTATTTATTTATGGATTGCTCTAATTTCAAAACGATATCAACGATTTATTCACTTGATTCTCAACGTTTCGTTAATTTCTGTTACTCTCCTAATTGGTGGATGGAGCTATATTTTTCCCAAGCCAACTTCCAAATGATCTTTAAAAAAAAGCATTTTAAAATATCAAATTAAAAAAGATAACCATTTTTAAAAGAAAAATTTTGATCTTATATCGAATTGTAAACATTGAACATTTTAATATTCAATCTAATTTGGTGTAAAATATCATAATCCTTATTACTTTTCATACTATAAATGGAGCCATAAATCACAAACCCTTTATTCATCTAAATGCGTGGACGTATGGACATGGTAGAGTTCATGGTAAACGGTTTGCGGATTTCGACAAATTAGAAAGAAGGAATCATATATCGCCGCAACTCTTTTTATTATTATAGCGGTTAAGGAAGCTTTCGGGCAAGCCCTTCTTCAGCTAATTATATTGTACAAACAAAGAGAGATTATATATCGTTTTTAATATGAAAACAAAATAAACGAAATAAAGCTTTTCGTTTATTTTGTTTTCATATTAAAAACGATATATAATCTCTCTTTGTTTGTACAATATAATTAGCTGAAGAAGGGCTTGCCCGAAAGCTTCCTTAACCGCTATAATAATAAAAAGAGTTGCGGCGATATATGATTCCTTCTTTCTAATGGTAGAGTTCATGTATGGCGTTTTTTAAAAGGATAAATATGTAAATTTACTATGAATTAGTACTTTTCTATATATCAGTATCCTTTACCATTTCTATACACTCATGAACAAAACTTAAGGAAGTCTTTTAGCATGTATATAGGGATTGAGACAATATCCCTGAAAGATATTACAGTGACCTTTATTGTGGGAAGACACACGAAATAACCAAGTGTAGACAAAATTGCCTCTGTCTCCTAAAAAAAAAATAGACAATCGGCGATATTAAAGACTTTCCACATTCTTAAGTTTTGTCTATGAGTGTTAACAGAGAATCCTCCAATAAGTATAAAAGCTCTAAAATTGGTCTGGTATAGGGGTCGGCAAACTGTGAGCCACCTGCGGCTCTTTGGATGTGAAGCTCTTTATATAGTTCCATACGTAAATATTATTTATGTGAGTGCTATTTATTGTTGGCAAGGAAAAAATGTTGTTGCTCTTCAAAAACTTTGAAATTTTGTAAATTGTAATTTTTGAATCTTCCGATTCAAAAGTCTGCCGACCTCTGTTCTGGTGGATTAAATTAGCGAAATCGCTGGGAGGATTCCTCCATTGATGTCCTCCTAATAGACTCTGTAGAAAGTTTGATTTTAGACGAAAAACATGGTGAAGGAAGACGAGTTTCTTTTATTGATAAATAGGTGCAAGCTTTCGGGTAAAAAACCCTTCAACAGGCGAGCGCGACTTATAAGAATTATGGTACAAATGGTACAAATATATTGTACCATAATTCTTATAAGTCGCACTCACCTGTTGAAGGGTTTTTGCTCGAAAGCTTGCACCTATTTATCAATAAAAGAAACTCGTCTTCCTTCACCATGTTTTTCGTCTAATTTCAATCCAGGAAGAATTCTTTATCTATATTTGTAAAAGTTTGATTTTTGGTGTCAAAAGAAGCACATTCGTGTTTTATAGTTCTATTCCTTATATATATATGGCGGTTTATTTTCCTTATGACAATTGACAATAAAAAAAAAACAGTTTATTGACATCCAGTCAACAGTAGGGAGAAGGTTTACAGCCATTTTTAAAATAGGGAGAAATCGTTTTGAAAATAGAGCAATCCATACTTAATTCATTAGATAATAAACGGCATATATTGGATTTAATAAAATATTTATTTTGCCAATATTTCGGCTGGCTGAACGCCAACCTTTATCGAGGCATCACATTTTACAAAAAAATGTGTTTACAAAAAATGTGATGCCTCGATAAAGGTTGGCGTTCAGCCAGCCGAAATATTGGCAAAATAAATATTTTATTAAATCCAATATATGCCGTTTATTATCTAATAGGGAGAAATATATACAACAGACGGAGGGACGTCTGGATCAGGAGCTTAAAGCCGCCTTGAGTTCGGACAGGCCGTTGCAGATTATAAAATTCATGTCCCCAGCATTCTTTATTTTCCTTATGTTTAATCAAGAAGTTGTCAATTCAAGACAAATATGCGTGAGTACTGCTAAATGTATGAAAGTAGAATTCTCAGCATAATAAATGAACATCTACAGTTCAGGCTGTGTACCCCCGTGGTTTGTAAGAAACGATATCAAGATAGAAAATATCAATGACTGTTTATTAAAACATTCGTTTATCTTTTACGATAATCATAAAATTTTGACAAATCCATCTTTCTCAAAGAAGCTACCAACTACAAATGCGTGAAACAAGATAATAAAATTAAGAGCGAAACAAATTATATATTAATCAAGTTAGAACGATAAAATTGGAAGAAAAAAGGAGAGAAATACATTTCAAATAGCTAACAAGCCAGAAAAACTTTCTCAAAATAAGAACAAGATTACTAATAACTGAAGATTTCTGACCTAAAGATATACTGATATAACAATGTTTTAAATTATTGTAAATATCAAAACTTGGATTGCGCTTTCAGACTGATACCTCTAATAAAGTTATTTTAAACTGGAAATATAACTTTACTGCAAAAAGTTGAATATACAAAAAACTGAATTCTAATATCACTAAATATATATTTTTTCAAGAAACTATTCAAATTTAAATAATAACGAAAGGAAACCCGAATTATAGAGTGACAAAATAAACAGGATTTAACTTACAATAAAATGTAAGATATATCTATCAATTCTTAAACTTTTCTATATAATCAATAAACTGAATTCTAATATCCCCAAACATACCTAGTTCAAGAAACTATGCAAATTGATATAATAAAGAATAGAAAACGAATTATAGATTGACCTAATAAGCAAGATTCAACTGTATATGGAACACTATAAAAAAAAGACATCTACAATTCTTAAACTTTTCTATATAATCAATAAACTGAATTCTAACACATATCTAGTTCAAGAAACTATCAAAATTAAAATAATAGAGAATAGAAAACGAATTATCAAGATAGAATTGTATATGAAAGACTATACAAAGGAAGACAATCAATCACTCTCAATACAAAGCAGTACATAACCCCCTCCCTCAAGTAAAACACAAATATGTTGGATGAACACGTGACCTCAGTAATGATGACGTCATTGATTGCTGTGCGCAAGGCTATTGGTCATCCTATTAAGCCGGAAAAGAGTCACGCTAGCGTTTCCGGCGAGGTTTACTCCATCGATTGGATAAACAAACTTGGCATATTTTGGTCGTCTGTCCTAAAATAGGAGGTATGTGTATAATTCTTCCCCTGTATGTTTGGTTGTGTTGTTGGCGGTGGGGCCACACACCCTGGACTGAATCTTTCATATACACCTTAAACAACTTTACCCATATAAATCTAAACAATTTCGTTGTTTATGATTTTCCTTGTGGGATTTACAACATGAACCCTGTTGTAATGGTTAAGTGTTATCTGAACAATACTCTCTCCGGCTTACAAGTTGAACTGAATGTTTATTTAATCTAGTAATCTCCTTTATACAAGATAGAGAGATAAAAAGTAAATAATTTACATAAGTTTAAAACAATTGACAAATGGCATGATTTTGCATAGTGTCAATAATAGATAATAAATATAATACGTAACATATGTTATTTAACATATCACAACAAACCCATGATAGAATTGTGAAATCCTTCTTCTTCTTCCTTATCTCCACTTAATCATATTAGGGTCAGGGTGAAGTAGAATGCGTCTGCCTTTGTCATTAAGACTGGGAGCACTACTCAGTAGCAGGCCGACTTAGCTCCAAAAGAAATAGCCGCTTCTGACATGAGTAACAGACGTCATTTGCAGCTGCTCTTAACATGGAGTACAAATGCTTCTCATTCTGTATCCCTGGATTAGGAGCCCTTACAGTGTACTATCAGCCGGGCCAGCTGAGCCCAGGTTTTTTAGTGAGCTTGTTACTGCTCCCCCTCCTCCTTTTTCATCCGGGCTTGGGACCGGCAAAGGCGGAGTTGAATTGTGAAATGATTTTATTTAACTTTAATCTCTTTTCTTGATTATAAACAAAAGTAATAAGACTAAATCCAAATAAATAGTGTGTGATGTTTTGGTAACAGCGTTATAATCTGAATTGTGCCTTATCATTTCTTTATCGTATAACTAAAAGTTGATGATGGTTTGCGCCATCTATAGCTATCAGTAACTTTTATTTACACGACCAGAAGATGCCTTTGTCTTAATTTATCTACCGGATTACAGTAAAATTCCACTTTTGTGCTATTTTGGTCTTAAACGTTTCGTTTCCAGCTTCACTTCGAACTTCTCATATATGGATTCATTTCAGGATGTGGGTCTTCATAGAGGTTCAATTTTAGGGTGATATTGTTTTCATATATGGTCTCATTTCAGAATGTAGGTCTTCATACATGGTTAAAATTTAGAGTGATTGTTTTTATATATGGTTTCATTTCATAATGTGGGCTTTCATACATGGTTCAAATTCAGGGTGATTGTTTTTATATATGGATTCATTTCAGGATGTTTGGTCTTCATATATAGTTTCATTTCAGAATGTGGGTCTTCCTACATGGTTAAAATTTAGAGTGATTGTTTTTATATATGGTCTCATTTCTGAATGTGGGCTTTCATATATGGTTCAAATTCAGGGTAATGGTTTTCATATATGGTTTCATTTCAGAATATAGGTCTTGGTATATGGTTCAAATTCAAGGTGATTGTTTTCATATATGGTTTCATTTTAGAATGTGGGTCTTCTTACATGGTCAATTTCAGGGGGGTTGTTTTTATATATGGTTTAATTTCAGAATGTGGGTCTTCATACATGGTTCAAATTCAAGGTGATTGTTTTCATATATCGTTTAATTTCAGAATGTGGGTCTTCATACATGGTTCAAATTCAAGGTGATTGTTTTTATATATGGTTTCATTTCAGAATGTGGGTCTTCATACATGGTTCAAATTCAAGGTGATTGTTTTTATATATGGTTTAATTTCAGAATGTGGGTCTTCATACATGGTTCAAATTCAAGGTGATTGTTTTTATATATGGTTTAATTTCAGAATGTGGGTCTTCATACATGGTTCAAATTCAAGGTGATTGTTTTTATATATGGTTTAATTTCAGAATGTGGGTCTTCATACATGGTTCAAATTCAAGGTGATTGTTTTTATATATGGTTTAATTTCAGAATGTGGGTCTTCATACATGGTTCAAATTCAAGGTGATTGTTTTTATATATGGTTTCATTTCAGAATGTGGGTCTTCATACATGGTTCAAATTCAAGGTAAATTGTTTTTATATATGGTTTAATTTCAGAATGTGGGTCTTCATACATGGTTCAAATTCAAGGTGATTGTTTTCATATATGGTTTCATTTCAGAATGTGGGTCTTCATACATGGTTCAATTTCAGGATGATGGGTCTTCATACATGGTTCAATTTCAGGGTGATGGTCTTCATACATGGTTCAATTTCAGGATATGGGTCTTCATACATGGTTCAATATTAGGATATGGGTCTTCATACATGGTTCAATTCCAGGATATGGGTCTTCATACATGGTTCAATTTCAGGATATGGGTCTTCATACATGGTTCAATTTCAGGATATGGGTCTTCATACATGGTTCAATTTCAGGATATGGGTCTTCATACATGGTTCAATTTCAGGATATGGGTCTTCATACATGGTTCAATTTCAGGATATGGGTCTTCATACATGGTTCAATTTCAGGATATGGGTCTTCATACATGGTTCAATTTCAGGATATGGGTCTTCATACATGGTTCAATTTCAGGATATGGGTCTTCATACATGGTTCAATTTCAGGATATGGGTCTTCATACATGGTTCAATTTCAGGATATGGGTCTTCATACATGGTTCAATTCCAGGATATGGGTCTTCATACATGGTTCAATATTAAGATATGGGTCTTCATATATGGTTCAATTTCAGGATATGGGTCTTCATACATGGTTCAATTTCAGGATATGGGTCTTCATACATGGTTCAATTTCAGGATATGGGTCTTCATACATGGTTCAATTTCAGGATATGGGTCTTCATACATGGTTCAATTTCAGGATATGGGTCTTCATACATGGTTCAATTTCAGGATATGGGTCTTCATACATGGTTCAATTTCAGGATATGGGTCTTCATATATGGTTCAATTTCAGGATATGGGTCTTCATACATGGTTCAATTTCAGGATATGGGTCTTCATACATGGTTCAATTTCAGGATATGGATCTTCATACATGGTTCAATTTCAGGATATGGGTCTTCATACATGGTTCAATTTCAGGATATGGGTCTTCATACATGGTTCAATTCCAGGATATGGGTCTTCATACATGGTTCAATATTAAGATATGGGTCTTCATATATGGTTCAATTTCAGGATATGGGTCTTCATATATGGTTCAATTTCAGGATATGGGTCTTCATACATGGTTCAATTTCAGGATATGGGTCTTCATACATGGTTCAATTTCAGGATATGGGTCTTCATACATGGTTCAATTTCAGGATATGGGTCTTCATACATGGTTCAATTTCAGGATATGGGTCTTCATACATGGTTCAATTTCAGGGTGATTGGTTTCGTATATGAATTCATTTAAAGATGGTGGTTCATATAAGGCTTCAATTCATTAAGATAGTCTTCATATAAGGCTTCAATTCATTAAGATAGTCTTCATATAAGGCTTCAATTCATTAAGATAGTCTTTCATATAAGGCTTCAATTCATTAAGATAGTCTTCATATAAGGCTTCAATTCATTAAGATAGTCTTCATATAAGTCTTCAATTCATTAAGATAGTCTTCATATAAGGCTTCAATTCATTAAGATAGTCTTCATATAAGGCTTCAATTCATTAAGATAGTCTTCATATAAGGCTTCAATTCATTAAGATAGTCTTCATATAAGGCTTCAATTCATTAAGATAGTCTTCATATAAGGCTTCAATTCATTAAGATAGTCTTCATATAAGGCTTCAATTCATTAAGATAGTCTTCATATATGGCTTACTTAGATAATGTTTCGTTTCTATATAAGGTTTCATATCATTATAGTTTACATAATCATATATATATTGAGAGGGAGTAGCTCATCAGGAAGTAACTCTCCCAGCGATTTCGCCAATTTAATCCATCATTCTGTTTCTTAAAGCTATACTATTGTTATTGGATGATTCTGCTACTTTTTATCCGATACTGTAGAGGGAATATTGGTTATTGTATTCAGGCAAACTATGGACAGAAACTTGGACGGTAGAATTACATGTAGTTACAAGTATAAAGCAATAACGCGCCATCTATATATAGCTAATGAAAACATTACGACGCGAATGTTTATTTTCACAAATAAAAAAAAAAGATTCAAAGATTCCACCCTTCAATGTAGCATATAAGCAGAATGATCCAATACAGTATTAGAGCTCTAAAGAAGCGATCTGGTAGATTGAATGGGCGAAACCGCTGGGAGGATTCACCACTGATCAGCAAAGCCTTCCCAATATTTTTTTTTATCGCAGTAAGGACAGTAGAAGTTTGATTTATTTGTGAAAAGAAACATTCGTATATTAATGTCTTCATTAGTTACAAGTAAATCTACTAAAAGAGGATTCCCATTAACTATTGTTATAAAGAAATAACACGCCACATGTATACAGGAAATAGAAGCATAGGGCGCCTCTCCCGTCAAAATAAACGTCAAATCCTGACGCCTTCTATTGATGAAATATATCGATGAAAACGTCTTTTGACGTTTATTTTAACAGGAGAGGCGCCCTATGCTTCTATGGATCAATTTCCTCCCTGCAAATTTTCCATATATACAGGAAATGTAATCATTAAAAAGCATGATTGTTTTTTTTTTACACATAAAATAAACTTTTTACTTTCTGACAATTTATAGATTTATGTATATATCATCTAATTAACAGTTTTATTAATTTAACATATCGCAATGGTGAAGATCATGGTGCAGATCGCCGTTTTCCGTTTTAAATAAATAGAATAAATTGATGTAATCAAAAATATATTTTTTGTGCTTAATTATACAATGTGAAGAACATCATAAATACGCTGATGAAATGTTCTATTTTTATTATATAGAGAGAGATATTGTTTATCACATTTAAATATTTTAAATTCTCAAATATTCAATATAGTCTTCGACTTTGTAAAAATAAAATAACAGTAATGATTAAATATTCTTGCGCCAACGATTGTAACAAATCCCAAAGTTTCGTCTGATTTACATTGTATCGTCTGCTTAACAAAAAAAAAAAGGAAGCGCTCCTATTGGTTGGAAGGTAAGAGTAAAGTTGTCTTTTGGGAACCTAGCTTGAGGCAATATCAGGGAAAACAAGCCGTAGGCCCAATTGCTTTAACTTAAACAACATTGGGTTTGAAGATTTTCTTTTGTTTCTCTTCTAGATTTTTTTTTTAAACATAGAGTTAATTTAGTCTTTTACTTTCTCATTATAGAGTTTATTTCTAAAATTAATCATATATTTAATTCTTTAACGTTATTGCTTAGGAAATTTTACCCTAAAATTATTTATAACAGATTTTTAAAATATTTAAACAGTTTGGGAGAAAATATGTATATGATTTGTTTATTTGACAGAAAAAGAGAAAATGGTGAATCTAATAATGTATTTGTAAGGAGAATGATCCTATAAATAACCACACAACACAGTATGTATATATGTATATACGTATTGCATTGAAGCTTTAATTCATCCAAAACTCATACAAAAAATATAGTGATATATACTATACAATATATGGTGACCAATTTTGATTTTCTACAGCAAATATATATATATATATATATTAAAAAAGTAAAGAAAAAATAAAAGATAAAAAGATCAGGTGTTGAAATCAATATTAAAAATGGCATATCCTGACCAGGAGCACATGTGCTTTACAGAAGGCAGAGCGCCATCTGGTGGAACAGAAATCAACTAAACATTGATTTAGCCTGTTCCCTGATATTTGGCCAACCCAATATCTTGATAAATCAAGAAAAGCCATCCACGAATATATATATATTCACTACTTATTCGAAACAAAATTCTTCAACTAATTACTTCAACTAATCGTATTTATACCAAAGGTGGCACATTTTCCTTTAAATATGCATTAGAATAATGCATTTTTAGGTTATCATTCCAGAGTATAAAACGTAGAGTTGGTGATATGGAATGAGCCCCAACACCAGTTTTGACAAATTCAGACAAAAAGCCAACAACCAGTATACCATGGTTTCAGGCTATGGTCCTCATCAGTACAGGGACGGCTTCGATTTCATGACATCCTACGGGAGGGTTTATCAAATTGGTCTAATTTGACAAACAGGAGTTTAAACTGGTGAAGTAGCACGGGACGATTTTCAGGCTAGAATATAACATAAAGTTACGGAAGGATGATATTATTGTATCTAAAGTGGCACCTACCCTTTTAAAATGAATACCATTCTCTCCTAGTTGTATGTAGAATTGGAATATACACTCATGGATAAAACTTAAGGAAGTTGTACCTTTTAACCATGTATATCGCGATTTAGACAATAACTCTGAAATATATTACAGTGACCTTTATTGAAGATACACGAGATAACCAAGTGTAAACAAAACTTAAGGAAGTTGTACCTTTCAGCATGTATATCGGGATTCAGACAATAACTCTGAAAGATATTACAGTGATCTTTATTGAAGACACACGAGATAACAAGTGTGAACAAAACTTAAGGAAGTTGTACCTTTTAGCATGTATATCGGGATTCAGACAATAACTCTGAAAGATATTACAGTGATCTTTATTGAAGACACACGAGATAACCAAGTGTAAACAAAACTTAAGGAAGTTGTACTTTTTAACATGTATATCTGGATTCAGACAATAACTCTGAAAGATATTACAGTGAAATTTATTGTAGACACACGAGATAACCAAGTGTGAACAAAACTTAAGGAACTTGTACCTTTTAGCATGTATATCGGGATTCAGACAATAACTCTGAAAGATATTACAGTGATATTTATTGAAGACACACGAGATAACCAAGTGTAAACAAAACTTAAGGAAGTTGTACCTTTTAGCATGTAATCGGGATTCAGACAATAACTCTGAAAGATATTACAAGGACCTTTATTGAAGACACACGAGATAACCAAGTGTGAACAATACTTAAGGAAGTTGTACCTTTTAGCATGTATATCGGGATTCAGACAATAACTCTGAAAGATATTACAGTGAACTTTATTGAAGACACACGAGATAACCAAGTGTGAACAAAATTGCCTCTGTCTCCAAAAAAGAAATACAACATCAAATATATTTTGCTTATTTAATTATGAGTGTATTTTCCTCTCAGAATAACTTCTTCCAGGTTTCTTAACAGATACTGATAGGATTTGATCTGTAGATTTGTCAGAAAAACTTTTAAAATTTTGAAATCTGTTCTGGAACCTAACACATATGAATGTTTCAAGGGTGAATAAGTATGCAAGTGTTAAATACTTTGTTTTTTAAAATTGAAATCCATTTCGTTTTAATTAATCAAATTCTCGAACTTTTTTAGGATATTTATACTACAAGATATATTACTTTAGTATCAATATAATTAATATTTTATTTTAATTTTTAAAAAAATATATATTATAGAAAATATTTATGTTTTGAAAGAAAGAGAGGGTTAAAATAAATATTCATAGAAGATTAAGAATGAGAAATGTATCCGACAACCCTGGCAGTGGTAGCATATGTTAATCAATAGAAAGAATGGCTGCGCTTCTTTTATTGGCGCCCAATAATGAGCCTTGTGATTTGGTTGGTCGCCTGGGGATTGCTTGTGGGGACATTCCTCTGTATTCTTCTTGGTCTCTGAATTCTTCTTTGTAAGGATGGTTTGTTGTTCTTTAGTAAACAATCCTATTCCATGTGTAGATATCGCATCTCCTTTATATTCAAACAGAATGTATTCATGTAAGAGCATTCTCACATATTGGGTTCGAATATCCTGGAATCCTCTTCTTGGCAAAACTCTATATAGCATTATTCTTTAGGATATAGAATCTTTCTTGAATAAATCTTAAACAATCCTTCCATGTAGCTATCGACTCTCCTTTATTGAAATAGAATGTATTCATGTAAGAACATTCTCAACTATAGCATTATTCTTTAGGATATAGAATCTTTCTTGAATAAATCTTAAACAATATTTCTATGTAGCTATCGCCTCAGCATCTCCTTCATATTGAAACAGAATGTATTCATGTAAGAGCATTCTCACATATCAGGCTCGAATTTCCTGGAATCCTCTTCTTGGCAAAACTCTATATAGCATTATTATCTTTTGGATATAGAATCTTTCTTGAATAAATCTTAAACAATCTTTCTATGTAGCTATCGCCTCAGCATCTCCTTCATATTGAAACAAAATGTATTCATGTAAGAGCATTCTCACATATTAGATTCGAATATCCTGGAATTCTCTTTTCTTGGCAAAACTCTATATAGCATTATTATCTTTAGAATATAGAATTTTTCTTGAATAAAACTTAAACAATCCTCTTCCATATAGCTATCGCCTCTCCTTTGTTGAAATAGAATGTATTCAACATATAACCCTGGATAAGAGCCTGGGCTCCCTGCAACGGTGTCCCACCTACCAGGATCCCCCCATCACGGTGGAACGGATTTTTCTTTCTTGTTTTACAAAAAAGAAAGGTGGGGGTATGTTAAAAGTCATGACATATAGTATGTAAATATATTTTTGAATGTATGACTAGGAATGTAGATTTCTATCCTTACTGCGATAAAAAAAATATTGGGAGGGCTTGGCTCATCAGTGGTTAAACCTCCCAGTGATTTCGTCAATATAATCTACCAGACCGCTTCTTTAGAGCTCTAATACTGTATTGAATAATTCTGTTTATATATGCTATTATTTTGGATATAGAATCTTTCTTGAATGAATCCTTACGTATCTTTGGTTTTAAACCATTTCTCTTTTAGGTAGTTTCACCATTTCTTAATATTTTCTGAAATATTCATTCCTGTACATTTTTCCTTATGAAGATTTTTGTGGATAAAAGCATTGAACAATGATATGAATTGCTGATAAGATTTGGCTATCGTAGATGTTAAAAGCTGATCGTACTTTAATTATATGGCAATAACTTCTCCGTGAGTTGTCCTATTGTATAAGGCATAGGCACGTCCATGTAAAAAGGTTAGCCGTTTCCATTACGTTCAGACTGTAAGTTCGGAAATTGGTATCTACGCTTGTAAAGGGACCTAGGATATTTTTGCTGAAGAATGTTCTATAATTCGTTCTATCTTCATTGATCCATAATTCTTCCATGTAACTTTTCTGATGCCTTTGATCCACAATTATATATATTTATCTCTGGTAGACATGTTTTCCCTTTTAACTAAGATTTTTTCTTTAAAATATATATTTCCATAATATCCTTTTTTTTGGACTATACACTCATGGACAAAACTTAAGGAAGTGGAATATCTTTCATGTTGCCAGTGATCTTTTTTTTTTAAGTAAACAGAGGCAATTTTGTTTACGCTTGGTTATCTCGTGTGGTCTTCAATAAAGGTCACTGTAATATCTTTCAGAGTTATTGTCTGAATCCTGATATACATGGTAAAAGGTACAACTTCCTTAAGTTTTGTTCACACTTGGTTATCTCGTGTGGTCTTCAATAAAGGTCACTGTAATATCTTTCAGAGTTATTGTCTGAATCCTGATATACATGGTAAAAGGTACAACTTCCTTAAGTTTTGTTCACACTTGGTTATCTCGTGTGGTCTTCAATAAAGGTCACTGTAATATCTTTCAGAGTTATTGTCTGAATCCCGATATACATGCTAAAAGGTACAACTTCCTTAAGTTTTGTTCACACTTGGTTATCTCGTGTGTCTTCAATAAATGTCACTGTAATAACTTTCAGAGTTATTGTCTGAATCCCGATATACATGCTGAAAGGTAAAACTTCCTTAAAGTTTATCCATGAGTGTATATATCTTTCTTGAGATATATCTCTTCACCATATCTTCCTTTATTCAGAGTACTTCATTGTAAACATGTCTTCTCTCTGTTAGTTTCGATTTTCCTTTGTAGATACAAGTATCTTATATATACTTGCATGCTGACCTTGTCTTTTCTTTTGATTCTTCTTTTTTCCTTTGGCATTTTTATCGTGTCTTCTTATATGATCGAGAATTCTTCCTTCCAAGCATATTCACCGTGTCTTCATCTTCAATTTGTAATTCTTTATTATTGGCTTCTTTACCACGCTTCCTTCTTTGATCGATAATTTCTTATATTCTATTATTTTCCCACACTTGTTGGTAAATATTCAATAAATTAATACAACGCAATAACACGCCATCTATTATATATTGAATGAAAACATTAAGACGCGGATGTTTCTTTTCACAAATAATTCAAACTTCTACTGTCCTTACTGCGATGAAAAAATATTGGGAGGGCTTGGCTCATCAGTGGTTAAACCTCTCAGTGATTTCGTCAATTTAATCTACCAGACCGCTTCTTTAGAGCTCTAATACTGTATTGGATCATTCTGCTTACATATGCTACACTGAATGGTGGAATCTTAGAAATAGTATTTAAGCAAACTATGGATATAAGCTTCTAGGACAGCAGAATTACATTTAAATATTTGCATTGAGCAATATTCTTCCCAAAACAACCTGCTATAATTCAACAAATTTAACAATTTTCAAAATATTCGACAATTTCAATAAAATAGGAGCCTCTTTATTTATTTTTAAAATATATTTATTTATTTCAACACATAAACGCGATATCCCGGCTAGGGATAATTGCGTCGATTTACATTTTTTAAACAGAGTTATAAACATATTATACGAAAAAAATTATCGAAATAAAAAGAGAAAAAAATATATATATATTAGGAACCTGAACCTTTCAGGTTTGAAAGAAAATCATGAATATATTTACAAAAATAATTAAACTTATGATAATTCTCTCTGCTATTTACAAATTGATATAGATTTACAACATTATTGTCTTGGTGTTTCAATATTTTACCGAGCACCATTCTCGTTTTATTAAGACAAGGAATTCTTCAGTGATACATCAGAATCAATAAAAGATTAACCAAATAGATAGAAATATAGAAAATGGTTTTCTTATATAAACATATCTTCACTTACAATATCTTCCTCATTTTTAAAATTCATAATATTGCCACGTGGAAAATTAGGGAAGATCAACTTCGGGATGAGACAACAATTTATTTCACGCAAGAACAAACTAAGAATGGTAAACAAAAGATAAGCAACGAGGGAAATTTACAGAGTAGCAAAATATAAACATGAAAAAATGACCACTCTGTTAATAAAAATAATAAAATTAATAAATACTTTGTTACATAGCTTCTTCCCTATGGGAGCTGTGACCCACAGCTAGCAATTATTGTAGATACTGACATGGATCTGACGTGCTTCTGCCAAAGATTCCATTGAAGTCTTAGAACTTTGTCCCTAGTACCTTTGCGTCCTTTTTCTTGCGGCGTGAAGAGCGGCTTTGTCGTCGTATCGTCTATTGGGACATCGTCATATTGGAGGGAAGTCTTGGCTTCGACACGTCGGTGGAATCCTGGAGCCAGTTTCCGCAAATGTAGATCACAGCACTCATGGCCTCTAGATCTTTTAGGCTATCTTCAGTTTGTCTTCCCTAACTCACCCAGCATTTCCACCAAAATGCCACGTGGAAAATTAAGGAAGACCAACTTCGGGATGAGATAACAATTTATTTCAGGCAAGAACAAACTAAGAATTGTAATCAAAAGATAAGCAACGAGGGAATTTACAGAGTAGCAAAATATAAACATGAAAATGACCACTCTGTTAATAAAAATAATAAAATTAATAAATACTTTGTTACAATATTCTTTCTAAATCTATTTTCTATGATTTTTCTTTGACTTGAACCACGTCCTTGAAAATATCAACTTTGTTTTCTTCAATCCATAATTCTTCTTTTGTTGACATCCTGACTTTGTTTTATTTTTGATGAAATTCTAAACTCAAACAAAAAACGCAACTCTCCGCTTTCAAACTATAATAACCGTTGTAAAGCCCAAATTACAGGCTTCATTTATTTTCAACAAAAAGGGTTAACACGACGTTTTTTTTTTTAATTCAAAATTTCTCGATAAAGATGAGAGAGAGAGAGAAAAACTTTCCATTACATTTTAATTAAAAGCAATAATTAATGAAACATCTAAAGAGATTAATTGAAGTTGTCTGTATATAAAAGTAATTGTCCGTTTTCTAATTCTTGATTAATACCGTTTACATCGATGGGAGAAAGGCAGTTTGTGTTCAATTTTAATGATTATATATAATAAATTAATAATTAATAAAGAATATGCAATTGAATCTTTTTCCTTATTTACATATTTGCATATATATATTTAATTTCAAAATACACTCATTGACAAAACTTAAGGATGTTTCATATTTTGATGTCGCCAGTTGAATGTTTATTTTAAGGAGACAGAGACAATTGATAGTGGATATTGCTGCTGCTGTGATGGAGATGCATGGAGACATCTGAGACTCTTCTTTGGACACGACAACAACAACAACAATAGAGACAATTTTGTTCACACTTGGTTGTCTCGTGTGTCTTCAATAAATATCACTGTATTATCTTTCAGAGTTATTGTCTGAATTCCGATATACATGCTGAAAGGTACAATTTCCTTAAGTTTTTTCCACACTTGGTTATCTCGTGTGTCTTCAATAAAAGTCACCGTAATATATTTCAGAGTTATTGTCTGAATCCCGATATACATGGTAAAAGGTACAACTTCCTTAAGTTTTGTTCACACTTGATTATCTCGTGTGTCTTCAATAAAGGTCACTGTAATATCTTTCATAGTTATTGTCTGAATCCCGATATACATGCTAAAAGGTACAATTTCCTTAAGTTTTTCCACACTTGGTTATCTCGTGTGTCTTCAATAAAGGTCACTGTAATATCTTTCAGAGTTATTGTCTGTATTCCGATATACATGCTGAAAGGTACAATTTTCTTAAGTTTTGTCTATTTGTGTATGTCAATTGTGAACTACAAGAATTATAAAGATAATTAATTTTTGTTAATCCCCCCCCCCCATATATTAAGAAATATCTGTATGGATTGCCTCATTTTCAAATTTAAAGTAGCTATAATGTAATCAAATCTCTATCAATACGATAAGTGTTGAGCAATTTCAATTCGGAAACTTTTGGAATTTGAGAGTTTATTATTTTAGCAATAGTTTAAAAACCTCAAAAAAGGAATATATAAATGTAATATTGTGAAATTTTCAAAATACTTCTTATAAAATGCAAATATTTTATATTAAATACAAAGTATATATATATATATATATATGTTATTAATATTTTGTTTTGTTGTTGAAAAAGATAGAGAATTGAAGGTGCAGTCGTGAAAAAGAAAGATAACTATTTACCCATCAAGTAGTTTTTATTTTGAATTACTTATGTGTGAATTACACATAAAATTATTTTTCTCAGTAATATAGAATTTATAAAATGAATTCTATAATCGTGAATTTAAAAAAATAAAATAGGTAGGTTAACTTTGCATATTTACAACAATATTTTAAAAAAGTGTTATCTTCTAAATCTATGGTCAAAAATGTAGGACAGTCGATGAATGAAAATAAAATATATGTTTTAAATAAATAAAATAATGGCATTTTAGATTATCAACATATATAGTCACGACCGTCTTTCCTCAATTCCTCATCGCTGTCACGGATGCGCGCGCATCATCAATATGATCATTATCTAATGATAATAATAATAATTATTATTATTATTATATTATTATTATTATTATCAACATATATAGTCACGACCGTCTTTCCTCAAATCCTCATCGCTGTCACGGATGCGCGCGCATCATCATTATGATCATTATCATTATCTAATGATAATAATAATTATTATTATTAGTATATTATTATTATTAATATATATAGTCACGACCGTCTTTCCTCAATTCCTCATCGGCCGCTGTCACGGATGCGCGCGCATCATCATTATGATCATTATCTTCTATAGAAGCTTCTATCTTTATAATTATGTATATTTACAAAAAGTCAATTCGCTCGCGCCTCTAGTATAATATATATATAAAAGGATAATATATAGGTGACACGCGGGGAAATTCCAGGATTTAATATAAGTGGAGTGTGACATTTTATATGGGGTTTGTTGTCTGAGGGTCCAATGTTGAAGTAAAAAATCAGCCGAGAAAATCAAATATTGACAAAAAACAGACGAATCAGCACCAACTCGCTGCCCAAAGTTGGAGAGTCCAATAAAAATGTAGAAATAATTGTCTCCCAAACTTTTTTACTAATTATTTTAAACGAAGAATAAAAACATATTTCTTATAATATTATATATTTGTACTGGTAATATTGTATATATATATCTATATGTAGTGGCAAATTATCATTTGTTTTCTAATTAAATTCGCTGATTTTATTTTTTTTATTTTTTTTTGCAGAAGAATATTATGAGAGAAGCAAAAACACACAATTTATATATTTCAATAATATTTTTAATGGTATATATTTGTAGAAATATATATATATATATATAGAATAAATTAATATATAATATAATTTAAATATAAATTAGAAATAAAAATCTGAATTGGTTTTTGAAAATCGCTTTCTATTTCTATAATTAGATATATAAATTAATCTTTTGTCTCGTTTTGATAACACGTATAATTTTAAAAAAATGGAATTTTGAGGCCTATTCAATTAACGTAAATCATTTGTTAAAATTAAATATAAGAAGAGAAAAGTTTAGAGAATTCTAGAAAACACGATTGATAATAATTGTTTCGAGTTTTAAAAATCTGAATTCAATATATATATATATATATATATATATGGCAATATGATAATAATGTGGGGAGAGAGAAATAAGGAAACCACAGGTTTGGAAGAGAAATTCCAGGCAACCAGCGAGAGAGAGGTAGCGCGAGAGGCTATATCACCGCTGAACGACCGTTTGTGTCGCCACCACCCCCGACTGTCCAAAAATAGTCCTGAGGTTCTACGAAAATGGGCCCCTTGGAATGTGACTGATATATCAAGTGACCGGCCTTTACATCCTCCTCTCTACGTCTCTCTCTGGTCGACTGTAGATTTACTTTATTATTCCTGGAAGGGTAATATTATGACATATATATATATGTTTATATAATATATATATAATGTCTATATGAATGTGTGTATGAAAAATTGAACAATCCATATATTCATTTATTTGAAAAAATGCTTATTTTTGATCATATATTTTTTATTTTCCAATATTTCGTATGGCAACACGCCAAACTTCTTCGGGGAACAAGATTATATATAAATATTTCTAAATATATATATATTCAGCCTTTTTATTATTATATATATATATTTATTATCTGAAATGCAATTATCTTATTTTTTCAAAACATATATTTTATTTTCATTCATTGACTGTTTCTACATTTTTTTTACCATAGATTTAGAATACTTTAAATATTTGTTGTAAATATGTATAGTTAACCTACCTTTTTTTAAATCACGATTATAGAATTCATTTTATAAATTCTATATTACTATGACTAATAATATTATGTATAATTTGCTTCTCAAGTAATTCAAAATAAAAACTACTTGATAAGTAAATGAATTATTACCTATTTTCACGACTGCACCTCCAATTCTATATTTTTTTCAACAACAAAACAAAATAATTCATAACATATATATTTGAGAGAAATATTATAAACATCAAGACGTAAATTACATTAGATATTTAGTATACAAAAATTGAAAAGTATTATTTCATCTTTATTGAAAATTAGTGAGAAATAGATTATACCTTTTTCTGCATCCTTCATTATCAGATCCTGATGTCAGCATTACCTCTCTCAACGTCAATATACGAGTAGTAATAAACTTATTTAGAATAAATTTATTAAAAAATCAATTTTAGTGTAAAACACCCACATTTATCACATAATCGCCTATACATTTTCACTCCATCTATCCATTCTTTCACACATACGAGTGTTTCACTCGTATATATCTATTCCAGTAACGGCTAACATTATTGCCTACCAAAAGATTTTTCAAAAAATAGCTTGCTTTCTTATTTCTAGATGGCATTGCTATCTGTGATTTCCAGTGGTGCCAAATATCGATTTGGATAAAGGAAAATCCGAGATCAATTCTGGAGAATGGTTTTGGTATTTTTTTGATGATAGAATGATGATAGAGAATTCTTTTTTTTTTTCTGCCCCTATTTTCTATTTACTTCAATCTACAGATTTCCAGAATCTTCTTTTTTTCCATCTTTTGTCTTTTTCCCATCGCTCCTCGGTCAATCTCTGTATATCCTCTTAGCTTCATTGAAACAGACTGGGTGTTACTAATGGGATGTTTGGATTTTATATTACCCTGCTTCTATCGGTCAAATTTACGATTTGAAAATGTTTACAGTATCTCCTCTTTATTAGATTATACAGGACTACATAGAAGAATTCACTTTAGTGAATATCTCTTAGTTAAGAGAAAAAAAAGATTTAAAAATTATGAATTTTTAATGATTTTAATTGGAAATTTAAAAAAGATATTTACTATCTGTGTTTGTGTTTTAAATATACACTCATGGATAAAATTTAAGGAAGTGGTAAGTCTTTGATGTCATCGATCGTCTGTTTTTTTTGGAAGAAGAGAGACATAGGCAATTATAATTCATTAAATAGGAAGACAGAGGCAATTTTGTCCACACCTGGTTATCTCGTATATCTTCAATAAAGGTCACTGTAATATCTTTCAGAGTTATTGTCTGAATCCCGATATACATGCTGAAAAGGTACAACTTCCTTTGGTTTTGTTCACACTTGGTTATCTCGTGTGTCTTCAATAAAGGTCACTATAATATCTTTCAGTGTTATTGTCTGAATCCCGATATACATGCTGAAAGGTACAACTTCCTTTGGTTTTGTTCACACTTGGTTATCTCGTGTGTCTTCAATAAAGGTCACTATAATATCTTCAGTGTTATTGTCTGAATCCCGATATACATGCTAAAAGGTACAACTTCCTTAAGTTTTGTCAATGAGTGTATATATACTTTTTAGACATCCTGTTACCAGGACGTGTTCATTCTTATATTAAAGGATGGTCAAAGTGTTCTGAAGTCTCTCAATAATTTTGTGTAATCTATATATATAAAAATGAATGTATGTGTGTGTGTGTGTGTGTGTGTGTGTGGTCTGTTTGTCCTTTATGCCTGACCAAACCACTCATTGGAACGCCATGAAACTTTGGGAAGTTATTTAGTATAGTACTGGGAAGGTTTCTAGCAAATAAAATATTTGAAATAACTTTTCGCTTTAAAATAATCAAGATAAATATTCTAATTTATCTGTTATAATTCAACAATCTGCTCTAAATATTATCACGAACCCCATGCTCCAAGTATAGTCAAATCATTCTTACACGCAAAAATGAATGAAATTTTGAGAACACTAATGAAATTTTCAGAAGCTTTTTCGTATTAGGAATTCCAAGATTTTTCCGTCCAAATTTTTATAATATCCAATTCATTACAGATCATGGCAATTTTGGGAAATTTTTGGCAACTATCGGCGCCGTGAAGGAACCAGGATGCTTCTGCGGAGATGAAATTCAAGACGCGAGACATCTACTTCTGGAGTGCCCAATTTTCCGGGATTTTAGGGGAAAATAGATTTGGTCGTATTGGACAGCTTGATGAATTTGTAGACAAAAAAGAAAAGTATAAAAATTTTGATCAATTTTGTAAATACATATACAACTTTCTCTTGAATTGGAAAAAAGAGAAGGAATCTTAGAAAAAAAAAAGAACTGCGATGCTTGCTCTGTGTGTTTTGCTTTGTTGTTTGTTTTTCTCTTTGGACAATTTTCTTTAGTTAATTTATGTAAAATAATGAATTGAACAGGATTGTATATAGCCGAATTGCTGTAATGCAGTGAAATGTATTGGCGCAAATATCCCTGAGTTTGGGATATCGCGTTTCATGATGTTAATAAAGTTAATTAATTAATACGATGATTTTGTAATGTAGAAAATTAGGAAAGACAAAATTCAGGATGACACGGCACTTTATTTGAGACAAGAATAATCATACAATTCCAAGGCAAGATACTATTCCTTTAACTTCCAATTACCGAGGGAACCAATTAATATTGATTTTATTCAACTTATCGAGTATTTTTCAAGGGACCGGGAAAAAATGTTCACTTTATCGAGAGATTCGTTAGACAAACCTTTACTCGGTAAAACCCGGGCGAAGCCGGGTACGTCCGCTAGTAAACTCTAAAAAAGGTTGTCCAAAAAATCACTGCATAATTCGGGGATATGATAGAAATGCTGTAGAAATTTTCCACTTCTCTTGTATATAGTTACTGATTGATGAATAATTTACTAATAAGATTTCCATCTTTTGAAAAGGGCTACAGTGGTCGCCGAAACGTTAAGGATAATATACTTTATAAGTTTAATTAACATCTATCTTTAAAATTTGTAACCATTAGTTTTTTTTTTTTTTTTTGGTAACTTGTTCTTGTTCCAAAATTGTTCAAAAATTAGGTGCCGCTCAAAAAGAGCAATCTAGGTTATGATATTTACAACAATGAATAATATATGTGAGGGTTATTCACATATTAAAACAAAGTGTACAACGCGGGATTTGATCCCGGTTCATGGCTGTTGGAAATCGAGGGTTTTACCCACTCGTCCACCGATTCTTGTTTTTTTGGTAATGTGTTTTCCTTAATATATTCATTTTTTTAAAGGTGTATGGAGTTTACAACTTTTGAATTAATTGATGATAAGTAGTTTTTGATTTGGATGAAGTTGATTAATGTTCTGCGACCAAGATGAAGATGCAAGCTTGTAACTCAATGACCTAAAAAAGCTTATTCTAGAGAGGTACAACTTGAACCAAGCGTTTACCTGATATACCTATCAGGATAAAAACAATTATCCTTATTTACATATTGTGTTTCAACTTTTACAAATATCTTAAAGGGGGTCGGTGGAAGGCTGGTTAAACCGTTTGGTTTTCGACCACTAGGACCCGGGTTCGATTCCCGCATTGGACACTTTTTCTGTTAAAAAAAAAAAAATGCTCCAATGGCCCCCGATTCTTGCAAAAGTCCAACCCCACCAGCGAGTGCAAGTAACCAAACCGGGCTCTGGCATTTGTAAGTGCAAAGTTCGAACTGCTTTTCACATGTGTAGACATGTGGTGCGCTTACAGTAAAAAGCAGTCGCTAACTACCCACCATGATTATCATGGCCTGTACCACGTGTACTAAGGATAAGCAAAAAAAAAAAAAACAATTATCTTAAGAATATTAGCCAAATTATGGAGGTAACTAAATTGTTTTCTTACTTGATTTATCAAGAAAGGGTTTTAACCCAATTTTCTGGAATAGAAAAAATTCCAGCGACTATCATTATATTTTATTCCGATAGATGGCGCCAATGCTTCCAGAAACATTCAGTTTAAACGATCAGAAGATTTCTTTTTCTTAATTATTATTATTATTGTGTATTTATATCTTTTTTACCTAGAAACTCTCTTTAAATTTCTATCAAATCAATGATATAAATTGAGGATTATAATTCTTATTAATAAGAGACACTACGTCCAGAAAGAAAGTTGTATTTTCTCAAGGAATATATGAATTATTAATTTCTGCATTAAAATATTTTATCGATTAAAGACCACGCTTCATTAAAGGGGAAATTGTTTTTAGTCTTCGTAACGGTTTATAAATAGGCGTTATTATTTAAAGGTTTTGTTTATAAGTTGTTTTTTCTACAATAAATGTTTTTAGCATATACTCTCTATTAAATCAGTGATTGAAGGTTAGGATATGCAAGTTTAATATTGTTACTTTCTGTGTTCCACGACCAAGGAATCTGAATATAAATAACTACTGGCAGATCACTCAAGATGGCGGCGGAAACAAGCTTTCACTTGTGGGTATCTCAGATCAACACGATAAGCCTATTTTCCCCAACTTCTTCGGATTACATCGCTAATCTGAGCCAGCAGACGAAAACTCACCCGACGCCATTTTGTTTTAGGGCCTAGCTGTTATCGTTTGTTTTGTTTTATATATAACTACAAGGAGTTTCGCGACTGTTTACATATAAATATCGATTATTAAAAAACTATATTAATATTTTGTAGAGAATTATTTATTTATGAACATATTTTTTTTTGCTTATCCCTAGTACACATGGTACAGGCCATGTTAATCATGGTGAGTAGTGATTAGGCGACTGCTTTTACTGTAAGTGCACCATATGTCAACACATGTGAAAAGCAGTTCGACTTTGCATTTACAAATGTGCCAGATCCCCGTTTGGTTACTTGCACTCGCGGTGGGGTTGGACTTTTGCAGATGCGGGGCCATTGGAGCATTTTTTTAACATAAAAAAGTGCCCAATGCGGGAATCGAACCGGGTCGTAGCGGTCAAAAACCAACGGTTTAGACCATCCTTCCACCGACCCCCTTGAACATATTATAAATTTTATATTTATATTTTGTTACTTTGTATACTTCCCTTATTGTTTCTTTTGTATTTTCGAAATTTTTGTTTTGTGTCTGAGCTTTGCTGAGTCAGCCTAAAGTTTGTCTTTTCTAATTTTCGACATTACAATATCATGATTGAAAATTATATATTGATTTTATTTGTGCGTATTTCTAATGTAGACGTTTATAATAAATGTATATACATATTATATACATATTATCTACTTATATATTTGCCTTATTCTGTCTGTTTGTTTGTCTGTTTGTCTGAAGCTCACGGATAGAATGCGCGCCCATTGGCCGCCAGCGAACACGTGGCCTCCCTGCCCCCCTCTAGACAACCCTGTTATTCAAAAACCATACATCCAATCGCCATGAAATTCTGGGATATTATTAGGTATATCCCCGGAAAGGTTTTCGAAAAATAATTTCTTGAATATCTTGAATATCCTTAGAGTTATTTGCAGAATTGTAGATATAACTCGCAAGCAGCGCCGCCAGACGGTGATAGACTTAAGCTTGCTGCTCCACCCCTGTTGACCTTGGGTCGTCGTGTGAGTCACAGCATGATGCAACAAAAAACACTCTCTCTGGGGATTGCGGCGTCAACAACCTGTAAGTTTGTGCCTCTCTCATAAACCTGTCTATACAGACCACCCTGTCTATAGCGACCACTCTAGACAACCCTGTTATCAGCTGTGTGATACATCCACCTGTCTATACAGACCACCCTGTTAATAGCGACCACCCAAGTCAACGTTTTTAGAATATATTCGCACTCGGGTAAACCCCGGGCGTTGCCCGGGCCATTCGTCTAGTATTTGAATGTAATTCTACTGTCCTATAAGCTTATGTCCATAATTTTCTTGAAAACCACATTTCTGAGATTCCATCTTTCAGTGCTGCGTATATAAGCAGAATCGTCCCATTACAGTATTAGAGCTCTTAGAAGCGGTCTGGTGGATTAAATTGGCGAAACCGCTGGGAGGGTTCACTACTGATGACCCAAGCCGTCCCAATATTTTTTTCCTCGCAGTAAGGACAGTAGAAGTTTGTATTTTGTATAAAAGAAACATTCGTGCTTTTAAATCCTTTCTTTTTATACTATTATATAGAAAAATATTTATTATTGAACAGATATTATTAATTTTGATATTTATGTTTTGATACTCTATGAATTTCTTTCATTGTTTCTCTTGTATTTAATAAATTTCAATTTTTTCCTAAATTTATTTTTAAAAATTGCTGTATCATCATAGGTATTGTATTTATTAATTTTCTACGTGACAATATAATAGTTACATATTGTTTATAAATTCAAAATTAATAAAAAATTAAACAATAAGTATATTTTTAATGTGAATAAAGCAAGCTTTTTCGAACAATGAGGCTCTTCTAACTGACTTAACAATTATGAAAAAAGGCATCTCCTTATCGTGAAACTGAAAGTTTCTGATGGCTCGCGTCATCTATCGGAATAAATATCAACTATTCTCGTTGATTTTTAATTTATTCCAGAATTGGCCAAATACCCATTCTTGATTAATCAAGAAAAGCTAACCACGGACGCGTTTCAGGCTGTTGACCCTCATCAGCGTGGTGCAAGCTGTACCTCAACGACCAAAAAAACTGTTCATTCAGGCATCCTGAAAAATCATGAAACGGGTAGTTAAGGCAAGAATTGCGTGAGACTGCGACACAATGTGAAGAAATAGTACAAATGTGATATTGTATTGACTTAACAATGTTAAATGGAGAAATGCAACCTTTTGTAGAAACAAATGTATAGGTGAACATTTGTTTTTACAACAGTTTGAATGTCTCCACTTGACATTGTTAAGCCAGAAGAAGAGCGTTGTTGCTCGAAAAAGTTTGCTTTAATCACAAACCTCTATACGTATTGTTATATTTTTATTAATTTTGAATAACTTTTAATAATATTACTCAAAGAATACTTATTGTTTATACTATAAGTATCTCACAAAAATTATTTTTAAGTGTAAATAATTATCACAGAGAGAATTGAATGATCATTGAAATGCTGAATATGTAAGTGAAATATAAATATTTACATTTAATTATAAAAAGAGATTTTGAATAACTTTTAATAATATTACTCAAAAAATACATATTGTTTATACTATAAATATCTCACAAAAATGATTTTTAAGTTTAAATCTTTATCACATATAGAGAATTGTGAATGATCGTTGAATTGCTGAATATGTGAGTAAAATATAAATATTTACATTTAATTATAAAAAGAGATATAGATAATTCAGGTTCCTCTGGAGATTATTTATTTATTTATTATCAAATCAGACACGATATCTTCACAAAGGATGCTTACGTCAAGAAACAACACCAAAAACAGAGAACTATTTTACAGAAATAATTGAAACCAAAAACAACAAAATAACCAATGAAACAAATACAAATATATACATAGTTAGTAATGAAGGTTTTTTTAACCAAGAAAGAAAATCATAGATATACTTACAAAATTTGCTATATTTTAAATATGAGAACTTACTATTTATAAACATAAAAAGATCCTTGTATTCAATGTTTTCCACTTTCTGTAGTTCTGGAAAATTGGACATTCAATAATTCCTCTGGAGATTATAAAACAGTTGAAGATCAATTGGAAAATTTTTGAAAAATCATCAACAGAAATGATACCAGGTTTGTTTTTCACAGAATAAATATGCCAATTTAAAAAAAAATGTTTATTCGTTGAATGATACACGCTACGTAAAATGATTATACACAAAATTTTTAAAAATGGATGAAATTGACTTAAAATTAATTTCGTTTTATATATTTAAATATTTAATAGTTCAGAATGAAAAATATCTTTAAAAAATATAAAGGCAGACGATTTTGATTGATCTTGTGGTGATGATAAGAGGAGATTTTGGCGGGAAAAATTCATTAGGGAAAGAGTTCGTCTGAATTAAAATGTAAATGGAAAGGATTAAAGAAAATCCCTCATTTTAGTGAAGGCATTTGATTAAATTAGAAATGTAACCCATAGTAATGATTGTACTTCCTTTATTGTGTTTGTTTTATGGAGAATTTAGCTGCAATTGTATCGTCTTGCATTGTTGTTTATTCATTATTATGAGTTATTCCTTTGTTATAAATTTTAATTATATTGTTAAAAGTATTTTTGTGTGAATGTCATCTATTTTGTTAAATATTTTTCTTTCTTGAAAATTTATTGTTGTATTTGTAAATTGTTGTTAAAAATTGATGGATGTGGTTGACGTACATTCATAGACAAAACTTAAGGAAGTTGTACCTTTTACCATGTATATCTGGATTCAAACAATAACTCTGAAAGATATTACAGTGACCTTTATTGAAGACACATGAGATAACCAAGTATGAACAAAACTTAAGGAAGTTGTACCTTTTAGCATGTATATCGGGATTCAGACAATAACTCTGAAAGATATTACAGTGACCTTTATTGAAGACACACGAGATAATCAAGTGTTAACAAACTTAAGGAAGTTGTACTTTTTAGCATGTATATCGGATTCAGACAATAACTCTGAAAGATATTACAGTGACCTTTATTGAAGACACACGAGATAACAAGTGTGAACAAAACTTAAGGAAGTTGTACCTTTTACCATGTATATCTGAATTCAGACAATAACTCTGAAAGATATTACAGTGACCTTTATTGAAGACACATGAGATAACCAAGTGTTAACAAAACTTAAGGAAGTTGTAACTTTTAACATGTATATCGGGATTCAGACAATAACTGTGAAAGATATTACAGTGACCTTTTTGAAGACACACGAGATAACCAAGTGTAAACAAAACTTAAGGAAGTTGTAATTTTTAGCATGTATATATCGGGATTCAGACAATAACTGTGAAAGATATTACAGTGACCTTTATTGAAGACACACGAGATAACAAAGTGTAAACAAAATTGCCTTTGTCTCCTTAAAAAAGAACAGACTACCGGCGACATCAAAATATGAGAAACTTCCATAAGTTTTGTCCATGTGAGTATTGGATCCCATATTCACACTCCCAGATTGGGCTTTTTTTTTCTAACTAAAAAAAGTGCTCCAATGGCCCCCGATTCTTGCAAAAGTGTGTGTGTGTTATATCAAAAGATGCCTCAAAAAGAGACAGAGTGAGATAAAATAATGTTTTTGAATAATTGCTAGTGTCCATATAGTGAATTGGTCGAATTATCTTTCAGAGTGAGAGAAAGAGAGAAGGAAAAATCCGTCAGACGATAACTTTTTTTAAAAAATTCTTACAGACGATTGACAGTATTCCAAACTTCACCAAGTTTAGCTATAAAGAATATCTATAAATAAAGAGAGAAAAGTTTTCTGCTAAAAATATTTTTAAAACGTTGATAACGTTGGAAATAACTTGGCTGATGTTTTTTTTATACAATAATCACATTGCCCTCTGGTGGACACAAATTGAATCATTGTGTGTGGGCGTTTTCTGGAGATTGAAGGAATGGAATCGTAAATTTATATCGAAATCTATTCCCTTTTTTTTCTAGAAGATTCAAAAATATATTTAAATGAAAGACGCTTTTCCGGTCAAATAATTGTTGTCTATTTTGACTGAAGAATTATTTTTTAAAAATATTTTTAAGATTGATATTCTCTGTGCAAAAAAATCCATCTACATTTTATCCATAGAATTAGACAAGCTACTTGTTCTACACAATCATCTCTTTGTCTAATTCGGAATATTCCATTAATACTTTGTGAATCTAATGAAATCAAAGACGCAGCTATGGAGTGACCGGAGCCATACATTGAACCATGGGTTCCTTGGCATTGAAGTTTCTTATTTCCAACAATCATGGCATAATTGGACTTCTTCCAAGGCCAATCTGGCTCAAGAAATAAAGAACCTCGCTGTCCCTCACGTCTCAGAGGATGATTACATCAAGAGAGCGAGGAAGTTCTTTCAAACAAAGCTCGAAGCAGCGTCGATTGACGCAGACTACCCATCTTTACCAGACCTCGGACGCGCGCTTCGGACTCGCCGCACATCACTCACCACAATTTGATGGAACATCAAGCTAAATCTACAATTCGGTGATGTTTTCTGAAGTATGATCATTTTTACTGGATGGTACCAAAGATCCTGTTTACTATCTTGGATATAATCCAGGACACAGCAAAGCAATTTCATTTACCAAATGGGAATAATGAATTTACTAAAGTTTGCGTTGTGATTTTATAAATGAAACGAGTCTTCTAGATTTATATTTTGTCTATTTTGCCGGGTGAAATGTCTCTTTGTGTGCTTGAACGATTTCTCCCAGAAAAGGTAATATATCTTTAAAACAACAATCAACAATAGATATATTTTTAAAGCTTTTGTTTGGTTTTTAGAGAATATTGCACCACCAGGATACGCTCATTTCTACTCCTTCAATAATTTTCTAGAATCAATATTTCAGTTGTCTGAACGCCTTCAAGGTATTACAAAATATTTATAACAACAACAAACTCAGCGCCCCACATGGGTCTCTCGCTGTGGTGTGAAATCCGAGAGGGTCAAACCTGTAGTAACCGAGAGGGACAGTCAGGGTGTGGAGAATTTTCCAGTACCTCTCTGCACCTTGGAAGACCTTTAACAGTTCTCACAGAGTACAAGCAGTCGTGGTCGAGGCAGAGTGGAAGACTTGGGAATGTCCACACAAAAAACGAAGGGACACATTTGTACTAGGAAAGTTCCGTGAACAGATAGGAGTCGAGCTAAGGAGCGAAAGATGGAGATAGAAGAGTTCTTACTGTTCTACATGGTCGATGAGGTGGACCTTGGACACAACCGACGATGGCTCCCGCTGATGGTGAAGTGACTCTTTATTTCTGTGAATTGACAGCTTCATATATCTTTACCGAGGAAGTACTGGGTTTCAGCGGATGCAATAAAGGCGTGGATCGGAAGAGATCATTGTGCACTGCTGGCAACGTCCTGACATCTTCTACATCTTTTAGACGTTGTTGGACTTCTATCTCAATCTCTTGCTTTAGCTCAACTCTTAATATATTACAGAGGTTTATTTATATTATCCTCAGTTTGTACAAAGTACATTAGATATGATGATGTAATTACACATGTCAATCATGTATATAATTATTTACAGAAGTATTTATTATACAACATGACAATATTGTTATATTATATACAATATGAGGTTGTTGGTTTAAATTACCATATATATATGTTTTTGACTATATTCAATGAGGAGGGTATATATATATATATTATATAAAAATATTATTTTATTTTAAATTATAATTTCATAGATCCAAATACTCTGCTAAATCGACCGCCAGAGGTCACTCTTCCCCTATAAAAACTCGTTGTTGTTTTATCCCAATGGCCATGATGACCTAATGGCCAGTATAATGACATGAATCCTGCCAAGAAGAAAAAGAAGGCCTACAAGCCTACAACCCGCATCGTGAACGTCGCCGACCTGGAGAGGGAAGATGAGATGGTGATCTCACGCAACTGCAGCATCCTGAGCTCCATTGGCCATCCTGCCCTGAAATCCCTGCATGAGGACCTGATCCGCTACATCGCCTCGCGGACGGAAATGATCAAGGCCCTCGCTACCAATGTAGAGAACCTCACTGACACCCTCGAGTCCTTCGCAGAGTTGGACGAAATTGAGGAGGCCAACAAGCCCAAGACTGCTTGCCGCGGCACTCAAACCTGCCCTGCTCCTTCCTGCAATGAAACCAGCTCCCAGACTGACCCAATCAAGCCCGCCACTCCTGCTCCTGCTGCTCTCCCTGCCAAGAAGCCTGCCTCCACCCTGCCTGCTCCTGCTCCAACCAAAAGGAAGCAGTCTGAAGCTCCCAACCCGCCTGCAAAGAGGACAAACCTGAATGGTCCTTCAAAACCTGTGCCTTCCCACGTCTCCAAGCCTGCGGCCGCCCAAGTGATCCTTCATGGAGAAAAATCGGCGGCCCACACAGTGGTCATCTCAGATGACCCACAGGCTGACCCAAGGGAGATGCTGAAAACAGTCCGCGCTGCTCACACTCTCCCCCAAGGCGTTTGGGCCTCCCTGCGCACCAAGGGGAAGCTGGTCCTCCATTCCAGCAATCCTGACACCATCCCTGAGGTTACAACCTCCCTGGCCAGCAAGTTGAATGGAATGAAGGTCCGCCAGCAGAAGGAGATCCTGCCACGGATCTGCCTCTTCAAAGTGGATGAGGAGACATCCAACTCCACAATTGAGGAGACCTTCCTGGAAACCGCTGCTGTTAGAAAACTTCCTGGGGACAAGGTGGTGCGCGTGGCGCACCGTTCTGCACCCAGAAACGGGACCTGCACCGCCTTCATCGAGGTGGACCTCAAGACCTTTAGAGCCCTGGGCGTTCGCGGGAGGATCGTGGTGGATGGAGTAATCCTCAACTTCGAGGAGTCCATCCGCGCCGCGTCTGCTTCCGCTGTTGTGGCTTCGGCCACAACTCTGCCCAATGCACCAGAGCTCCTAAGTGCTTCCACTGCGGTGAAGACGGCCATGAAGGCCGAACCTGCCCATCCATTGCTGACCAGCGCACCTCCAAATGTGCCAACTGCTGCTCCCAGGGCCTTCCTGACAAGCACGAGGCGAGAGCCTCAAGCTGCCCCATCCTGAAGTCTAGGGCCCTCAAGTTCTAGGCTTCAAGGACCTTCTGCCTCCATTTCCATCTGCCACTTCTCCTGGATTCCTGGCCTATTCAACGCACCCGCCTCACTGCACCCTGGCGCTATTCCCCTGCTTGCCCAACGTTTCCACCACCCCTGCGAGACATCTCCTGCTTCCACATCCTAGGGTCCCTTGCCACCTGACATCGATTTTGGGCTCAAAAATCATAACTTTTGGTTAGTAGCCCGTAAATAAAGATATTTTCTCTATCCCAATGGCCGTTTTCCTTTGGTTAGTAGCCCGTAAAACCATATTTTCTCTCTATCCCAATGGCCGGCTCAAAACTTTTGTACAATATGTAAATAATCTTTTGTTTTCCTTATTCTATTCGCCTTAAGCCAGGCATTACTTTTACCAAATTATGTTCTTTCATATATTCCTTTAGCGCAATTAAATCTATTTTTGATAACTAATTTTATTATAATCTCTTCCACGACTGCATACCAAAATCAAGTAAATGACCAATAATTCTTCTACAAGTAATTAATATCAAAACAGCAAAAAATCTTTATTAAATATAATATATATATTATAAAAAATATTTCTGCCGATTTTGGAATTAGATATATAGAATTATTAACCACCGATGCTGAATATTAGTTTGTTCTTTAGGTACATGAGTGCATCATGTTATTCCAGTCGTGTGTGGTAATAATAACAAAAATATATCAGAATTAGCTTTAATTAAGCTTATGGAATATAAAATACATCATTTGAGAAAAGTACAGCCTGACTTAAGGCGAGTAGAATAAGGAAAACAAAAGACTTATTTACATAATTACCAAAGATTTGAGCCGGCCAACGGGAAACAACAACAATGAATTTATAAAGAGAAAGTCGCGACATCTAGTGGTAGACTTAACAGAATAAATTGATCTGGGAATTATAATTTTAAAATTAAATAGTATTTTTATATAACATATATATATATATACGCCAAGTTTCTGGAGCGTGGGATGCAACTACCCATGAATAAGGCAATAGGAAAATGACTTGTATGTATGAAAGGGGATTGGGGTGGTCTTTATTGAGTATATAATTCAGTGATTATAATTCACTGGAGAACGATAAATGTATTAAATTTCTTCTTTAGAGAAAACAAAATATCTTTAGAAATAAAAAGTTATAGAGTACTCTCTTTTATGAGATTTAATTAAAGAATATTAATTATGAAAAGAGAGTATATAACTTCTCCTTAACATATCTGAAAATCCCATTAAGGGGGTATCCGTGTAAATGGCGACAAATGTGTAAAACAAGAAAACCAATTAAAGAGAGAATCTTGCTAATTTAGTTAATTATTCAACGTACGAGGTTGGTTAATTCCAGATGTTACTTCCGGCATCGCTTGATGTTACTTCCGCTATCGTCTGATGTTGTTACTTCCGCTATCGTCTGATGTTGTTACTTCCGCTATCGTCTGCATTACTTTTTTTACACTATTGGCTGGATTATTTTAGAAAAGACCTTATTCATTAAATTGTTTTTTAAAAGCAGTTTATATAACTAAATTTATAATATTATCTATACTTTATATGAATATACTAAAAGCCTCTTTGTTGTTATATTTATTGTTTTAAATAATTTTGGATTTAATGTCTATTGCAATGTTTGCTTTGAAAGATTTCATGTATAGTCATTTATGAGGCATAATATCAATTGTAGGTGTTTATATCTCTGTTAGGTAAATGTGTACTGTTTGTGACACTTGATTTTTCTACTGTTTCTTTATAACTTTCCCCAAATTTGAGGATTTTTTTCAATTCTTCGTATAACGTATGTTAGAGCTGGAGTCGGGAAACTACCCCGATCTCATGGTACTATGGAGGAGGACTCTACCCATATGTATCTATAGATACTTCCTTATGTTAGAGCTGGGGTCGGGAAACTACCCCGATCTCATGGTACTATGGAGGAGGACTCTACCCAGATGTATCTATAGATACTTCCTGGTGTTAGATCTGGGGTCGGGAAACTACCCCGATCTCATGGTACTATGGAGGAGGACTCTACCCAGATGTATCTATAGATACTTCCTGGTGTTAGGCTGGGGTCGGGAAACTACCCCGATCTCATGGAACTATGGAGGAGGACTCTACCCAGATGTATCTATAGGTATTTCCTGGTGTTAGAGCTGGGGTCGGGAAATTACCCCAATCTCATGGTACTATGGAGGAGGACTCTACCCAGATGTATCTATAGATACTTCCTGATGTTAGATCTGGGGTCGGGAAACTACCCCGATCTCATGGTACTATGGAGGAGGACTCTACCCAATGTATCTATAGATACTTCCTGATGTTAGAGCTGGGGTCGGGAAACTACCCCGATCTCATGGTACTATGGAGGAGGACTCTACCCAGATGTATCTATAGATACTTCCTGGTGTTAGAGCTGGGGTCGGGAAACTACCCCGATCTCATGGTACTATGGAGGAGAACTCTACCCAGATGTATCTATAGATACTTCCTGGTGTTAGAGCTGGGGTCGGGAAACTACCCCGATCTCATGGTACTATGGAGGAGAACTCTACCCAGATGTATCTATAGATACTTCCTGATGTTAGAGCTGGGGTCGGGAAACTACCCCGATCTCATGGTACTATGGAGGAGAACTCTACCCAGATGTATCTATAGATACTTCCTGGTGTTAGAGCTGGGGTCGGGAAACTACCCCGATCTCATGGTACTATGGAGGAGAACTCTACCCAGATGTATCTATAGATACTTCCTGATGTTAGAGCTGGGGTCGGGAAACTACTCCGATCTCATGGTACTATGGAGGAGAACTCTACCCAGATGTATCTATAGATACTTCCTGATGTTAGAGCTGGGGTCGGGAAACTACCCCGATCATGGTACTATGGAGGAGAACTCTACCCAGATGTATCTATAGATACTTCCTGGTGTTAGAGCTGGGTCGGGAAACTACCCCGATCTCATGGTACTATGGAGGAGAACTCTACCCAGATGTATCTATAGATACTTCCTGATGTTAGAGCTGGGGTCGGGAAACTACTCCGATCTCATGGTACTATGGAGGAGAACTCTACCCAGATGTATCTATAGATACTTCCTGATGTTAGAGCTGGGGTCGGGAAACTACCCCGATCTCATGGTACTATGGAGAAGGACTCTACCCAGATGTATCTATAGATACTTCCTGGTGTTAGAGCTAGGGTCGGGAAACTACTCCAATCTCATGGTACTATGGAGGAGGACTCTACCCAGATGTATCTATAGATACTTCCTGATGTTAGAGCTGGGGTCGGGAAACTACCCCGATCTCATGGTACTATGGAGGAGGACTCTACCCAGATGTATCTATAGATACTTCCTGATGTTAGAGCTGGGGTCGGGAAACTACCCCGATCTCATGGTACTATGGAGGAGAACTCTACCCAGATGTATCTATAGATACTTCCTGGTGTTAGAGCTGGGGTCGGGAAACTACCCCGATCTCATGGTACTATGGAGGAGAACTCTACCAGATGTATCTATAGATACTTCCTGGTGTTAGAGCTGGGGTCGGGAAACTACCCCGATCTCATGGTACTATGGAGGAGGACTCTACCCAGATGTATCTATAGATACTTCCTGGTGTTAGAGCTGGGGTCGGGAAACTACCCGATCTCATGGTACTATGGAGGAGAACTCTACCCAGATGTATCTATAGATACTTCCTGATGTTAGAGCTGGGGTCGGGAAACTACTCCGATCTCATGGTACTATGGAGGAGAACTCTACCCAGATGTATCTATAGATACTTCCTGGTGTTAGAGCTAGGGTCGGGAAACTACTCCGATCTCATGGTACTATGGAGGAGAACTCTACCCAGATGTATCTATAGATACTTCCTGGTGTTAGAGCTGGGGTCGGGAAACTACCCCGATCTCATGGTACTATGGAGGAGGACTCTACCCAGATGTATCTATAGATACTTCCTGATGTTAGAGCTGGGATCGGGAAACTACCCGATCTCATGGTACTATGGAGGAGGACTCTACCCAGATGTATCTATAGATACTTCCTGATGTTAGAGCTGGGGTCGGGAAACTACTCCGATCTCATGGTACTATGGAGGAGGACTCTACCCAGATGTATCTATAGATACTTCCTGATGTTAGAGCTGGGGTCAGGAAACTACCCGATCTCATGGTACTATGGAGGAGAACTCTACCCAGATGTATCTATAGATACTTCCTGATGTTAGAGCTGGGGTCGGGAAACTACCCGATCTCATGGTACTATGGGGAAGGTCTCTACCCAGATGTATCTATAGATACTTCCTGATGTTAGAGCTGGGGTCGGGAAACTACCCCGATCTGATGGTACTATGGAGGAGAACTCTACCCAGATGTATCTATAGATACTTCCTGATGTTAGAGCTGGGGTCGGGAAACTACTCCGATCTCATGGTACTATGGAGGAGGACTCTACCCAGATGTATCTATAGATACTTCCTGATGTTAGAGCTGGGGTCAGGAAACTACCCGATCTCATGGTACTATGGAGGAACTCTACCCAGATGTATCTATAGATACTTCCTGATGTTAGAGCTGGGGTCGGGAAACTACCCCGATCTCATGGTACTATGGGGAAGGTCTCTACCCAGATGTATCTATAGATACTTCCTGATGTTAGAGCTGGGGTCGGGAAACTACCCCGATCTGATGGTACTATGGAGGAGAACTCTACCAGATGTATCTATAGATACTTCCTGGTGTTAGAGCTGGGGTCGGGAAAATACCCCGATCTCATGGTACTATGGGGAAGGTCTCTACCCAGATGTATCTATAGATACTTCCTGGTGTTAGAGTTGGGGTCGGGAAACTGCCCCGATCTCATGGTACTATGGAGGAGGACTCTACCCAGATGTATCTATAGATACTTCCTGGTGTTAGAGCTGGGGTCGGGAAACTACTCCGATCTCATGGTACTATGGAGGAGGACTCTACCCAGATGTATCTATAGATATTTCCTGGTGTTAGAGCTGGGGTCGGGAAACTACTCCGATCTCATGGTACTATGGAGGAGGACTCTACCCAGATGTATCTATAGATATTTCCTGGTGTTAGAGCTGAGGTCTGGAAACGTCTGATCTTGATACAAACCCGCAACTTCTTGAATAACAAATTCCCGCCAAAATATTTCAACGCCATTTCATTAATCAAAAGGCCTAAAGGCTAAAGATACATAGAGGTCCCACAATTTTTCATTTTTAAGTAACTTTAATTAATTTTTCCTCAGAAGATCTCTTTAATAAAACACTCTCATTATGAGATAAGATAAAGTGGATGTTTTCAAAGTAAGTAACAACATGTGATTTATAACAAAATACTTTATATTCTTATATATTCTTTCTCTTTAACGACCTTCTTCTTTAAGTTACACATTTTGTAAATTTCTCTTCAGAAAAAAGTTGCATATTTAAACATATCAAAGTAGTTTGTTGTTTATAGTATACTAGCTGAATGGCCCGGGCAACGCCCGGGTTTTACCCGATTAAATGCTTTTATTCAAATACTATTCGTTACAATTTTAAGTTGGCGCCGTGGATGTCATTCTTGTATAATATATAAATAAGTTTTAAAAATTGTAAAAAATAAATTTAAAATGCATCGGCCGGGAATCGAACCCAGGCCGCCCGCGTGGCAGGCGAGCATTCTACCACTGAACCACCGATGGTTGTGAGAAATGGCCATATTTGGGTATTTATTCCATTCACAAAAGCAAACGGTGACAGAATTGATTATGACGCTGATAACTGTATATAAAGATTCCATCTAGAAAAAGCTCCTTTTGAGTTTATAATCTCAGAATATATTTCACCATCAGTGAATTGGTATGTATGTGCTGGAAAATTTAGACAAAAAGCCAACAACCTGTATACTAGGCTTTCGGATTATGTCCCTTATCAGTACATGGACGGTTTCGGTTTTATAACATCCTACGAGGGGGGTTATGGAATCGGTCGAAAGTTACAAAGAGGGTTTTTAGCTAGTGAAATTGTACCACCGATATTTTTGACTAGAATATTGCCACGTAGAGAATTAGGGAGACAAACCTCAGGATGACACAGCAATTTATTTAAGACAAGAACAAACTATGAATGATAAACAAAATATAAGCAATAAGGGAAGTTTACAGAATAGTAAAATATAAACATAAAAAAGTATACACCTATCCCCCGATTTACACGGTAGATACGTTCCTGAGAAAAACGTGTAAATCGAGGGATAGGTGTATATTAAACTGTCAAATCTGAATAGGTGTTCGCCCCCTCATGAATCAGAGCCTCCCAATATTTTTTTCAACATAGGTAGTATAGAGTAGAATATCGAATTTTAGTATAGTGCGATAAAAACAAAAAAAAAACTTATTTGGAAAAGCGTGTAAAAAGCGAAAACGTGTAAAACAAGTACCGTGTAAATCGGGGGATAGGTGTACTCTGTTATTAAAATAATAAATACTTTGCTACAATATGGTGTAATTGATAGGAAGATGGTGATTCGTGAGAGGAAGAAGGAGATACGTTTTTTTCCTTCCCATATATTAGTTAATTAATAATAAAAAGGCATATTCTATATACAGTTACGAGCGTCATTCTTCATCTCTTAATCAGTTTTCGTATCTGTCACCGTTTGCTTTTTTTTTTTTTTTTTGGAATGGCGCCCTCCTATTGCCCCCCCCCCACTCGCTTTTTCGTTTTTGTAACTATTGTGTTGGAGCGGGTCGCTTCTTAAATAAATGCATATATTAGTTAATAACCAAATGGAATCCTCTCTTTCTTTTTCCCAGTAAGAGACGCCTACGGAAGCCAACAGTACATAGACAGATAAAGCACATAGGCTATAGTTATTAACTAAAATATGCATTTATTTAAGGCGCCAATTCATAATTGTAACAAATAGTATTTGAATCAAAACATTCAATCGGGTAAAACACGGGCGTTGCCCGGGTCATTCGGCTAGTAGTAACATAAAGGTAACCCAGGCTCCTGGAGCGTATCCTTAAATCGCCAACTACCCGGGCTAAATTCATATCCTAACTGCTCATATAGTTTTTTTTTCTATTCTTTATTTACTTTTCATATATTTTCTCTTTATATTTTCTGATATTATGCGAAAAAAAATTTTCGTTTATGCTCTAGGAATTCTATAGTTACAGTTAAAATACATTCATGAACAAAACTTAAAGAAGTTGTACCTTTCAGCATGTATATCGGGATTCAGACAATAACTCTGAAATATATTACAGTGACCTTTATTGAAGACATACGAGATAACCAAGTGTGAACAAAACTTAAGGAAGTTGTACCTTTTAGCATGTATATCGGGATTCAGACAATAATTCTGAAATATATTACAGTGACCTTTATTGAAGACATACGAGATAACCAAGTGTGAACAAAACTTAAGGAAGTTGTACCTTTTAGCATGTATATCGGGATTCAGACAATAATTCTGAAAGATATTACAGTGACCTTTATTGAAGACACACGAGATAACCATGTGTGAACAAAACTTAAGGAAGTTGTACTTTTAGCATGTATATTGGGATTCAGACAATAACTCTGAAATATATTACAGTGACCTTTATTGAAGACACACGAGATAACCATGTGTGAACAAAACTTAAGGAAGTTGTACCTTTTAGCATGTATATTGGGATTCAGACAATAACTCTGAAAGATATTACAGTGACCTTTATTGAAGACACACGAGATAACCAAGTGTGAACAAAATTCCGTCTCCCTAGAAAAAAACTAGAAAAAAAAAAAGACTGGCGACAAAAAAATATCAAACTTCCTTAAGTTCGGTCTATTAACGTGTATATCATTTATAACAAATTTTAAATATTTTTCTTCCGTAGTAAGTTTTCATGCAAAAATATTTTATAATACACTTATTTCTCTAATTAACATAATTTTAAATTTATTCACTCTTTTAAAATATGATTTTTTTTTAGATTTCGAATGAAAGTTTAACATAAATAGTGGCTTAACATTTGATAAAGTATTCAGACAAAAGATATTATGGAACCAAAAGATTTTTACAACGCTCTTAGCAATACCATCATCAATAGAAAAACAAGGCAAACCTATATGAAAGGTGAAATGTTAGGATATGGAGGTTACGCATGTTGTTTGAAAGTGACAAAATCTAAATGTACTTTCGCATGTAAGGTTTTACTGAAAGATTCGAAGTCAAATCCGCGTATTGAAATTGCTATCCTCAATTTCTAAAACATAAAAATATTGTGAAATATATTGATGATTTTGATGATGGTGAATTTATCTATATCATCATGGAATATTGTGAGTCTACCCTCGTCGACATCTACAGAAAAAACATTACAGATGAGAATCTAATTCTTTCATATATTCATCAGATAGCCGAAGCCTGCCATTATCTACATACGGAAAAACTTTTCGTTCATGGAGATCTGAAACTAGAAAATATTCTTATCAAAGATGGAACAATCAAACTGGCTGATTTTGGAGTATCCCTAAGGCTGGCATCTACCAGTCAAAGGTACACATGAAAGGTGGTACATATTTATATAAAGCTCCAGAAATGATAGAAAATGACCGTTGTGGTGTTAAAATTGACTGTTGGGCACTTGGATGTATCCTATACCAGTTGCTAGGAGGTAAATTGGCTTTTGTTGGTAAGACTAAAGAAGAAATACGTCAAAATATCCTCAATGGGAACTATAAAAAGTCTTTGAATGTTTCTCAATCAGCTATTAATTTGTTAAAAAGACTTCTGGAACCTAATGCAAATTCGAGGTATAGTATGAATGATGTTCTTAATTCGTCATCTGCCAAAGAAGAGCCTCAACTTGAGTAGTAACCTATAAATACAGAAAAAAAATACTTTTTATTTGATTTTTTTTAATAATAGCTATCTTTATCGTAGTTTTAATCGTGTTTTTTTAATACATTTTTTTATTTACATAATTAGAAAATTTTTGTAAATCAAAAATAATCATACGCCTCGTAAATAGTTCATTTCTTATTATAGATGGCGCGCGCTTATGCATCATATTTACATTTTGCTTGAAAGTATGTAAATAATCTTTATTTTCTTGTAAGTTTTAATTATATAAATCTAATTTTTTCAACTTTTATTTTTTCTTTTTATAATGATTATGTGTATATAAATATTTTAACTATGTATTGAGTGAATATATAATAACCCTATGTGAATGTAGAGTTGAGGCTTTTAATGTAAATAAGATGGTTTAAATTGAATATATTTATGGAGACACACAACAACACATTCTGTATTATTTTTG
>CP092868.1:24335321-24353128 GCA_030710605.1 Cordylochernes scorpioides
TTTTCGTCTAAAATCAAACTTCCTACAGAGTCTATTAGGAGGACATCAATGGAGGAATCCTCTCAGCGATTTCGCTAATTTAATCCACCAGAACAGGGATCGGCAGACTTTTGAGTCGGAAGAGTCAAAAATTACAATTTACAAAATTTCAAAGTTTTTGAAGAGCCACAACATTTTTTCTTGCCAACAATAAATAGTACTCGCATAAATAATATTTACGTATGGAACTATATAAAGAGGGGGGTTGGTGGAAGGCTGGTTAAACCGTTTGGTTTTCGACCACTACGACCCGGGTTCGATTCCCGCATTGGACACTTTTTTTCTGATTTAAAAAAAAAATGCTCCAATCGCCCCCGATTCTTTCAAAAGTCCAACACCACCAGCGAGTGCAAGTAACCAAACGGGGCTTTGGCACATTTGTAAGTGCAAAGTCGAACTGCTTTTCACATGTGTAGACATGTGGTGCGCTTACAGTAAAAGCAGTCGCTAACTACCCACCATGATTATCATGGCCTGTACCACGTGTAATAGGGATAAGCAAAAAAAAAAACTATATAAAGAGCCGCAGCTTTCACATCCAAAGAGACGCATGTGACTCGTGAGCTACAGTTTGCCGACTCCTGTACCAGACCAATTTTAGAGCTTTTATACTTATTGGAGGATTCTCTGTTAACAGTCATGGACAAAACTTAAGGAAGCCGATTGTTTATGTTTTTAGGAGACAGAGGCAATTTTGTCCACACTTGGTTATTTCGTGTGTCTTCACACAATAAAGGTCACTGTAATATCTTTCAGGGATATTGTCTCAATCCCTATATACATGGTAAAAGGTACAACTTCCTTATGTTTTGTTCACACTTGGTTATTTCCTGTGTCTTCCCACAATAAAGTTCACTGTAGTATCTTTCAAAGTTATTGTCTCAATCCCTATATACATGCTAAAAGACTTCCTTAAGTTTTGTTCATGATTATATAGAAATGGTAAAGGATACTGATATATAGAAAAGTACTAATTCATAGTAGATTTACATATTTATCCTTTTAAAAAAACGCCATACATGAACTCTACCATGTCCATACGTCCAGGTTTTTAGATGAATAAAGGATTTATGCTCGAAAGGATTTAAAATGACATTCATGCTTTATGGCTCCATTTATAGTATGAAAAGTAATAAGAGATATGATATGTAAAACCAAATTAGATTGAATATTAAAATGTTCAATGTTTACAATTCGATATAAGATCAAAATTTCTCTTTTAAAAAATGTTTATCTTTTTAAATTTGATATTTGAAATGCTTTTTTTAAAGATCATTTGAAAGTTGGCTTGGGAAAAATATAGCTCCATCCACCAATTAGGAGTGTGACAGAAATTATCGAAACGTTGAGAATCAAGTAAATAAATAGTTGATATCGTTTTGAAAATAGAGCAATCCATAAATAAATACTTTAAATAAAAAGGCATATATTGGATCGAATTATCATTTATTTTACCAATATTTCAGTTGACTAAACGCCAACCTTTATCAAGGTATTATAACATATTAATGTGTGCCAACAACAAACTCAGCGCCACATAATTTATTTTTAAAAATTCAATTCTATTGACGTTATGTGGCGCTGAGTTTGTTGTTGACACACATTAAAATGTTATAATACCCTGATAAAGGTTGGCTTTCAGCCAATTGAAATATTGGTAAAATAAATGATTTTCTGATCCAATATATGCCTTTTTAATTAAAAATGGTTGATATATGTAGTTATTTATTTTATCAGTATTCCACCATTTTTCAAACTTAGAATATGGTTGGAGATTATGCAAATTGGAGATATGACTTATTGTCTATATTTAAATCAATGATGAATGGCACTCGAAAATGATGGATAAGTGTTTTACCGAATTTAAGACCGGAAATTTGGGGTTCTCTAATTCAAGGTCTTAAAACGAGAACCGAATATTATAAAGAATATAAAAAACGACTGTAAAATATAGAAACCAACCTAAAAAATGTATATTTCTAAAAATATAAATAGATTTTGTGAAAGAAAAAGTTGCGGCTCTTTTATAATCGTGTTTTAGGTCCAGTTACCACAGTTTACCAAAAATGTTTCAAAAGAATAACAACAACAAAAACTGGAATAAACAAATTCACAAACAAACTTACTTCCTGTATTCCTTAAAGAAGTCTTATGTAACGTATAAATTTCCATATTTTGTGTGCGACAATTTAAACTTTTCATTTTTAAATTAAAGATTTTCGAGAGAAATAAATTTTGTTAAGAGAGCTAACTTTTTCTTCTTCTAAAAGTTGTCAGACGAAGTGATCTAAACTTCAAAGTTAATTTTTGCTTTTTAAAAAAATTGATTTTCAAGGAATTATTTTACTTGAAACACAAAATTGAAGCAATTTTTCCAACCACCGTCACTCTGTGAAAAATTAGAAGAAAAAAAAATTCGAGCAGCCATTTCGCTTTCTTCTCTGATTTCTTTATTAGCGATGGTCAATTTGCAGACGAAAAATAAAATTGGCAGTGTTGCAAGATTGCTTCTCTGTCAACATAAAATATCTATTATTTAAATTAAAGAGAGTTTTAAGTTGCATTAAAATCATTTTAATTTAATATGTCTCTTTTTTGAATAAAAAAACTATTTTTCTAAAAACATTTTGAAAGTTTTAATGTTTTAAGAAATTAAAGTATAACTAATAAATTAGATATTTTAGTATGATCTGTAAAGTTAAAATGACAATTTATATCATTTGTGAACAAAACTAAGATTTCCAATAAAGCTTTTTTTTTTTTCATTTAAGATCGATTTTGCTGAACCATCGAAATTTTATTTATTCTTATTTGCATTATATTCCCCTATATAAAATATACACTCATTGACAAAACTTAAGGAAGTTGTATATTTTAACATGAATATCGGGATTCAGACAATAACTCTGAAAGATATTACAGTGACCTTTATTGAAGACACACGAGATAACCAAGTGTGAACAAAACTTAAGGAAGTTGTACCTTTTAGCATATATATAGGGATTCAGACAATAACTCTGAAAGATATTACAGTGACCTTTATTGAAGACACACGAGATAACTAAGTGTGAACAAAACTTTAGGAAGTTGTACCTTTTAACATGTATATCGGGATTCAGACAATAACTCTGAAAGATATTACAGTGACCTTTATTGAAGACATACGAGATAACCAAGTGTGAACAAAATTGACTCTGTCTCCTTAAAAAAAATAGACGACCGGCGATATGTCCGGCAAATTGGCCATATATATATATATATGTAATATGTTGAGGTCTGGTAAGCCTCTTGTAGAATCCTGTCGACTTAGATGTGATATGGAGTTGCTGTCGACTCTCGCTATAAGCTGTGGTAACCGGTGGTCAAACCTGTAGTAGCCGAGAGGGACAGTCAGGGCGTGGAGAGTTTTCCAGTACCTCTCTGCACTTTGGAATACCTTTAACAGTTTTCACAGAGTACAGGCAGTCGTGGTCGAGGCAGAGCGGAAAGCTTGGGAATGTCCACACACACAAAACGAAGAGACACAGCTGAAGTAGGAAAGTTCCATGAACAGATAGGAGTTGAGCTAAGCAAGATGGAGTTAGAAGGGTTCTTACTGTTTACATGACGCTGATGTAGTCCTGGCTAAGACTGACAAGGGCTCACGCTGACGGTGGAAGGGGTGACTGCTGACTAACTTTTTTCGGCTAAAACCGAGGTGTTTATATACCATTCCCGAGGAGGGGGGGAGACATCTGCGAATTTGAACTTTGAACGTCTGGGGCATTCTGCACCCTTTGGACCAGATGGCAACGGGCTGCCGAATTCCTTTTCAGGGTTGTCTCGAATTTAGACGTTTTTGATGCTCAATCTTGCTTTAACTTAGCTCCTCATCTATTACATAGTTTTATTTATTCATCCTTAGTTTGTACAAAGTACATTACATATGGTGATGCAATGACACAGATTAATCATGCATATAATTATTTATAGATGTGTTTCTATATACAACATGACAATCTTGTTATAAGTAATTATACAATATAGGGTTGTTGGTTTAAATTACCATATATATATATTGAGAAAACAAGAGCAAGAATATTTCTATAGATAAAATATATTTACACCATAATCCAGAAGAAAAAATACTATATATTCTTTCATAGAGGATCAAAGGCGCGGACAAAACATTACTGGTTTATTTCCTATAACTACATCACCAGATATGACGTCATTGCTGTTAACTAATTGATTACTGGTTAGCTTGCCAAGAAAATCCTTAATGGAAAATATTGACAATCCTTATAATATATTGTTCCATTTATTAGGAAGTTCCCCTTCAATACAACCAATTTAGATAGAAATGTATTTTTCTTTCTTCATACAAAACCAATTCTCTCTAGAATAAATATTGTTTTTTATTGTAGCGTAGAAATCAAGTCTTGGAATATCTTAAGATGTATTTATTGATGACGTCAGTATGACTAGTCAACAATTAACAACAAAACCCAAAAAAAAAACTATATACAGCTAGATAGAGAGATATTTATAACCCAGGAAGCACAGAACACCAACTACCCGGGAAGTCCAGCTCACTAGTATGGACTGGTGTTGAGCGTTTTTATTCTTGTCCTGTTTTGATTGCTGAGTTGAACCATTTAACCAGAAATTTCCATGCTGAGGTTGAGTCTGGAAGTCTGGCCATATATATAGGATTGTAAAACGACATTTAAAATTCCATCTCGCATGTGTTTCTTTTCAACGAAAATTCAAAATTTATTTCAAGGAGAAATAACGATTATTTCTAACCTTTTGGATGAGGTGTGAAAGGGTGAATTGTGAAGAGTAATGATAAACGGAAAAATAAAAGTGTCCAGGGATGGGAATCGAACCTACAGTGTTCCGCTTACCGGGCAGATGCCATGTCCACTAGGCTACCCTGGACATATTTTTCCGTTCGTAAATAATACATAAAGTAATTTATAATTTTATATAATGCGGCTCGTGATTGTAAAACGACATTTGAAATTCTATTTCGCATGTGTTTCTTTTCAACGAAAATTCAAAATTTATTTCAAGGAGAAATAACGATTATTTCTAACCTTTTGGATGAGGATTGTGGTGGGTCAGTTCAAGCAGGATAGCTGTTTGTATCCTATGTCTCAGGAATGCCGGACAGCTTAAGAGAAGATGATCGAATGTCTATGACTCTTCTGAACAGTGAATGTAGGAAGGGTCTGATTGGGGATGTACACGTGTAATGTCTGCCAGTACCTACCGCTAGAGAATATTGAACAACCAAGCTATGGAACAACTATGATGATTTCATATAGTAATACAGAGTAATAATATGTTAAATATTGTCATTGAATAATTAAATTAAAATCAAATTATTTCTTTGCCATAATATATTCTGAAGGGTTTTGTAAAAATACAGTCGGTTATTGATCTAATATCTACCTGATTTAAGACCCACGGTCAAGAATCACCAAATAATAATGTATTGTCTTTTAAAAAGAAAATAGGATTTAAGACAAAAATATACTAAAGACTCTCTACTTCCAATTTTCTTTTTCCCATTTCGAATTGCGTAGCATTGTAGAGAGAGAAATGACTATTTGGTTTCTTTTTGTATTCTCTCATTAATCATTCAAATAAAGTAATTATTTTATTAAACTAATAAAAAAAATAAGATTTATCGTCTTTTAAAACGAAATAGGATTTGAGACCAAAATAGTAAATTCCCTAATACCAGTTTTTTTCACATTTCGAATTGCGTAGCATAGTAGAAATGACTATTTGTTTTCTATTTGTATTCGCTCATCAATCATTTTGAAACTTGAATTTATATAGAGAGGCATTTCAGGGAGTTAAATTAAATGATAATTATTGAATAACTTTCTTTGAATATAATAACTTACACTACTGTCCTCTCTTACTACGATCAAAGATATTAGGAGATATAAAATACACGCAATGACTAAAACTTAAGAATTTGGAAAGTCTTCAATGTCGCCGGCCGTCTGTTGTTTTGAAGGAGACAATTTTGTTCACACTTGGTTATCTCGTGTCTTCAATAAAGGTCACTGTAATATCTTTCAGAGTTATTGTATTAATCCCGATATACATGCTAAAAGGCACAACGTCCTTAAATTTTATCAATGAGTGTATATACACTTGGTTATCTCGTGTGTCTTGAATAAAGGTCACTGTAATATCTTTCAGTGTTATTGTATTAATCCCGATATACATGCTAAAAGGTACAACTTCCTCAAGTTTTATCCATGAGTGTATATACACTTGGTTATCTCGTGTGTCTTCAATAAAATTGACTGTAATATCTTTCAGAGTTATTGTGTGAATACCGATATACATGATAAAAGTTACAACTTCCTTAGGTTTTATCAATGAGTGAATATACACTTGGTTATCTCGTGTGTCTTCAATAAAGGTCACTGTAATATATTTCAGAGATATTGTCTGAATCCCGATATACATGATAAAAGTTACAACTTCCTTAAGTTTTATCCCCATGAGTGTAATTATTCGTTTTGTAGTCTCAGCTTAGATTCTAACATAGTGTGAATACCTTGAATTTAATAAGATAACTTATTTGCAAAATTCACCTATTTATAATGCGATCGTTTTTTTAATTTAACAAATAAAAATTAATTTTATACTGCACGCTTATAGCAATGAACGACATCCTTTATGAAATTGAGGTTGACTTGAAATAATCACACTTCCAATATAGTCACATCAACGGGGATTCTTCTGAAGAGAATGCCAGGAAGTCACTGAAACACGGGAGTTAAACTATTGGCTTATGTGGCTGTGTTTCTGTCCGTATCAACTTCCAACCAACAAATGGTCAGGTCCAACTTTGGACAAACTACGTTCAGAAGATCAAGAATCCAACATTCCCCTGAAGAGAATAAAGTCACTGAAACGTCGGGAGTTAAACTATTGGTTGATGTGGCTGTGTTTTTGTCTGAATCTACTTCCAACCAACAAATGGACAGGTCCAACTTTGGACAAACTACGTTCAGAAGAGCAAGAATCCATCATTCTCCTGAAGAGAATGAAGTCACTGAAATGTCGTGAGTTAAACTATTGGTTGCTGTGACTGTGTTTTTGTCTGAATCTACTTCCAACCAACAAATGGACAGGTCCAACTTTGGACAAACTACGTTCAGAAGATCAAGAATTCATCATTCCCCTGAAGAGAATAAAGTCACTGAAACGTCGGGAGTTAAACTATTGGTTGATGTGGCTGTGTTTTTGTCTGAATCTACTTCCAACCAACAAATGGACAGGTCCAACTTTGGACAAACTACGTTCAGGAGATCAAGAATCCATCATTCCCCTGAAGAGAATGAAGTCACTGAAACATCGGGAGTTAAACTATTGGTTGATGTGGCTGTGTTTTTGTCTGAATCTACTTCCAACCAACAAATGGACAGGTCCAACTTTGGACAAACTACGTTCAGGAGATCAAGAATCCATCATTCCCCTGAAGAGAATGAAGTCACTGAAACATCGGGAGTTAAACTATTGGTTGATGTGGCTGTGTTTTTGTCTGAATCTACTTCCAACCAACAAATGGACAGGTCCAACTTTGGACAAACTACGTTCAGGAGATCAAGAATCCATCATTCCCCTGAAGAGAATGAAGTCACTGAAACATCGGGAGTTAAACTATTGGTTGATGTGGCTGTGTTTTTGTCTGAATCTACTTCCAACCAACAAATGGACAGGTCCAACTTTGGACAAACTACGTTCAGGAGATCAAGAATCCATCATTCCCCTGAAGAGAATGAAGTCACTGAAACATCGGGAGTTAAACTATTGGTTGATGTGGCTGTGTTTTTGTCTGAATCAACTTACAACCAAAACAAAGGATCTTCGGAACTACACTTCCAATATTTTTTATTTGTTCCTGAAGAGGACAAAAGATTCTTGTCGAAAAACGTCAAGAGAATTAAAAATACACCTATCCCCCGATTTACACGGTACTTGTTTTACACGTTTTCCCTTTTACACGGTTTTCCAAATACGTTTTTTTTTGTTTTTATCGCACTATACTAAAATGCGATATTCTATTCAATACTACCTATGTTGAAAAGAATATTGGGAGGTTCTTGATTCATAAGGGGGCGAACACCTATTCAGATTTGACAGTTTAATATACACCTATCCTTCGATTTACACGTTTTTCTCAGGAACGTATCTACCGTGTAAATCGGGGGATAGTTGTATTTAATAGCCGAAGTGTCTTTTTATTCTAAGAATTATAAATGCTGGTCAGACAACCTCTATCTTCATGATACCAATAAGGAAGTAAGTCAAAGAGATAACCGGGGAATCAATGTTTTAACAGATATATCTATATATACAAAAATCAATGTTTGTATGTATGTTTGTTTGTATGTCCGGTATACAAATTCGCAGTAGTTCACTAATTCAAACCAAAATTTCCATACATAGGTAAAAAAATACGGGGAAGACGATAGGCTATTTAAAAAAAAATATATATCAATTATTAAAACTATATATTCAAATTATTCTACTTAGCTCACGAAAAGCGCCCTCTATGAAGATTAGATTAAATTATGCTGATGCAAACAAATAGATAATGCTAATAACAAACAATTATTTAAAAAAATCTTATCTAAATATATATCACTCGGGTAGATATGCACACGGGTCAATCCCGGGGCGAAGCCCGGGTCACCCGTCTAGTTTACAATATAGTTAGGTTTAGTTTGGATATATAAGTAGAAGGAAAGTTGAGGTATATATCTTGAATACAATTGAAGATAGTGTTAGTTAGGCTTAGTTAGAGAGAGAAAGTGGGAAACTTTCTAACGAATTGTTCTTTCTCAAATTTGCATAAGGTTGCTACGAGCAACGGCTCTCCTCAGTAAATATGCATCTATTCTGTGTGTTAGGAAAGAGAGGGAAAAATTTTGCTGAATATTAATTTGAAGGAAATACAAATGAATGATGATAAAAAATGAATGTTTGTTTTGTGTGAGAGGTTTTAAAAATTTTTATTTCCATTTAGATTAAGTAGGGTTTTTTTTCTATTCTCTCTCCCATTTTTTCTTTCTTAAAAACTTCATTTTCTCTCCTTTCATTTTTAATCTCTGCGAAGCCTCTCAATTTTAATTTTCAAGTCTTTGAAGCTAAAAACACAAATAAATAATATATATTGGAAGTAAACTATTTTATTGTTCTTTTTTGTTAAATATATATTTATGAATAATTGATTACTCTCTTTTTTTCAAACCTTTGTTTAGTTTTTATGAAAAATATTTTCTAATATTCATTTATAATAATAGATTTAAAAGAGATAAAATTATTAATTTTCTAAAGTGAGATTTTTAGTAATTTATTTTCTTTTATATCATTGTTATCGTTCTAAACAAATGGAAGATCGAGGTATCCGTTAATCACCAACATACCGATTTATCATTATATTCAACTAGCTATGGACAAACTAGTCATGAACATCATTTAAGGAAGTTGTACCTTTTACCATGTATATCGGGATTCAGACAATAACTCTGAGAGATATTACAGTGGCCTTTATTGAAGTCACACGAGATAACATAATAACGATAAAATAATCTTTGTCTCCTTCAAAAAACAGTCTACCTTGAGTGTATATGTAATTGACCCCGATTCAAAAATAAGTTTTAAAAATTGTACAGTTAAATCTCAATTTTATGCATGGGAGATTATTGTATGCCCCTTCCTGTTTTCAACATTGAAAAAGAAAATTATTAAAAAAAAAGAAAATTATACATCCCCCATTTTATTTTTCTTTAGATTGTTAAAAAAAAAGTTTTTGTGTACAAATTTATAATTGTGGAAAGAGAGTATAGAAATGAATAAAATGTTTTTTTCTTCTTCATAGAAAATAAAAAGGGAAATATTTCATATTTATATCTTTTTTTTTTAAATATAGATATCTATTGCTAAATTTAGAAAGAAGAATTAAAATACGGTTTCTTTTTATTGGATGATAAATTCTATATTTCGTATCTTTTTATCTTGTATATATTTGCATATTTATAATAAAGCACAATTATTGGATTATAGCCACAAGAAAACAAGACTTAATCCAAACAAGCAAACAGTGTTAAACGCAACAGCGTTGTTACCGTCATCAGACAAAAGAATGAATTGTTTTCATTCTTTTCTTTTATCATTCTTTCATTTTCCCATTCAATCATCCTTTTGTCTGATGATGGCAACAACGCTGTTACCGAAGCGTCACACACTGTTTGTTTGTTTGGATTAATTCTTGTTTTCTGTTGTACATATTTATTTGTATTAACATTTATAAATTTCAAATCGATTTTAAAAAAATATTTCTTTATTTTCTTGTATATATTGTAGCAAATTTTTTTTTTTTTTATTAACAGAGTATCATTTTTGATGTTTATATTTTACTACTCTTTAAACTTCCATCATTGTGCTTATCTTTTGTTTATCATTCTCATAGTTTGTTCTTGCCTGAAATAATTATTGTCTTATCCTGAAGTTGGTTCTGCCTCCCCCTGATCTCCGCGGATCACCACCTTGCCCCCCCTGATCCTCCTCTACATCCTGGCTCTCCTGGCCTCACCTGGCGATGATCCCCTAGCCACCCATCCCCAGGCCCCTCCAACTGTGCTTTATTTATATTCCGCTTTATGCGTCCATCGGGGCTCAAAAATAATTCATTTTGGTTAGCAGCCCCGTAAAATAAAGATATTTCCTCCTGAAGTTGGTCTTCCCTAATTCTCCACGTGGCAATATTTAGAAATAATGATTTGTGAGTGATGAAATACTTTCTATATTGCATAGCCTTATTTATTTGTTTCTCATTCACAATTATTCTATCTTTTTTATTGTTTTAATGAATCTCTTTTATACTAGATACATTTTATAGAGAGAGATAGATTGAAACTGCTTCATTACATCGTTCATATAAGGTTATATAAGATTTTTTTAGATCATTATTATGTAAGGACCAGTCAACAATTGAATGACTTTGAGACGAAGAGTAAAGCAAGTTCAATTTCTATGTAAATAACACAAGATGATTATTACCTTACCCCAATTGGGAGAATCTGTATGGGGCAAGTCCCTAATAAAGGCTTTTGTGTGTGTATATGGCTATATGATGCTAAAATTGAACAAATAAGAGAGAGAGAGAGAGAGAGAGAGAAAGAATAAAGTAAAAAAACTAATTATTTATACCATTTATTTGAAGACCGAATAAATAAGTTAGTTAAATGACCCGGCTTTGCTCCATTTCTTTTGAATTAATGTTTGTCTAACCAATATTGTTTTAGCAAATGTGAATATTTTAAGATTATATTATCTTATTAGTAATATTCTTAATAGAGTGAGACGATAGGAAATAATGAATATTTATCATTATTATCATCAATTTAGGACACCAAAATATGCAAATTAGTTTGGTTTAGGATTAATTTGCATAGACTTTGAATAGCCAATGTGTTCATCTGACTACACACATGTGGGATTTCTTAGTTATTTATTCAGTAGTTTTGTTGAAATGATTAACAAAAAGTTCAATTTTTTAAATCTCATTCTTATATATAAGAATATACATGGTATTAAGACCAAATCTCCAAAAGAGAGAGAGAGAGATGTAGTATATAAGACGAATTTTCAAAATTTCTAAAAGGAAAATGTCATAGAATACGAGGTCGCCTAACTCATCTCATTGGATAACCCATCAACATCTTTTCTAATTCATTTTCACTCATTATGTCTGAAGTTGGTTAATCTTCGCATAATTGAGATTCTAGGGATCTACTAGGGTTGATATCATTCAAGATTGAAATACAAGTATATTTGTATTTGACTTGTAAATACAAGTTGTATTTGTCCCCTTTTATCTATCCATGAAACTCTTGAGTATTTTCTCGATGTTCAAATTTCAAAATCACTTTTTTCTTTCCTATTGCATAAATCATTCTTTAGATTTCGTGTTTTAAGTATGATAACAGATATCCTTTTTGTAATCCTGTAAAAGGGTGATAATGCCCGTAGGCTTGAGATTGGAATAGAAAAAGAGGAAAGAAAATCATCTCCAGAAACCTGTTGAATTTTAAAATTCATATACATGGCATATTGGATAATTGCATTGCATATTTACATAATTAATATACATTGCATATTGGATAATTGCATTGTAATATTTGAATAATTTATATACATGACATATTGGATAATTGCATTGCATATTTGCATAATTCATATACATTGCATATTGGATAATTGCATTGCATAATTTTCATAATTCATATACATTGCATATTGGATAATTGTATTGCATATTTGCATAATTTATATACATCTATTGTATTAATATGGATATTCTCTAATAGTGCAATTGGTTTTGGCCTCACTCTATCATACTTCTATCCATATTATGTCACCCTATGTTATTGGCTATAAAATGATAAGTTGATAATCGATTACTGCAGCTATAAAAAAAAAGACTGTAAATAATAGCAACAGATTCCTATGGGTCATAAAACACTGGCAAGATTATGGCTGGGAATATCATTTTGGTAGATAATGGCTTGTTGATAATGTCTACAAGGAATTTAGGCTAAAATTCTTGATAGTAAGGCGAAAATGATATTCTAATATAATGACCGAGCTTCTTTAAAAAAAAAAATGTTCCAAAAATAAGGCATTATTAATATCTATATATATATTAGATAGGTGAGTTGGTCTCAATACCCTTTTTGGGAAGCTATCACTTTTTTTAAAAGATCACCTATCCAGTCAAAATAGACGCTTAAACTAAAACTTAAACTATTGACCGTCTCCACATATTAGAGGGCTCTGGTCGGTAACGAAGCTACAACACCAGTTTTGCCAAATCAGAAAATTAATCCTCATTTCCATCTATCATCATTTTGTTAAGTAGCCTTAAAGAGAAAGTTCTTAGAACTGCAAAATTTTAATTAGATTTATCATTAAGGCTCTCAAAAAGAAAGGGAATCTCGACAAAATATAAAAGCATATATTGATGTGTCATCTAAGAACCGTCATTGCAATTTATCATATTTATGTTGATAGACCTTTCGCAGCATCAGCCTTTGACGAATTTGGATGGCCCATCCACCTGAAATATTATGGTTCCAGGTTATCGCTCTCGCCAGTTCAAGTTCCTTTTGATATCACAAGATTAAACAAAAAGACTCAGAATATATATGTTACGTTACATATCTCCTTATGTAAAAAAAAATAGTACAAATGTGAAATTGTACTGGGATAAGGTGGATAAATTAAGAAAAAGGCATCTCCTTATCGTGCAACTGAAAGTTGCTAATGGCTTGCGCCATCTATCGGAATAAATATCAACTATTCTCGTTGATTTTTAATTATTCCAGAATTGGCTAAATACCCATTCTTGATTAATCAAGAAAAGCTAACCACGGACGCGTTTCGGGCTGTTGGCCCTCATCAGCGTGGTGCAAGCTGAATCTCAACAACCAAGAAACTGCTCATTCAGGCATCCTGAAAAATAATTAAACGGGTAGTTAAGGCCTTTTTCATAATATCTCCTTATGTAGATAATACACGAATTCCTTAAGTCCATGCTCCTCCAGCTTGGGGTGTAGGGATGCAGCTTTCGTTGATCATTGCACCATGATCCAGGCACATTTTTATTATAGAAGTTGTTTTACTGAAAAGTAAAGTGAAAAGTGACAATGCTGAATTTAAGGCAAAATATGTATAAATTTTCATGTATATGGAAGTAATTCAACATAAAGTTGGGAAGGATAGTATTCAATTACTAAATGAGGTACCTCTCCCTTTAAAAATGTATTAAAACAATGCATTCTGGTTCATCATTCAAGTACAGAACGTAAAAGAAGTAATGAAGAATGTTGTCTTTTGTCTATTTGACTTTTTACAAATTCAAGCTATTGCTCTCTCTCTCTTAAAAAACTTATTGAACAATAAACTTAATTTGCAAATTCTTGTAGATCACCTGGAAAAAACTTTGTCATTAATCAATATAAATAAATAATATTTTGACTAAAACTATTTGGCTTTTTTTTTATTTGCCAAATCTGGTATTGTGTGACTATATATATATAATAGAATTCCCTATTTATATATAAAATATTACTATTATTACAAGTTTTAAATATAGTTCTGTCAATATATAAATCCATGTTAACTTACTCTATAATATCAACTTAATTCAAATTATATTTAAGATTTTAATTTTTATTAGATGAACTTTATTATTTACATTTCATATATATATCATTATTTATATATTCCATCTCTATCAATAAAATTATATTTTTTTAAATAAAGGTCGCCTCTTCCGTCAAGATGAACTCTAAAACTAAGCGCCATTTTCCTCCCGGTAAAATTTCCATTAATATACAGTATATACGTTTATATATGTATGTATATGTAATATCAAAGAAATATGCGCAAGAATATAAACGCCATCTTCAGATCGTCTTTAAAATTTGAAAGATTTCAGGAAGGCTATCCGAGTTTACCAAAACAGATGTGGTGGCATGATCATCAACCATAATTTGCTAGCTTACTAAAACACATGATAGATGACGCTTTTTGTGTCTATTTCGAAGGAAATTTTGTTTTCTGCGAATAAATCTAAAAATATTGATCACTATATATATCTTTCTCGAAATTTTATATTTTACAGATAATATCTAAAAATATATGCAAATTTAATAAAATATTGAGCAGACGTCTTTATAAATATTTCATATGCAGCTATGTACATGAATCCATATATTCGCCTATATATATGTTCATATATATTTTTACTGGTTAGAATAATATGAGAATAAACGGATTTCTATGAAATATATTCACTTAATAGTGTGTATATGTAAATTTTGTTAGTATGCGTATATTCTATTGAGATATAATCTGGTAGTGTAGTTCGCTGGAATTTTATACACTCAAAAGAATTTCAATTCAAAATTTTAATATTCTATTTTACACATTTTAGAATATGCAATTTAAATTTCACTATGAAATAAGAAAAAAAAAGAAGAATTGATTTTTTTTTCACTAGATGGAGCTCTATCATCTAAGAATGCTAATGTTAGCAGTCAGGATTTACCTTTTTTGTTGTTTTTAATATTACTATCATATAATTCGTGTTTCAATAAAATCATATAGGGTTTGGCTCTTATTGTCAGCTCTTGGCTTCATTTCTGAATGATTGTAGTCACATTGTATATAGTTTCATTCTAAATGAGATGGTCTATTTTATATGGCTTCACTCTAGATGAGAAGATTGTCTATTTATATGGCTTCACTCTAGATGAGATGTTGGTTTTTATACGGCTTCACTCCAGATGAAATTCTCCATTTGTATATATATGGCTTCACTTTAGATGAGATGGTCTACTTGGTTTTATATGGCTTCACTCTAGATGAGAAGATGGTCTATTTATATGGCTTCACTCTAGATGAGATGTTGGTTTTTATACGGCTTCACTCCAGATGAAATTCTCCATTTGTATATATATGGCTTCACTTTAGATGAGATGGTCTACTTGGTTTTATATGGCTTCACTCTAGATGAGATAATCTATTTTATATGGCTTCACTCTAGATGAGATGTTGGTTTTTAAATGGTTTCACTCTAGATGAAATTCTCCATTTGTTTATATATGGCTTCACTTTAGATGAGATGGTCTACTTGGTTTTATATGGCTTCACTCTAGATGAGTTGGTTTGTTTGTTATATGGCCTCACTCCAGTTATAATACCAAAGTTTTAAGAGAGAATCGTCAAGAAAAACCAAGTATATCCCCCAACAAATTTCAGTATCTCTAGATACTAAGAAAGCCGATAAAGAGATATCACAACATCTATAAGAAAAAAAAAAACAAATTAAATATATAAATAACTCGGTATTGAGTAATCAATGCCACAAGGAAACAAAGTCCACTCACTTATACATAGTTGATGTCTGCTTTATGTATTTTGTTTATTTTCGATCCTGAAATATGTAAATGATATAATGATAATGATGAATAAAAATGATAAAAGATTATCTCTGAAAGGTTCTTGACATCACCAAGAAATACCAATTAAACTCACAAAGACTTCAGAATTGCCACGAAAACCAAAGAAACAAAATAAATTCTCAGCGCTGCCAAAATACCAAGGAAACATCTCAATCTCGGCATTGTCAAGAAATAACAAGAAAAATAACGAAATTATTATCATTGTCAAGAAATGTAAAAAAAGCTACAAAGTTCTCAGACATGACAATATATGTCAAGGGATCCAATAAAGGTTTCAGAATTGCCAACTCTAAATCAAGGGGAAACCAACAAATAAATACCAATGAAATCTTCTAAGTTCTCCTCAATGACAATATATGCTAAGGGTTCGATTAAGGTGTCAATATTGCCAATCTATAGCAAAGGAACCAGCAAAGAAATACCAAGGAAACCTTCAAAATTCCCATCCTTGATAATATACGTATACCAAGGAATCCAATAAAGGTTTCAGTATTGCCAATCTATAGCAAAGGAACCAGCAAAGAAATACCAAGGAAACCTTCAAAATTCCCATCCTTGATAATATACGTATACCAAGGAATCCAATAAAGGTTTCAGTATTGCCAATCTATAGCAAAGAAACCAGCAAAGAAATACCAAGGAAACCTTCAAAATTCCCATCCTTGATTATATACGTATACCAAGGAATCCAATAAAGGTTTCAGTATTGCCAATCTATACCAAGGAAACCAACAAATAAATACCAAGGAAACCTTCAAAATTCCCATCATTTACAATATACGTATATCTAGGAATCTAATAGTGGTTTCAGTATTGCCAATCTATACCAAGGAAACCAACAAAGATATACCAAGAAAACCTTCAAAATTCCCATCATTGACAATATACGTATACCAAGGAATCTAATTAAGGTTTCAGTATTGCCAATCTATACCAAAGAAACCAGCAAAGAAATACCAAGGAAACCTTCAAAATTCCCATCATTGACAATATACGTATACCAAGGAATCTAATTAAGGTTTCAGCATTGCCAATCTATACCAAAGAAACCAGCAAAGAAATACCAAGGAAACTTTCAAAATTCCCATCATTGACAATATACGTATACCAAGAAATCTAATAATGGTTTCAGCATTACCAATCTATACCAAGTAAACCAACAAAGATATACCATGGAAACCTTCAAAATTCCCATCATTGACAATATACGTATACCAAGGAATCCAATAAAGGTTTCAGCATTGCCAATCTATACCAAAGAAACCGGCAAAGAAATACCAAGGAAACCTTCAAAATTCCCATCATTGACAATATACGTATATCAAGGAATCTAATAATGGTTTCAGCATTACCAATCTATACCAAGTAAACCAACAAAGATATACCAAGGAAACCTTCAAAATTCCCATCATTGACAATTTACGTATACCAAGGAATCCAATAAAGGTTTCAGCAATGCCAATCTATAACAAAGAAACCAGCAAAGAAATAACAAGGAAACCTTCAAAATTCTCATCATTGACAATATACGTATAAAGGTTTCAGCATTGCCAATCTGTACCAAAGAAGCCAAAAAAGAAATAATAAGAAACCTTCAAAATTCCCATCATTGACAATATACGTATACCAAGGAATCTAATTAAGGTTTCAGCATTGCCAATCTATACCAAAGAAACCAGCAAAGAAATACCAAGGAAACTTTCAAAATTCCCATCA